>JBBBDQ010000895.1:122500-330000 GCA_037127315.1 Ascarosepion bandense | reverse complement strand
ATTTTGCATGTGTATTTGGATTTGTATATATATATTTTTTCTTTATAGAAGTTTGGTTAAAGATCAATGAAAGTTCTTTGCTAAAGATTTTTAAAACTATTTTTTCTACATGTTTGATCAATATTTCTGCTTCAGGAACAAATTTACATATAAACTGTTCGATGTCTCTGTACTTTCTCATTAGTCATTATCAAAGGCTTGGATTTTTTGTGCTGTCACCAGTTTCTTTGATTCTCAAGTAACACTTTCTTTGGTAGACAATGTCTTTTTTTTTTTTGTTAAATTGATGAAATATCTTTTATATGTTTTTTTCTTTTCCAAGGTTGATATTATTTCATTGTTGGTGAGTTGTTTATTTTTTTATGTTTAATGCTTCTAGAATTTTCCAAGTTTTTTAAAGTTTATGTGATTTTGCATTTTCATGAGTCAATAACCAAATGTGTGTGTGTGTGTGTACATATATATTTGTGTATTTAGGCAGCAAATTGTCAGATTAAATAAATTGCAAACATTGTGTCTGCTTATTTTTAATAAAATCAGTTCATGCTCACGGATAATCTTTCGTGTATTATAATTGAAAGATGTCAGAAATGAGCTGTAACATTGACAGATGTTATTATCATTCATTTCTCAATGAACCCAAGTACTTTCAATCCTCTTCTGAGACTTCAGGGCTGTGAGTTACAGTAACAAAAAATAATTACAAAACTGTGTTGCTAGAAATTACTGTAAATGATCACCCAAATTCTTCTTCAGGTAAATATTGGCAATTACGGATTCTTAGGGCACTTCAATGAAATCTTAAAATTTTTCCAGATTTTATTCTGTTGCAGTGGTGAGACTAGTAGTTTATGAGGAAATTCTCATTGGAGATTTTCTTTATGAACATTTAATTGAACATCATTATTGCTTCTCTGTAGCATGATATCTAGAGAGTGGAAAGTGTTGTAAGTTTCAGAATTAAAAATGAAATCCATTGTGGGTCTGATGCTATTAAGTTTGTTTATAAGATCAGGTAAAATTGTGTCAGGTGAATATTTTCTTAGAGTATCAGCTACGTACCTAAAATAAGAAGAATTTTATGGTAAAATATTTTTAGAAAAAGAGAGTGGAGGGGAAAAAACAGATAAATGCTATGAAACCTTTTTTCAATAACTAGTATAGAATATTTATCATGCATATCCTAAAGTGATATGTGTCTGTATTTGGAAAGCGATGGAGAGAATAACCATTTTTCAAGTGGGATGAGTTTGCTTTGAAAATTAGAATTTAAAAGGCTGCCTTTTGTAGAAACTATTGACACTAAGAAAGATAATATAACCATCTTGGCTAAAAGGCAAGTGCGTGATAATTCTTCCATTTTTCTAAGAAATATGTTTTTACCATAAAAAAATCTTGTATACACAAGTGGTTCAGTAAGTCTGGCCTGAGACAGTTATCAGCTAAATTTTGAGTGGAAACATTCATTGTATATATGTTTAGTCTATGTGATGAATAGAGTTTTAAGTATATTAAAAGTTTAGAGATATGTACTTGCGTTGTGGTACAGTGGATATCGGCTCGGAACGAGAAACCGGGGAGCCGAGTTCTAATTCCAGCTGAATTCATTGTATTCACTTACGCGCAAATACCCTTGGGAAAGGTATTAATCCGTCTCTTCCTTCCAGTTATGGGTTAAATAGCAGGACAGATTGGGTTCTATAGCCTTGGTCGGCAACCAGTCTACCGCAGAAAGCAATGGCAACCTACTGTGGGATAATCTTCTGCCCAGTCAGTCATGTCTCTTTCGAGACATGATCGCCCAAGCGTGTATCAGTGTATCACGTATGGCACCTAAACTGACTGACTTGACTGCCAAATTAGTATAGCTAAATCATAGAGACTATATAAGCGATTAAGCAGTAAGAGGTAGGACAGAATATGATATGCAAGATGACAGCTGGACTAAGAAAACATGAAAGAAATCACATTTCATAGCTGTTGTTGAGTTGTGGCAAATGTTCGCAGCAAAGTTGTAGTAACCGGTTTGAGCCGGAAGTAAGACACAGAACAAGAATATAGGTTCAAAACAGGGAATTAGTATAAC
The DNA here is from genome assembly GCA_037127315.1 of Ascarosepion bandense. NCBI lineage: Eukaryota > Metazoa > Mollusca > Cephalopoda > Sepiida > Sepiidae > Ascarosepion > Ascarosepion bandense. The sequence goes on along the minus strand of JBBBDQ010000895.1, from coordinate 327,914 downwards.
AAGAAACAAGATAATCAAAACAAGTGTTAATAAAAAGTAAGATAGAAATAAGCAAGTCCAAAGGTATTATGATGCTGACTGACTATTCAGTCAGTTAAGTGCCATACGTGATATATGCTTTGGGCGATCATGTCTCGAAAGAGACATGACTGACTGGGCAGAAGATTATCCTGCAGTAGGCTGTCATTGCTTTCTGCGGTAGACTGGCTGACAACCAAGGCTATAGAACCCAATCTGTTCTGTTATTTGTCCCATAACTGGGAGGAAGAGGTGAATTAATACCTTTCCCAAATTATTCTACTTTCTAGGTTGTGTATGGGAATTAAAACTTTATATATATTAATAAATATACATATTATCCTATGTCATAACTCGAAGTTTCAGGCATTATGCAATAATCAGGTGCATATTTCAAACTGATTGTTTAACAGATTTGAATTTAAGTTCAGTTGATGTCCATGGGAATTAAATCTTATAAAATTACTGCTTTTTAATAACAACATTAAAAATTTACATATTTAGATATTCTACGGTAATAGGTGAATAAAAATTTAAAATTAAAATGAAAAAAAAAAAAAATTCAGGGAGAAGAAATCAAAGGGGCGTAGATCATGAGTCTTAAAAATTTAAATATTCAAATATTACTTGTGTAACAAAAAATGTAGGGAACATTAAAATTTTAAATAAAAATAAGATAAAATAAAATAAAATGAAAATAAAATAAAATGAAAATAAAATAAAATGAAAATAAAAATTAAGAAGTAAAATTTAGAATTAAGAATTAAACAATGTAAGGAGCAAAAATAAAAGGAGTTTAATTCATAATTGTTAAAAGGAATATTGCAGGTGGGGGAAGAAAAAGAAAGAAATAGGCAAAGGTAAAAAGGGATCTATATCAATCTGGGTTTAAGAATTTAACTAAGTTTTTTTTTCTATGGCAGTATGTTGTCATTAAATCACTTTTTTCATGAAGCAAATTTTGATTATTGATGTGGTTTAAGATAAGCTTTTTTCAAAGGCATAGATTACATTTGTCTCCTTTTCCACTGTAATGTTTGGATTTAGCTACAATATTTCAGGTAATAATTGGATTCTTGCTGTTGTTTTTGAATTTTCAATAATGTATGAATAAAGCAGTACTTTTGTTGCATTTACTGTTGTTTAAATATATATAATAATATATAATAGGAAAGGGTGGGGAGAGTTGGCCACAAAATCTTCCTTTTTTATATTTCTTTCACTAGTGTTGAGGTGATTGGTCTTATCAAACTGGAAATTTGTACACATAAACAACACACATTTTTCATGATATGGAACAAGTTTTATCCATGTATGTATGTATGTAAAAAAAAAAGTTGAGAACAAAATTCCAGACATGACATGTACGGGGAGAGTTGGCCAGGGCATGGGGAGACTTGGCCTCTTCAGTGGGGAGACTTGGCCACAAATGGGGAAAGTTGGTCACATTAAAAGAAGTCAGCTTTTTCAGCTCTCAATAACAAAATACAACAAAATGAGCATATTTTTTAGTATTTACATCATTTCTGCATCATAATAACACCTGATAATATTCTGAAATGTGCTAGGCTCAGCGATATAATGGTCTTCAGATGATCAATACTACACATGAATGATGAAATATAAACACACGCACACAAGTTACAAATCTGTGCCACAGATGTGTTCTAATTAGTAAATTAGACACCCTAATACAAAGGAATGCATGAAAAACAACCACAAATTCATCCAGAACCCAGTCATGTGAAGATATAAAACCAGTATGAACAATGTGGAGAGTTGGCCAGCCTGTAAAAAAATCAGGAGTTTAATTCATATCTGTTAAATTAGTAAAAATTAACAATGACTGTCACATTTTAAGAAATATGCTGAAAGCTAGGCTAAATGGACACTCTTTACAGATGCAAAAAAACAGAACACTGACAATGTCATTAAAGCTACTATGGGTTTGAAGGTAAAACTGAAAAATTGAAAAACTTACCTCCAAAATGAGTCAATGCTCTCTCTCTCTCTCTCTCTCAGCCCTGTGTCAAAGGAAGTAATCAACAGAGGGCCAGTTATTCCTCACTACAGAAGAGCTCTCCAGAAACAAAGCTAAGAATTAGTTTCATATTTGGGTTTTGCTTAGGCACAGGGGTGGCCAAGTCTCCCCACTGGCCAAATCTCCCCACCCTCCCCTACAGTTTAAATATATACAATACTTAATACAGTTTAAATATATATAATACAGCTCTGTTCATACATTGAGCACTGTTTTATAAACACCTGAATATTAATACTATACATATGTACCCCCACCTCATACGTAAGTTTATTAATTTATGTCACTATATTTCACTCCTTACTGTTGAGCACTTTTGTTAGCTGTAATACTATTTTATAATTTATTTCCTACTTGTCACCAGAATATGGAACCTATAAATGAAAATACTCCACCAAAAATATCTTGGTCCCTGGCAAAAAATATGACTCACTGACACTATTACACAAAATTGAAAAAGTACTTAACAGGATAAGATGGAAGCTCTCAGTCAGTCAGTTAAGTGCCATATGTGATATACGCTTGGGCGATCATGTCTCGAAAGAGACATGACTGACTGGGCAGAAGATTATCCCGCAGTAGGTTGCCATTGCTTTCTGTGGTAGACTGGTTGCCAACCAAGGCTATAGAACCCAATCTGTCCTGTTATTTAACCCATAACTGGAAGGAATAGATAGATTAATACCTTTCCCAAGGGTATTTGTGCATAAGTGAATGCAAGGAATATGAGTGGAATTCGAACTCGGCTTCCCGATTTCTCGTTCCAAGCTGATATCCAATGCACCACAACGCACATCCTTCTACTTCTCCAAATATAGCAAGAACCCCTCCATCCAAGGTAACACAGAGTTTTATGGGTTTAAATCTTTAAAAATCCTACCAAGTTATGAGCAATTATTGTAATTTTAAAACGAATTGTTTGCTATAATTAGCAAAATGAAATCTCATCATACAAAAATGAGCTGCCAAAAAACAATGTGGATGGACATAAATAAATTCAACCAATCCGACAAAATGATTATTAAACCACACAAGACAAACCAGCATTATTTTGTTAACATAAAATCATACCACAAAGCCATTCTCTGTGAAATCAATAAAAATTATAAAATGGCTCCGAGTAACTGGGAAACCAATATAAATAGTGAAGCCAAGAAAATAACTGAAAAACTAAAAATGGATAATAGGGTATCAATTTTACGTAAGCAAATTATCCTTGAAAAAATTATCCTTGAAAAAATTATCCTTGAAAGCGCTTCCACATTAACTAAGAATGCCTTTGGTGTTAACTAATGGAAGAATTCAGCCAAAGCAATTGATTAGTTCATTAAAATTAAAGTGAATGTACTTTCATCTCGTTCAAAATTTGTGACTTCTACCCATCTATATTTGTAAAGCTTTTAACATCAGCCTTAAATTCAGCCAAAAATTGTTGCCCCACCAGTGGCCAAGATATCAACATCATCAAACAGGTCCAGAAATCTATTTTATGATGAATGTCTGTGGACTAGAAAAAACAACCCTGAGTTTTGCCTTTCCTTGGGAGTGTATGATTCTGCAGAGGTCTGCAACTTGGTAGGGCTCTTTTTGCTTTGGAATCTTAGAAACATCTTCGTGTCAGGTAACACTAGACTTTACTGAGATGACAGATTGATAATCCTCTGAAAAACTAATCAACAGAAACAGATAAACTTAGAAAGAATTTAATAAAATTTTTCAAAGGTCATGATCTTAACATTATCACCTTAACTAATAATAAAGTTGTAAATTTCTTTGATGCTATCTTCGACCTGAGCAATGGCTTGTACAAACCATACACTAAGAACTCGCACAACCACACATACATCAACAGGAAATCAAATCACCTACAAAGTATCACCTACACAAATCTATCCAATTTTGTTTAAATAACAACTCTAGCAATAAGGAAATTTTGACAATTCTAAATTTAAATACACTAATTCTTTAGAAAAAAGTAAACTTGACACTAGTTTAGAATAATCCGTTAAAAACATGGTAGTCAGAAATAAGCAGAAATCACTTAAACATAACATTATTTGGTTTAACCAACCCTTTAGTCATAACATCCAAACCAACATTGATTAACTTAATTCACAAACATTTCTACCATTCACCCACACTAAAAAAAAATCTTCAACAAAAACAATGTCAAAGTTAGTTATAGTTCCATTAAAAACATAGATAAATGTATTTCACAACAAATGCTCGGATATCAAATAAATATTAGGCCCACATAAACAACGTCCGTTCCCCAACTAATAGCAAAAATGACCCTTCTAAAAATAATTGCAACTGCAGGAAAAATTCATTTTCATTTTATTTTATCTTATTTAAAATTTTAATTTTCCTTACATTTTTTTATGTACATGTAATAATTTAAAATTTTTAAATTTACACTCTTGATTTCTTCTCCCTGCATTTTTTTATTTAAATTTAAAATTTTTATCCACATATTACTGTAGAATGTTTAAATTTTTAATCTTGTTTTTAAAAAGCAGTAACTCAACTTTAAAGAATTTAATTCCCATGAACATTGAGTGAACTTAAATTTAAATCTTTTAAACGGTCATTTTGAAATATGAATCTGATGATTGCATAAATATATTTATTAATATATATATATATATATATATATATATTGCTCATACATTGAACACTGTTTTATTAACACTGGAATATTAATACTATATATATGTACACCCTCCTAGGATGTATATTTTTTAATTTACATCACTATATATATATATATATATATATATATATATATATTTATAAATGTAAATTATCCTACGTCTATGGCATGACTCAGAGTTTTATGTGTTATGCAATTATCAGGTGCATATTTCAAACTGAAAGTTTAATAAATTTGAATTGAAGTATATAATACAGCTCTGTTCACACATTGAGCACTGTTTAATTTCCACCTGAATGATAATACTATATATATATATACATTCGTACACTCTCCTCATGTATTTTTATTAATTTATGTCACTATATATATATATATATATATATATATATATATATATATTATTTCATCTCATAAAATCCCATCAGAAGTTTTGTTTGATTAACAAAAGATATTACCAAAATACTGGCAGACATAGTTGTAGACCTACCATGTGTTATTTTTGGACCATTTAGGAAATAACAATAACAACTCACTTTCACCACTGCCACAAATTCAAGAAAGCTTTTGTGAGCCTGTGTGTAATGGTTTTCTAACTAATAAAAAGATTGCACCTCGATGTGAAATTAGATTTTGAATCCCTTATGGACATAAAAATAGAAGCCTGTTGCTTTTCACAGTTCAAAACAATTTTAGAGACCTGTTTGGTCTGCACAGTGGAAGCAATGAGCCAGCAACCACCAGCCAAGGCTATGTTCATGCACTAACAGAAACATTAGTCTGACTCTCAAAGACTTTTCACACCATACTAAGAACACTTAATTACTTCATAAAACAAGCTTTACTGAACATTTTATTACTATTGTATCTTTCTAAAAAGTGTATATAAATGTTATTTCAACTGATGTTCTACTTTTCTTGCAGAAAATAAGATTTTTCATATTTCATTTAAAAGATGTTAATTGTTTGGAATCCTGACACTCAAATAGCAACTAAAACCTGGGTAGATGAATCCCAACAATGGTGACAAGTAACGTTTGAGGAACATTTCCCCGAAAAAGGTCATCCACTTCTGGGCTTTATTACAAGGAATAAGTCACCCCATTTAAAATAGTTTAATAAATGCAGATATTGTTTCATTCACTTCTACTTCTCAAATGCTCCAAGTGGCTCTGAGGCCCAGTTTCAAACAATGTCTGAAATATTAACAAAATCTCAATACTTAGCCATTATAACACCTGAGACACAAGGTGTAGCTGAATAATATTGATGATAAGGTATGTATTAATTAAAGAATTGGCTTTGAGGATCAGTTTAAAATAATGCCTCGAATGTTATCAGAATTTTAATACTTATACCTGACATTCAAGACTGGATTTAGGCCTTAAAAGACACCTGGGCTAATAGAATTAGAAGGCACCCTTCATTACTTGTTAGCCTAATGGTTTTATGTTTATAAAAATATATATACATATTTAAATGATGCTTTTTTGATGTAAAATATGAAACTCATCATATAAAATTTTAATGATTTTGAAATTAATGCTATTTATTTCATTAGCAACTTTGTGACATAATTTATTCAAATATCACATTCTACAGAAATGTATCAAGAATGAAGGGCCTGTATTACACTGAAATCTAGGATTTGAATTTGCTCGCAAAGAATCCTAAAAATAAAAATGATGGAAAAGAAAAATCCTGACTTGCTACAGCCTTGTGATCCGAGAACACCAGAGCAGAACAAAAGAAATTTAATTATATTTATTGCTAAAATTGCCAGCTTCAAATATCCAAGCTAGTAATTCTAAATCCTGAAGATTAGATAGAAAAGAACAGATTCTTGGATTGTATCTTGGCTTGTAATGAAAGATAATGAATTGTATCACAGTAATAAATCAAATACAAAGATGCAATAGAAAAAATTAATTTTGGACTAAATTGAATTAACTTTTTCCTTGATTTGTTTGCAACAAAGTCTTTGATTAAATTATCAAAAGAAATTTCAGACAGTTTATCACTTTCAATACATAAAATGCTGAGGGAACCCAATTATGCAAAGCTAAAAATACCACATCAAAAACCTAAGTATCCAAAAATATGCATCCAAATCTAAATGGAGTCTCTTCATGAGAACCCATCAAATTAAAAAAACCAATTCAAAATGAGTGGGGGGCCCAAAATACTCTAAATTGTTTTGAATTCATTCAAAGGAGCCCACAAATCTGAAAATAAACAAAACTGAAAATAAACCTTCACTATTTGTCTGTATTTCTGAGATGAGGTAGTATTTATACTACATTATTCAGACTATTGTCCTCATCTTTGTTGCTATTTGTACGACTTTTCAGCTGTTGTATGCTCTGGCCTTTTTCAGGTGCTAATAATTTTGAACCAAACCCTTTCTGGGGTATATCACTCAGATTTCTTGTGTGAAGCCTCCTTAAGGACACATGGCCCAGTGGATATAGATGTTGGTTAGTTCCAGTGACTTGATCCAAAGAGTTGTGAGTTCAATGCCAGACTACAGCAGTGGTGAACAAGTAATTTAGATAGTCTAGTGAGGAGATAACGCATGACTACCAAAAGAGGCTTCACACAAAGAATGAGAATGATATACCCCAGTGATTGTAATAAAGGGTTTGGGTCAAAATTTCTAGCACCTGAAGAAGGCTGGAGGTACAATGAAAGAAACATTGTACAAATAGCAACAAAGATGAGGACAATAGTCTGAATAATGTAAATAGTGTCAATAAATCTTCTTTTGGTTGCAGCGCATTCTAGTAAATATCAGTCAGTTAAGTGCCATCTGTGATACACGCTTTGGGCGATCATGTCTCGAAAGAGACATATGACTGATTGGGCAGAAGATTATTCTGCAGTATGTTGCCATTGCTTTCTGTGATAAACTGGTTGCCAGCCAAGGCTACTGAATCTAATCTGTCTTATTATTTACCCATAATGAAAGGGAAGAGATGGATTAATACCTTTCCCAAGAGTATTTGTGTGTAAGTGAATGCAAGGAATTCAACTAGAATTTGAACTCAGCTCCCCTAGTAAAAATAAATAACCTAATAAATATAAATCTGGCACTGCTGCTATTTTTATTTCTTATGTGATGCGTCATTTCAGATTGTAGGTGATCATGGCTCTCCACAATTTCTTGTCATGAAATGCAGGAATCAGATTGTCTTTAAGTGTGTTCATGAAAAAAAGATTTGAAGTAAAGAAAAACAAAAAATATTTGTGATACATCCACATGCATACATACACAAGAGGGACATTTTAAAATTAATATATATCATTGGTTGCACGACTGATCACAATTTTGGTATAAAAATGCTACTCTTATCAAAAGCAAAAACAATTCACTACAAAGAATTTTTAAAGAGTTCCTTTAGTGCAAGGTGACTCACAGGCTCTTGCAGCACTTTGCTTTTCCTGGTAGAAGTTGTATTATCACAGTTAATGTCTGCTTACAAAACTGATTGGCGGGGGGGGGGGGAGAAAAAGAATATAAAGGAAATCAGCTAGATTAACAAAAAAATATTCTCAGTACCCCTAAATTTGTGGACATGTGTAGTAGCACCAACATAACAAACTTAGTCCAATGAAGTCCTAAACATATCACACAAAAAAGTCTTTCCACTTTATATTTTTCACTCAATATATATATATATATATATATATATATATATATTATAGACATGTTAGATTAAATAAATTGCAAACACTGTGTCTGCTTATTTTTAATAAAATCCCTTCCCACTCACAGATAACCTTTCATGTATTATAACAGAAAGATGTAAGAAATAAGATGTAACTTTGACAGATGATTTTATTATTCATTTCTTGATGTTCCTAAGTCCTTTCACTCTCCTTCCGAGATCATCTTCGGGGGTGTGAGTTGAAGCCAGAAGAAAATTTACAGTAATTTTTAGCAACACAGTTTTGTGGTTATTTTTGTTACAACAACTCATACCCCTGAAGATGATCTCAGAAGGAGATCAAAAGTACTTGGGAGCATCAAAAAATGAATAATAAAACCATCTGTTAAAGTTACAGCTCGTGTCTTACATCTTTCAATTATAATATGTGAAAGATTGTCCGTATGAACAGATTTTATTAAAAATGAGCAGACACAATGTTTCCAACTTATTTAATCTGACATGTCTAAAAGAAAATTTGCTGTCTAAATACACAAATATTTATATATATATATATTTTCTAAACATATGCTGTTAAATATAAGAGACAATGAATGTCTATTATATTTAATCATGAGCCATTCTAAACGTATTTTTGCTTTAATTTCAGTTGAAAATAAAGACAAAAATTCTCCAACATTTGGATAATTATTGATTTTCTTCTAAGCTTTCGGCTCACATGAGCCATCTTCAGAGAGGTTGTTTGGACTGAAATATTTTAACATCCACCATCACCGACGATTTTATTTTGTGTTGACATAAAACTCCGCTTGGCAACGGCAATAGTTACCAAAAATAATAAATGCAGTTCTTAAATTTGCGATGCGGTTTTATGACGTCACACCGCGTGATAGAGCGAAATGACAACAAAACCATTAGTTAAATGCATATATATATATATATATATATATAACATTAAATAAGCTTTGCAGCAGAGATGGATAAATATTTCATGGAGAATCATCTCCTTGTCTAAATATGAAGTGGGGCGTATCACAAAAACAACACAGGTTTTACAACAATAGAACTAACATTCATACATCTATTGTACAAGTAATTGTTGATTTACTTGCTTATTAGACACGTTATATATAGGAAATTTGTTTAATATTTAATACATTTATTACTAATTAGATTTGTATAGTTACCGTAAATCTTTTGCAAGTTTTCCATTTATTGATTTGTGTTTTATATCTTATCAAAATGTTGCAGGTTATTTAAAACCAGAATTTTTTATTATTATAATAATGGCAGCAGGGCAATAAATATACAAGTTTTACTAATTAACTCATTAATTTATAGGGAGCGGTGAAGGGAATTATTATTATTTTCTAAATGATACTGAAATAACACGAGTGGGTCTGCAACTACATCCGCCAAGTATTTTGGTGGTATTTTCCCTAGTAATTATTGTTTATCAAACAAATCTTTTGATGGGATTTTATTGGTAGAAAATATATATATAGAATTTAATTCCTATAGACCATAAATTATTATGATTCTTTAAAATGCATGATAGATAAGAAGCAAACCAAAATTGGTAGTATCATTAGAAGAGACAATATATCAAGCATTACATCAACACAAATGATAATGCCTCTTCTCTGGTTGAGTGACCAAAATTAAGACCTTATATAATACTGTTAGAAAAAAAACTGAAAGGGCCATTGTTTGTAAAAGTTGTTTTCTTTACTTAAAAAAATCTAAAATATTTTCTATCTACACATTATATAAAACAAAACAAAATGAAAAACTGAATTATCAATATATAATGTCTCTTCTCTGGTTGAGTATCTAACTTTAAGACATTATATAATACTACTAGAAAGAAAAAAAAAGTTGTTGTTTCTAAAAGTTATTTTCTTTACTTAAAACAATGTAATCTCAAATATTGTCTTATTTGTAAATTCTCTAAAAACACACCAATAGGACAAGTGGTATTTCTTGAAATTTAGAATATAGGAATGCCAAGCTTTTCAGAAAGGTTACTGAAAGGAATTTTCTGTTGTCTCTATTCATGGATGAAATGTCATATCGTTTTGATTGAAGATACTTGTAGTGTTCAAGTAGATGTGTGGTTGACTCAAGGCACAAAATGAATTTTCACCTGTATTTCTCCATGGTACAGAAAGATCAGTTGAGTTAACAAAGCTTAAAAATAGTATCAGGACATTTAAGCCTTGTTTTCAAGTTTGCAATAAGAATAGGAAGAAAGTTAAAGAGATTTGATTTGCCATTTACAAGTTTTGTGCGGTACACTTTTGGCAAAGTTCAAAGATAATCATGGAGTTAATTAATTAGCTTCCATCAAGAACAAAACATTTGCATGAGACAAAAGTTCATGAAGAAAATTTAACATGGGACAACAATTTATCAGCACAGAAGATGTCAGCTATAAGAACCAAGTTGAAATTTTGGCAGAGACTGTTTATATTAACATTTCAGCAATTCTGCTGAGAAAGGCATGAATCCACTTCTACTTAGACTCTGTCTCCTTATAAGATATATTTATAAAATGTTTAATGACTGGTATGCCATGAAGGTTAACAGAGATGAAAATGGTTAACTAAGCAAATGTTCAAATCCCAACTCCATCACTACCCAATTGGGAGCAACAAAGTTTTATCCTCCTTACCAATTGTGACAATGGTTAATAATAAATAGGTTTGCTATGATCCTGTGATAACATACAACAGTTAGAAATGACTACAAAATACTTACTCATCCCCAATTTATAGACAAAATAGAGATACAGGCTGAGATTTCTTCTGAGTCAATAAGATAGACAAATTGTTGGTCTCATCAGATTTATTTCAGTTTTTCCAGGTCTTGAAGCCAGAATGATGCAATCACTTGAACTTCCTTTTGTGTGTCAACCCCAATTCTTAGGTTGAACTTTTTGCCTTATTACTGTTAATTTGCCTTAAATATATTGTTTACTTGCTTTTTATTACTTTTTACCACTTTTTTCTTTTTTTGTAATTGTTTCGTGCAAAACACTTTCCCCCTCCCCTAATTTATGGACAGAAGCACACAAATGGATGGTGGGATTTCTTCTTCACAAATATAATAGGCCAGTTCTTGGTTGCATCTGATTTAGCCTTAGTTTATCTTGTCTTGAAGTCAAAATGTTATGTTCACTTGTTTAAACTTGCTTTTGTGTATCAACCCCAATTCTTAGTTTGTGAATCTCTTGCCTTATGACTGTTAATTTGCCTTGCATATATTGTTTGCTTGCTTGATAGTATTTTCTTATTTTTTTTCTTTTGTTATTGTTCATTGCAAATTTTAACAACTTTGTTTGCTGGGCAATTATGCCATTTACATTTAACCATGGCAAATGTTACATTCTGCCTAAAACTATATTTTCTTATAACTCATGCTTCACTAATTTCCACGACTGGCTGGACAGGAATGCTCCAAATACCAAAAACTAAACTAAAATTCCATCATTAGTGCAAGGCTCCACATATATCTTTCACTTTTACTCACATACTCTAAGGAAAAACAGCAATATAATCCAGAATTTTCACCCAACAGCACTCACTCCGGCTTAAAGAAACAAAATAAAAACTGGTGCCAATTTGAGCCTAAAAAAAAAGATAAAAAGCTCATAAAAAAGACATTTGTCAGTTGGATGACATCTTGGCCTGGGTTCGGAGAATTCATTAGAAAGTGACCTATCTCCAAGAGACAGCTCACCAAAAGCCATTGCTCCAGTAATTCACAACTCATCTACTAACTCTTTCGGTACACCTCATCCGGCACCTTTTACAACTCCACTTACCACTTTTTCAATCAGAGACATCTACACTGATTTATCCTTTGCTGTATTTTATGTGAATACAGTTGCTTATATCTTTACATTTTTGTTGTTTTTTCTTTATCCTGCCACCATATGCTTATCATAACAACAATAACTCTAGAGCACGACTAGAAAAAAAAGAAAAGAAAAAAAAAAAGAAAAGAAAAAAAAAAGAAAAAACATCACCACACCCACTCATTCATAAAGCAGAATAATATCTGTTTAGAGGAGTTGTTACATTCTTCCTAAAAGCAGATTTTCTTATAATTTATACTTCACTAATTTCCATTGCAGGCTGGACGTGAATGCTCCAAACACCCAAAACTGAACTAAAATTCTATCAGCTTTTACTCACATACCCCACACCTCTAAAATATCACCACACCATACATACAACACACCAATCCATCTATGAATCAGAAGATGATCTACGGTTACAAGAGTTGTTACATTCTTCCTAAAATAAAATCATCTTCTGATTCATGCTACATTAATTTCCATATGATTACTGTGAATGCTTAAAAATGAACTGAAATTCCATAAACTGTGTAAGGTTCTGCACATATCATTCCATTTTTACTCAGAGAAAAAAATAAGCAATACAATCCAAAATTTCCACCCAATAGCATCCACTCCCACCTAAAAAAACTGGAGCTGATTTGAGCATAAAAAGGACAGAAAAGCCTATCATAAAAAAGATATTCATCAATTGGATGGCACCTTGGCCCAGGTACACAAGCTTTATTAAAAAGTGACCTCCTATCTCCAAGAAATTGCTTGTCAAAGGTCATCACCCTAGTAAGTCACAACTCACCCTCTCTATCCATCTGGATACTTTTTGACAACTCTACTCATCTCTTTTTTAATGAGAGGCATCTCCACAGATTCATCATTTACTGTATTTTATGCTAATGCAATTGTTTCTTTCTTTAAATTTTTCTGGTTTTGTCTTTGTTCTGCCACCATATGCTTATCATATCACTGGGGCCCTTATCTCTCATTCCACCAAATAACCAATGAGTACACCACATTGCATCTCTATTTTTTTTGCTGTTGCAGAGTTTGGGAATTTCTACTAATTCTACACAATGCACCTTTGGAGTCAAACATTGAAAACATTAACAATGAATTCCTTGAAAATGTTTAATGAAATGGTTGAAAATGCTTTGGACAATAATCATAATGGACACCCTTTGCAGTCTTTGATCTTCCAAAAGGAAAATGTAACATTAAAAAACTTAATGAAACTTATTTTCTTTGCCTGTTACATTTAATGGATAAAGTAAAGGTTGCTGTGTGTGTGTGTGTGTGTGTGTGTGTGTATATGTGTGTGTGTGTGTGTGTGTGTGTTTGTGTGTATGTGTGTGTGTGTGTGTGTGGTGTGTGTGTGTGTGTATATATATATATGTGTGTGTGTATATATATATATATATGTGTGTGCGTGTGTGTGTGTGTATGTATGTATATATATATATGTGTGCGTGTGTGTGTGTGTATATATATATATGTGTGTGTGTGTGTATATATATATATGTGTGTGTGTGTGTGTGTGTGTGTGTGTATATATATATATATGTGTGTGTGTGTGTGTGCACAGAATGTGGAGATGCTTCAAAGTTACACACCTGAAGTAGAAACCATTAAAAAAACCCAAAAAAACAAACTAATTTTGATATTTAGTAAGATTTTGTTGCAAGAACAATTTTATCTACGAAACTCTGGAGTAGATGTGTTGAATAAAACATTTTTTTCCTTCAAAAATATGTTTTGATAATAATGTTTTCTTCAAAAATATATTGTTGGTAATATTTTTCCATCAAAAATGTATATTTTTCGATAAAAGTCTACTTTTTATGTATATATATTTCTATAAAAGTCTATTTTTATGCTTTCATAGTGTTTTGACCCCAGTTTGTGGGTTAGCTATTTGCCCATAGCTGGGACCCTAACAGGTGCTACCACTTCGGGTCAGGTTGGACCTGGGAACAACAGCAATTAAGAAGTGGTTCCATGCTCCTCACAACCTCCTAATCAGAGGCCTTGCTGCTGGATGTAGTTTATTTTCATACCCAGAACCATATATATAAAGAAAAATATAGGAACCAACACTAGAGATTGTTTGAAGGGCAAATCTTACAGTCATGATGCAATCTTAATTCCTATGTCTACATTGTCTTTACGTAGAAATACTCTATCTCTGATACATAATTCTTCTTAGAAAAATATATCAAATTGTCCACCACATATATATATATATATATATATATATATATAACATAGTGATGATTCACATATACTGTCTTAATATGTATAGGAAAAACTGCTAAAAAGTTGTAAGTTTAAAAATGTATTTTTTGACAGTATTTGTTTATTTCTATTATTATATTTTATATTTCAGACAATCCTCAGTCCTTCATCAAAAACAAATGATTTTAAAATTTAAATTAGAAATGTATTTTGCAAAATACATTTCTAATTTAAATTTCGTGAAATACATTTCTAATTTAAATTTTAAAATCATTTGTTTCTGATGAAGGACTGAGGATTGTCTGAAATATAAAATATAATAATAGAAATAAACAAATACAGTCAAAAAAATGCATTTTTAAACTTACAACTTTTTAGCAGTTTTTCCTATATATATATATATATATATATATATATCCCCAAGTGAATACACAACGAAGAAAGAATTTTTACAACGTCCAAAACATTAATTTAAAACAGTGCTTGATATATAATAGAGCTGTACCATTTGTAGTGGATATATAAAAAAATTATGTACATGTTCTATAATATAATTTATAATAAATATATATATATATATATATAATTTAGTGTATCGAGGCAGCAGATAATTTTCTAAACATATACTGTTAAATATAAGACACTATGAATGTCTATTATGTTTAATCATGAGCCATTCTAAACATCATATTTTGGCTTTAATTTCAGTTGAAAATAAAGACAAAAATTCTCCAACATTTGGATAATTTTTTTATTAAGTTGGTTCTAAGCTTTTGGCTCACATGAGCCATCTTCAGAGTGGTTACAAGGATGATAACACAAAAACATCCACCATCAGCGATGATTTTATCTTGTGTTGACATAAAACTTTGCTAAGCAATGGCAACAGTTACCAAAAACAGCAAACGCAGTTTGCAGATTTGTAATATAGTTCTATGATGTCACACTGCGTGAGAGCTGAAAATGATAACAGAACCACATATATTTAAATGTGATGTAATGTGTTATGACCAGATTTAAGCATGATTTTATTAAGTGCAGGTTGTTTGGATTTAATGTAGATGGCCTCCTATATCTGAAAGTTCTTTTTACTGTGTGTATGAGTGAGGATTATTGTATTGTTGACAAAAATCTGTCTGATATTACATACATAGTTATGTTTTTCTGAGAAATGATGTTTAATTGTACTCTGATCAGAAAGGTGACAAATAAGTCTGTGCAAAACCAATATATGTAGTGGGTTTATTATTAGTATATATATTGCATTTTATGTCTGAAAATCATTAAAAAGATAACAACTTTGTAGTTTCATTGTAGCTATTAACTTACTTATTGAAATCAAAGTATTTGAGCTAGTATCTTATTTGTTTTGCTGACATAATCGTCTGGTGAAATTTCAATTTCTTTTTCACCTGATCTAATTTATCTTTATTTTCTCAGTTATCATTTTTATCTCTTATTTATGTCTACTATTTTAATTATACATTTTTACCGTGTTTTTTTTCTTTGTTTTAAATGAAAATTCATTTTCATGAAAAAGAATTTTTTAGATCTTACTGGAAATCTATTTTAATTGTATACAGCTTGGGCAAATAAAAACTTACCAAATTCTATGAAATAAAAAAAAATTCAGTTTTCATTTTTCTTTTTTTTTATTTTATAATTGTTTCACCCAAATCAAGGCAGTACTACAACTGGTGCCCAGGGGAATACAGTGAAAGGAAAGCAGTAAAAAAAAAGTGAACAAGATACAGGGGTTGTGCAAGAAAAGATAACAGAAAGATGGGAATGAAGGAAATAAAAGATGGCAATTGATGTTGCATTTAAACTTTTGAAGGTTGTGGCTATCAGAGAAGCAAGTATATGGAAGAGAGTTTCACAGGCAAGAAATGCAAGAAAAGAAACTAGAAGTAGTGGTTTTTATTTGATTGTAAAAGGGGTGGGACCTCGTTGCCAATGTAGTAGCACATGTATATTTGTGTAGATAGGACACCAGAGAGATAAGCTTGTTAGAGCAGAATCCATGAAAATATTTGTAGAAGCAGCAAAAGAAAGCCACATACGTTGGTGAGAAAGTGACAGAAATCAAGCTGCCAAATCAAAATTGATTACACTGCAAATCCTCCTTTGGACTTTGTCCAGAACCCTGAGATGAATCGCAGAAGCACCCAACCAGATATGGCAAAGTATTCAACGCATGACAAATAGTACATTTGTTTTTGTACAAGATGTGTTCTGATGAGAAAAACTTCTTGGTCCGACACAGTGACCCAACCTTCCTAGCAGTAGATGCAGCTGTCAGCTTGATGTAGTTGTTCCACTTAAGATCAACTGAGAGGGTGAAGCTGAGGAGGTGCAGTGTATTGCTTTCTGGGAGACTAGCACTATCCATACTAATGAAAGGCAGGAAAGTTTCTCTCTGGTGGTTAAAGGAGAGCAGCTTTGTTTTGGAGGCATTAAATTTCACCAGCCATTTCTTACCCCAGTCTGTCATAGATTGAAGGTCCTTTCTAAGAGCAGCAGTAAGGTTTGCTGTTGACCATGTCCACCATAGTTTATGAGTATAGAATACAGCGCAGTACGTAATCTGTTCAATGAAACAACATCAAAGTTTAATACTTACGAGTCAGACACTTTACTGAATCAAACTATATCGTCAATACTTGGGAAAATTGGTTGCTTTTTATACACGTCGCATTGAATATTTTGAGCCTTCTGATTGGTTAACCCTTCTATTAGTGAACTATAAAATGAGTCAGCTCATGGCTGGTTCACTAGTATACAACGATACCAAAGAAAACTCCAACATTTGCTTTGTCAGCAATGGCAGATTACTTATTGAGATGGGAGTAAATGGTGGTGTCATCTGCATATATGTCTACTTGGGAACTGATTACATAAGGAATATCACTGTTGAAAATCAGGAAAAGCATGGGTCTTAGGATAGAGCCTTGGGAGACATCCGTGTTCATATGATAGGATCTGGAAGCATGCCCGTTCAATATAACCTTCATTATGTGATTTGAAAGGAATGACTGGATTAATTCAAACAAATATGCAGTTATACTATAGCACTGCTGCTTGTTCAGAAGGTCAACATGTTAAACACTTTTGAGATATCCAAGGCAACAGTTTGAGTTTCAGTGTCCTTAACAAGAGCCTGATATATATATTCAATGATGATTGTTAGCATAACAGCAGTAAACCTGGTAAAGCAGAAGACATACTGTTTATCAGAGAACAGATTGTAGGATGTGAGATGATGAACCACTTCCTCATTGATAATAGCCTGAAACATTTTGCCAAAAATCAGAAAAAAGCTGATAGGGTGATAATTAAAGAGGTCAGAGTTTTAAAGACAGGAACTACAGAGGACTTTCAACAAGCAGGAAAGCAAAAAGCAGCAAGGCAATAGTTGCAGAGTTTAGAGAAGAGCTGGAGAAGAATTTGTGAGCAAAGCACTCAATCTTGTCTACTGTGGCTGTGAGGACCTTAAATTTATTGAATAGAGGAGGGTTTGCTGTTGTTTAACAATTTTGACAGAGCTACCAATAGTCTTTGGAACCAATCTTGCAGCACGCGACAGTGAACACTAACTGGTTAATAGTAAAATCTTACAATTTTACTTTTCAACATCAACGTTAACTTTTAATGATCTTGGCCCAAATTTTTATCAATATCCACAGACAATTCAATAAATAAATCAAAAATATAAAATAACAGAAACAATACCAAAAACATTAACTTTAAATTTATTTTAAAGTTACATTTAGCATCTCAGAAGCTGCCTAACAGACATTTTCATGGTGAAATTGAACATTGATATATAAAAGTGTATTTTGTATTTATCAACACTGTGCATCTTCTTTTAACTATTACACAAAGCCGATATACACCCAAAACCAAATATAGTAATATTTGGGGGGAATGGACGTTTTAAGATAACCTACTAACTCCTTCATAAGTGATAACTTTCTACCCTCCATATTGTTTCATGAAAAAAATCTAAATTAAAATGAGAAATATTATTCAAGCAAAATCTCTGGGAAGCAATAAAAACTGCCGCAATCAATGTTCAGGCCAAAATAGAAAAATGAATAAAATCAATGAATGGTTGGTTGCATTTGTTTTATGGCATATCAACACCTCGGCGGGTCATTTATTAACTAAATTTTTATTTATTTATTTAGTGCTGGTAATACCTTTTTCTTTCAACAATTTATTGTTGTTTTTTTTATATAAGTTTTGTGTCTAGTAATACTTCTTTCTTTTTGAGTATCAAGATTCATTGGGATTTGTTTTTAAGGGCAGGGTCCCCAAGTCCTACCCTGTTATTTAACCCATAACTGGAGGGAAGGGACGGATTAATACCTTTCTCAAGGGTACCAGTGCTTAAGTGAATGCAGGGTATTCAACTGGAATTTGAACTCGGCTCACCGATTTCTCTTTCCGAGCTGATATCCACTGCACCACAATGCATATCAGTCACTAAACGCTTACAGCACCTGGTATTTCCAAACAGTCACCCATCTAAGTACTGACCAGGCTCAACGTTGCTTAATTTCAGTGATAAATCAATGAATGAAAGACTAATAAAAATTATACAATAAGAAGCCAATATTAGGATGTTAAATAATAATTCATATACATAATGAATATGTGTTATGTTAATTTATATTTCTATTGTCGGAAGTCTGCTAAAAAAAAGTCAGTTTTTACTTTATTTATACCAAGAATATCTTCTGTGATTGATTCCTTTTTTATGGTTTATTAACCATTTGCAAGTTATTTAATAATAATTTAAAGCAAGAAAATAATTTGTAGATTTTAAAAATTTCTTTTGGAGATAATAATGATCTGGCAATACAAGTCTTACTAATTAACCCATAGTTGGAGGGAGAAAAGGTGCATTCATACTTTTAACTTTTCTGCATCTGATTTATCCATATGTATAACCCAGCTGACTTCATTCAATATTCTATTTCTTTTGTTTTTATTTTAATCGCTACCATTATTAACTATCCACATTATAATAGTAATAGTTTTCTTATTGATTCATTCATTTTTATGGTTTATCAACCCTTTGCAGGTTATCTAAAATCAGACAATATTTTTAAATTATAAGTTTTTTTTTCCATAATAGTTTAGTGATACAAGTCTTACTAATTAACCAATAGTTGGGGGAGAAAAGGTGGATTCATACCTTTCCCAAGGGTATTTGCATGAAAGAAACAATTACTATTTATATGGGAAATACTTTATGAAAATTTAACCTTCTATGTCTACTTGCTTTGCATGTAAGTAAACATAATAGACCCAATGAGAATGGGAACTTAGATTTCCAATTAACAATTCTGAACCATTATCCATAATACTACCTGCACGGCCAAACTTACAATATTTCCAAAAAATCAACCGTCTAGGTACTGACCATGTTTGACATTGCTTAACTTTGATGATCATACCAAGAGTTTCAATGTGATATTGCAATAAGCCTGTACAAAGAATAAATTTTATAAACTAAAAGTCAGTTTTTAGTTTATTTATTCTTCTATATGCCTTATCCTTTCAGGACGTAGGCGATCATGTCCCTATCTGGCGTGCTTTCTCCTGTGACACCACGCAATCCCCATTCAATCATGCACCTGCTCAGGCCATTCAAATATGTTATCCACTGTTTACCCCTGTCTCTTTTTCCCTCTATCTGGCCTGTTAGTATCAGGTTCTCCAAGCCCTCATTCCTCATTGCATGTCCCAGGAACTTCAGCCGTCTCTTCCTGATGCTCCGTATTGGTTTTCTTTTCATTTTCATCCTTTCCAAAAGCTCATCATTGCTCATGTGGTCAATCCATGATATCTGCAGAATCCTTCTGTAGAACCACATTTCAGTTGCTTCAAGTTTTTCCTTCATCTTTGATGATATTGTCCAGCATTCACTGCCATATTGAAGAACTGACATCTCATAGCAATCCAGTACTCTTTTCGTTGTTTATAGCAAAATTTTCCTGTCTCTCAATATTCTACTCAGCTTCTGGAATGTGTCCTTCACCATGCCAATTTACCTTCGGATCTCTGTTTCGCACTTTTCATCTTCTGTTATAACATCTGTTTTCATCTTCTGTTATAACACTTCCCAGGTATTTAAATTTTTGTACCTGCTTGATTTTTGTACCCGCAACCTGTATCTGGCATTTTGGGCTGCTTTTTTTGCTGATGACCTTGCATTTGGTTTTCTTGCAGTTCATTTGTAGTCTTTTCTTGTCACACTCTTCAGCTACCTTCGGTAGGAGGTCTTGTAGTTTCCTTTCCATGTCTGCAATCAGCACTGTATAATCTGTGTACCTTTGTTGTTCAAATTTTGGCCTCCGTTGATGAATCCTGGAATAAAATTTAGGGCTTCAGAATATTCTTGCTGTACAAGTTGAATAGATCTGGTGAAAAGGCACATCCTTGTCTTACACTCTTTTCTATCTTTGTGTATCTGCTGAATTCGTTACCTGTCCGTATGCAGGTGGTTTACTACCAGTAGAGATTTTTGATTATTCTTATGTCTTTCCCAAATATGTCAAGGCTGCTGAGCATCTCCAATTCTTTGTGGCGTATTTTGTTGAATGCCTTTGCATAATCGATAAAACATAGGTACAGGTCCTTCTTCATTTGTATTGCCCTTTCAGAGAGCATCCTAATCATAAATATAGCGTTCCTTGTTCCAGTGTCTTTGAGGAACCCACACTGTTGTTGTTCTATCACTGGCCTGATTATGCTTCTCACTCTATTCATCAGGATTCAGACAATCAGTTTGTAATGTGGCTCATTAAACTGATTGTTCAGTGGAGTTCACACTCGTTTTCATGACTATACTTTGCAACTGGCAAGATCAGAAGCAATCAATGTGAAATTAAAGATATAAAATGGCAATAAAGTTCTGATCATGCCCTTCATATTGTAAAAATATATCCTGAAAATTTTACCAACAATGGTTGGTTAATACTAATAGTGAAAATATTGACTTGCATTTTAAAATCTCACAAAATGCTTTACACACAATGATTCATTCTGCTCTTATTTCATTTCAAATTTTTATATCTTGCCATCAATTTACTTTAAAAAATAAAAAATGTCTCAGTAAAAACTTTGACAAAGGAAATGAGAAACATTTTTTTCAATATCCAATTTAAAATTTATTATCAAGCAATGAATGAAAGCATTTTATCGTTTACAGATGAAGACGTATACAAACTCCTTGAAGTAAATTAAAATTTTATCTCTTAAGTAAAAGTTTTTCTATTTCAAAAGGATACTTTCTTCAGTACAAAGGCTTCAGCAATGGACAATTTTGTTTGCTTTGTAATGGTAATATTAACTGTTTCCTTACAAGGAAACATTTAGCATTCATTGACTGAGTAGCCAGTACTACTTCCAGCAGAAATTTATAAAATCTTTCTCTTAAAACAATTTTTCAGGAAAAATAGGTTTCTCAAGTCCAGTCGCTGTTATTGCTATTTCTAGTACTGATTGGGGTTTCCTTCTACTGTTGAAGTCTATAAAATCTTTCTCTTAAATTAACTTTTCAGGAAAACAGGATTCTCAAGTCCAGTTGCTGTTATTGCTCTTTCCACTATTGATTTGGGTTTCCTTCCCTTGAAGCATTGTGTAAAGTTAGGACCTTGATTAAATCATTATTTCCTCTTTGAGTTGAATCTGATATTAATTATAGTAGTTGTTTCAGTTGGAAGTTCTCAATTGATGTGGTATCTGTTCTTTGTGATTATGTCGTGCCAGTCTATAGTTTCCAGTGCTGAGCAAAACTACCCCACCCACAGTCTATTCTATGCTCAATTTCCTCATCTCCTATACCAAATTCATTATAATTCAGTATTTACTAAATACACATCCAGAATATTTATGGTAAATTCAGAGTAGGTTATACCACGGTTTTCAGATTGTAATTTCTCATTTGGAAAGGCTCGTCTTTTTTGTTTTTTATAATCATATCACCCCAAGCAAGTCATTTTACTGCCACTGTTTTGCAGGGGGTTACATAGGAGGAAAGTTATGAGAAAGAGTGACAGGTTATATAGGGGGTGTCAGTAAATGGGTAAGAAAAAAAATGACTGTAACCATAAAGTGGGGAATCAGTTTATATATTGATTGTAATGTAGAATTGATCCCCCACTTTATATCCATATTATAATAGTATAGACATTTTTTTTATAATCATATCACCCGAAGCAAGTCATTTTACTGCCACTGTTTTGCAGGGGATTACATAGGAGGAAAGTTATAAAAAAGAGTCACAGGTTACAGGGGTTGTCAGGAAGTGCATAAGAGAAGGATGAGAATACTGATGAGAGAGGAGTGGACGGAGAAAGGGGCATGAGAGAGAGGATGCAAGTCAGTAATATCGGAGATGACTTTTGACTCTACATTTAAATTCTTGGAGATTGTAGCTGTCGGCAAAGGAAGTAAACAAAAGGAAATTCCACAGGCAGGAAGTGTGAGAAAAGAAGCTGATAGAGTAGAAATTGTGTTTACATTTTATTGGTTTCACAGTAAAAGGTAGAGAATAAGCTTGGTAGAGAATGTTGATTTTCTGTTTAAGATCATTCTCATCCCAAGTATGTGAACAGCATAACTTCCAGCCATTATATATATATATATATATATATATATATATATATATATATAGGAAAGAATATTAAAAAGTTTTGAATTTAAAAATGTATTTTTGGACAGTATTCGTTTATTTTTATTATTGTATTTTATATTTCAGACTGCCCTTGGTCCTTCATCAAATTTAAAAATCACTTGTTTCTGATGAAGGACCGAGGGCGGTCTGAAATATAAAATACAATAATAAAAATAAACAAATACTGTCCAAAAATACATTTTTAAATTCAAAACTTTTTAATATTCTTTCCTATACATATTAAGACAGTATACGCTGATCATCGCTATGTTATATATATATATATATATATATATATATTCCAACATCTATAGCACAACTTTAAGTTTCATGCACTAATTTAAAGTTGTACTATAGATGCAGAATAATATGTAAATTTATTAATATATACTGCTTAGCTCTATTATATTACATTGAGCACCGGTTCACTGTGTTGTCTGGTTCAAAACAATTTCAAAACATTGAGCACCGGTTCACTGTGTTGTCTGGTTGAAAACAATTTCAAAACATTGAGCACCGGTTCACTGTGTTGTCTGGTTCAAAACAATTTCAAAACATTGAGCACCGGTTCACTGTGTTGTCTGGTTCAAAACAATTTCAAAACATTGAGCACCGGTTCACTGTGTTGTCTGGTTGAAAACAATTTCAAAACATTGAGCACTGGTTCACTGTGTTGTCTGGTTCAAAACAATTTCAAAACATTGAGCACCTGGTTCACTGTGTTGTCTGGTTCAAAACAATTTCAAAACATTGAGCACCGGTTCACTGTGTTGTCTGGTTCAAAACAATTTCAAAACATTGAGCACCGGTTCACTGTGTTGTCTGGTTCAAAACAATTTCAAAACATTGAGCACCGGTTCACTGTGTTGTCTGGTTCAAAACAATTTCAAAACATTGAGCACCGGTTCACTGTGTTGTCTGGTTCAAAACAATTTCAAAACATTGAGCACCGGTTCACTGTGTTGTCTGGTTCAAAACAATTTCAAAACATTGAGCACCGGTTCACTGTGTTGTCTGGTTCAAAACAATTTCAAAACATTGAGCACTGGTTCACTGTGTTGTCTGGTTCAAAACAATTTCAAAACATTGAGCACCGGTTCACTGTGTTGTCTGGTTCAAAACAATTTCAAAACATTGAGCACCGGTTCACTGTGTTGTCTGGTTCAAAACAATTTCAAAACATTGAGCACCGGTTCACTGTGTTGTCTGGTTCAAAACAATTTCAAAACATTGAGCACCGGTTCACTGTGTTGTCTGGTTCAAAACAATTTCAAAACATTGAGCACCGGTTCACTGTGTTGTCTGGTTCAAAACAATTTCAAAACATTGAGCACCGGTTCACTGTGTTGTCTGGTTCAAAACAATTTCAAAACATTGAGCACCGGTTCACTGTGTTGTCTGGTTCAAAACAATTTCAAAACATTGAGCACCGGTTCACTGTGTTGTCTGGTTCAAAACTCTGCATTTCATCTACAGGCACTGGAGTCAATATATATAAAAAACCAGGACCTCATCTCTTTGTAGACAAAAAGAATGTATACTTGGACTCCATATCATCACCATTTAGTGCCTGTCTGTGCCCTTCCCTATATTTTTTTTCTCCCCCTTACTTTCTGCCATAATTCATTTTCATCTTTTACATTTTAAATGTGAATATTCAGTTCAAATAAGTCCCAGTAATATCCTGATGAAGTACGGGATTGAAACCGGTCACTCGTTTTGTGTTTCTTATTTTTTATTCCATCTACAAATGCCTGTAAGTATGAAGCTTACTTTATTAATTTCAATTGTAAAATTTTGTACCAGTAATAATTTATATATATATATATACACACACACACACACACACAAGGTGTGACAGAAATAC
The DNA here is from genome assembly GCA_037127315.1 of Ascarosepion bandense. Lineage (NCBI taxonomy): Eukaryota > Metazoa > Mollusca > Cephalopoda > Sepiida > Sepiidae > Ascarosepion > Ascarosepion bandense. The sequence goes on along the minus strand of JBBBDQ010000895.1, from coordinate 302,887 downwards.
CTCTCGAATAATGGTAAGACATAAGTGGCAATGATATTTTTACCTAGCTAATGTCTTACCACTATGTGAGAGGTATACTCTCTATAATTATTTTATATGTTTACTGCTAGGTTACTCGAAACCATTAAGTATTCACTGAAACTGAGAAGAGAACTAATAAAAGATACTCTGTGATTGTCTAGCAGACTTCAGGAATTCCATGTCTTTGATTAGTCTAGTAAAACAACATGAGTCTACCATTTTGAATGCTGATGTATAACGACAAGATTTTAGCAATTCACTGACAGCGAGATTACTTTACCTGACATTCTCTTACTGCAAATTACCAAAGTTGCATGTGAGAAAGTCTTTCACATGGTTTACTTATATATATATATATATATATATACATAGATATATATGTTACCAAATTCTTTGGAAATGTAATTCAAGATGATACCCATTTGCTTCTTTCTCATGACATGTCAAAAAAAGAAACGCACTGAAGTCAACTGCTATTAAGACATTTGAAAAGATCAAATTTTTTTAAGAATATTTTGTTAACATTTTCTTATATCAGGTTCAAGACTTAAAAATATTTATAATAAAAAAGAGAATATTAAAATTGCATGAAAAACTAATTTGGAAAATGGAATGCATAAAAATTAATATAAAATTTATTTTTTCATAAAACATAATATTTAATTGTATGAAAAATTAATTAAGAACATTGGAATGTTATTAACAATGTTTCTTTCAAAATGAAACTGATAAAATTAGAGTCAGACAGTTTATTAAAAAAGAGAAAATATGAATAAAAATTTATGTGAAAAAATTACAAAAAAGGAGTTTTTAATTGAAGTTATAAAACAACACCAAAATGAAGTCAGCTGATTTATTAAAAAAAATTAAATACTTGCAAAAAACAAAAAACAAAAAAAAACTTGAAACTGATGTTATGCAAAACTGCCAAAAGTTACATGTACTGTTTTAAACATTTCTGTGGCAAAGATTTACAAAGATAGGCTCAACTCTGATGTCGAAATCCCACCAAATTTAAAGTTTGCAAATAGGTGCATTTTGTTTAGATAGTAACTTTGAATTTTTAATCAATAGGAATATAAAGCATGCACCTGTCAAGTTTGGAGGCACCTGTTTTCTATGTAAAGGGAAAATTATGTGAACAATGTCTGCAAAATAAGAAAGAAATCAACTACACTCAGAAGAGAAAGGTTGTTATCTGGAATGGTAAAACCATTGCTTCTGAAGTAAAAAGAAAAGGAACAAGAAGAACCCTTAAAAACCTATTTTCATATCTTATTTAAACTTGTTTGATTTATCTCATTTTGAGAACAACTGTATCAAAAATAATATTTTGCCTAAATCATCCAGAAAACCAACATCATCTGTGATGGGTTTTCCTTTCTAGGCACCTTTGATATTCAACTTTTATCCTTCAACATTCAAATTTGGGAACTTTTTGATGGAATTTTTGTTTTTTGTTAAAAAAGAATTTCTATGAATTGATCTAAAAGAAATTTAGTAAAATCTCTTTTTTAAGGAAATATGAACTGCTATTTTTGAAGAGAAAACATTTGTATTTCAGTGAACTGTTAATCACTCTATGACAGTGACTGCTGTACAATATTATCAAGGATGAAGAAGAGGCTTGAAGCAGCAGAAATGTGGTTTTACAGAAGGATGCTGATGATACCATGGACTGAACACGTGAACAACAAAGAGGTGTTGGAGATGATACAAACAAGAAGAAAATTAATACTTCACATCAGGAAGAGACAGCTGAGGTTCCTGGGACATGTAATGAGGAAGGAGAGCCTGGAGAATGTAATGCTCACAGGATGGATAGAAAGAAAGAGAGACAGGGGAGAGCAGTGCAAGATATATTCAATAAGCCCCTGAGCAAATGGATGGTGGAGTAGAATTTAGGATTGATACCAAGTGGAAAAATATTGAGAGCGACAAGAGACAGGGCCAAGTGGAAGTCCATGATTGTCTACATCCTGAACAGACAAAGCACATGAAGAAGAAGATAACTTTTCTGCCACAAGTGAGATGAACAAAACTGATGGCTCTATTTGTTTCTTACAACTTAAAATGAAAAGAATTTGAAAAATCCACTTTTTTCTTCCAGTTCTTGAAACAAAATAAAAATCCAAACAAAAATTAAAAAAAAGCTATTTCTCATTGATTTGCTGCTAAAAGTTTATCAGAATGACTGTAGTCAAAATCAAAGAGGCACTGAATTCCAGAATTTTCTTAATGGCAGCATAATGTGGGCTTTTCTAGAGCTACATAAGTTTTGAATTCAGAATTGTTCTTCTCCTAGACTAATTGCCAACCACAACTGGAGAGTCCAGGCTGTCCTGTCATTTAATCTATAGCTGGAGGGAGAATGGTAGATTCATACCTTTTTCAACAGTACTTGTGTGAAAGAGAATGCAATAAATTTAACCACAGCTTAAACTCAATGTGACCAATGTTTTGTTCCAAACCACTAGCCATTACATCATATACACATTTTTTTAATAATCATTTCACCCCAAGCAAATGCCACTGATATGCAGCGGGTTACAGTGAGAGAAAAAAAGATACAGGTGATGTCGAAGAAAAGATAACAGATAGATGGAAATCAAGTAGATAAAAAATGGCAATTGACATTGCATTTAAACTTTTGTAGATTGTAGCTATCAGGAAGCAAGCAAATGGAAATGAGTCCCACAAATGGAAAGTGTGAGAAAAGAAAGTGTTAGCGTAGAAAGACAGTTATATTAGTATGGTGAAAGGTTCTAAGTAATTCTTTCTCAACTTTTAAAATATTTTAGCAAGATTACAAAATTTGATAATATTTATAAAAATGGACCGGCTAAAATAAGAAGAAAAGATAGCAAAAAAAACACAAGTAATAAAAATATTCACCTTACCACAAAGTGGTTATATGAAAATACGCAACAAAAAAGGTAGTTTAACTGACTTGTTAATCCTCTTTTATCAGAGCCCAATTGAGGACACAATATGTGTACAGTGACTTAAATAAACAGTGAAAATTGGATGTTATATAATAAATTTATAACAAAAGCATATTACATTTAAGCCTGCATCTTCTGCTTAGAGAGAGATGGGCTGACAGGACTTAATAAAAATAGAATCAAAAAAGCCTTCAAATGAAATACCAAGTGAGCTGACCTTAGTACTGAGAACATCTTGGTTAAGTGGTTGGGCAAATTGATGGTTGTTTTAATAAATGTTCAACTATCAGCAAACCAATCATGCTAACACTGAAATCAAAAAGCGTCAAACTTTTGCTTTTGAATATGAATAATACACTTCTTTGTCTTTCTGGTACATGTTTTTGTTTTAAATGTTGCCTGTGAATGCTATTTTCTCCAAAAATTCTTTTATAATTCAACTGCTTCTTGCTCATTTTCTGAAAACAACATCCAAGATGAAAACATTCATCTGAGCAAATCAGCATGTAATAAAGAGTACTATTATAATTATGAGGTAGACTGGAGAACACACCAGTCAAAATATATCTTTTTTTTTAAAAAAAAAAGCTAAAAATAAAAGCCTCAGTAATTTGTGGTATAAAAATGAAGTGAATATTTTCTGCACTTACCTTGGAGAAGATCTCCTGTTGATGAGTTAATGGTGGTGGAGTTATCCATACTGTCTGTGGAATTTGCTGGACCAATCATTATAAAACTTATGTGGTACCAACGAATGTTTCCATTGGGTTGTAAGGGGGGCTGCCAAAAAAGTTGGATGATTGAGCCAATCACTTCATACGACAGATTGAATACAGGACCAGGAGCTGCAAAACAGGTAAAAAAAGAAGGAAAATTAAAAAGATGGAGAAAAAATATTTTTTGTTTCAATTTTTTGTTTTGTTTTGAACTTAGTGTTCCTTTTTCAAAGATGGATTGTCACATAAAGGTAAGGGAGCCCATTTTTTTTTTTTAATCATATCACCCTGAGCAAGGCGGTAACGCCACTGATGTCCAGGGGGCTACATAAGAGTGAAGAGATTGGAAAAGAGAAAACCGGAAACCGGATCCTAAAGAGGAAACAAGGGATGAACCTCTTCACCTGTTCAATAGATGTGGGTGGAGTGTGAACCGGGCGATAGTTTAGTCTATCTACTCCAATTGAAAAAAAAAAATGCTGAGGGTATCATGGACTGAATACAATGAAGTGTTGAAGAGGATGCAAACAAGAAGAAAACTCATGCTTAACATTAGAAAGAGACAGATGAGATTCCTGGGATATGTAATGAGAAAAGAAAGCATGGAGAATCTAATACTCACAGGACAGAGGGAAAGAGAGACAGGGAAAAGCAGTGTGAGACATACTTGATAGACTTAAGCAAATAGAAGGCAGAGCAGAATTTGGGAGAGATACCAAGAGGAAAAATATTAAGAGGGACAAAAGACAGGGGCAAGTGGGAGTCCATGATCGCCTACGTCCTGAAGGGTCATAGCACATGAAGAAAAATCCCTTCAAGATGTAAGCAATCACGGCTCTCCACAACTTCCTCCTCCTTATTACCTGTGAATTGCCATACATGATTGGATAGTAGAATGGTTTACTGTTGCCTTCTTCACAGAAACGCTTGCTGCCAGGGTGAACCATACTTGACACAAAAGAAAACAAGGCACCAGAGTAGATAAACTTTACATGCATTCATTGAAGTTTAAGACTGCTACTATTGTGTGGGCCTGTACTGCCATAACAGATGTTGCATTGTTGATGCATAACTCTTTGGGAACAGATCAAAAGATTCTTAAGACCGATGGATGGCACATGATGTTATTCACTGTTTCCGTAGGCGAAAATATATAGAAAGTGCACTGATTTCTGAGTCATCCATTGTAGATTTACAGCTTAGTTGTTTCAACACTTTGTCTGTCTTAAATATTCTGCTGTCATAAATGTAAAAAAGGTGACTAAAAAGAGGATGTGCGTTGTGGTGCAGTGGATATCAGCTTGGAACAAGAAATCAGTCGAATTCAAATTTCAGTTGAATTCATTGCATTCACTTATGTGCAAATACCCTTGGGAAAGATATTAATCCATCCCTTCTCCTTCCAGTTATAGGTTAAATAACAGGACAGATCGTGTTCTGTAGCCTTGGCTGGCAGCCAGTCTACCACAGAAAGAAATGGGAACCTACTGTGGGATAATCTTCTGCCGAGTCAGTCATGCCTCCCTCAAGACACGATCACCCAAAGAGTTTATCACATATGGCATTTAACTGACTGACTGTTGAAAACATAATTAAAACTTCTACTAGGCATAACGTGGGGGATCAGTTTTCTATTGTTATGAAGTAATAAACTGATCTCCCACTAATTATACTTAATATAATTATGTAATATAATCTGTCTCTTCTCCCTCCAGCTATGAGTTAAATGGAAGGACAGATTGGATTCTATAGCATTGGCTGGCAACCAGTTTACTGCAAAAAGTAATGGCAACCTAATACGGGATAAATGTCCCTTTTGAGACATGATCGCCCAAGTATGTAACATATATGACATTTAACTGACTGATTAAAAACAAAAGCATTCAGGAACAAAATGATATTAGAAAGTGTGGAGAAATTGCGCTTATTTGGTGTTGTAACGATAAATGGTTACTGTGTGAATAATCACTAAAATAGTGTTTGGGAATAATAGTATATCAAAATTACAAAACTTGTACCTTGCGTAAAGTAGATACACTGCTAGTCAGTATAATCACTTCTCTACTTCAATAGTGTCCATACATACATATATATATATATATCTCCGAGTAAATAAGGAATGAAAAACAAATTGTTTTTACAACATCCAAAACATTAATTTAAAACAGTGCTCGATATATAATATATAGAGCTGTGACTATTTATTATAAATTATATTTTGGAACATGTACAGTCTTTTTTTATACGTCCGCTACAAGTCATGTATTTGCTTTGACGCCCTGCTAATTAACTCATAGCTGGAGTAAGATGGATGTAAGTCTTTTTTTCAAAGGCATTAGAGTGAAGTGAACATAACAGAACTGAACAAGAATTGACTTTGACATAACAGATTTACATTCTCTGATGGCAAATGTTAGTTTATCAGTGTCTACCCATATGCAAACCCAGGGCTGTAGCTGATACTAAAAAAATCACTGGGCACAGAGAAAATTTCTCGGATTTATTAGTTGACAATGTGATGACATCATCAGTGTCATCCATTTCCAGAAACTATGATTTTTGCAAATTTTTTCGGCTATTTCAATGGAAATTAGGCACAGAACATGAATGAAAGCAGGAAATTGGGTTTGGACTTTCTGAGTATAAACAGTCTTTTCTCCCAAATTTAAAAAATAAACAAACAGATTTTTATTGCGTTCATTTGGATGTTATCTTCGTTTTTCTTTCTTTCTTTCTTTCTTACTTTCTTCGTGAATTGTTTAGTTTGGTTTCTGATGAAAACATTTTTCCTTGCCTGCATTTTCACTCTGATTGCATGGATCAGCCCGGACCCGTGCCCGGTAGTCAGATACTGCCATGTGCAAGCCATATGCAGTTTTTACAGTACAATCTGCTCTATTAACTGTTTTCTGATAACAAACATATAAAACTTGTATCAATGTAATATTAATGTGCTCAATCATGTGATTTGCATCATGCATAATTTCAATATAACAATGTTAAAAATCTAGTGGGCATTGAGTTCAACATAGAATTTTTTAAGGATTCATTTTGTATAGATTAACAAACCTTTTAAAGCCAGAAAATACTTTTTAGATTCTACAAATTTTCTTTTATTTTAGATGACATTTTTTAGTGATGTAAGTCTTACTAATTAACCCACAGCTGGAGGGAGAAGATATGGATTCATACCTTTCCCAAGGATATTTGTACATGAGTGATTATAATGAACCAAATAGTAATAAAAACTCAGTGCTGTTCTCCAGTTGCAAACCATTATCTACTGTACTACTGGTACATCCAAACTTAGAGCACTTGGTATTCCTATCTAGGTACTGACAAGGTTTGACATTGCTGAATTTCTGTGATTGTACAGGAACTAATGTTTCAACATTTTGAGACTTTGGTGTCACCAGTTATGTATTCAATATAGTGAGGCATTTCTGGTAACATTATACTTTTTTTTTATATAATCATATCGCCCGAAGCAAGGCATTTTACTGCCACTGTTTTGCAGAGGGTTACATCGAAGGAAAGTTATAAGAAAAAGTCACAGGTTATAGGAGGTGTCAGGAAGTGGGTAAAAGAAGGATAGGAATACTGATGAGAGTGGAGTGGATGAGGAAAGAAGCATGAGAAAGAGGATGCAAGTCAGTAAGATCGGAGATGACTTTTGACTTTACATTTAAATTCTTGGAGATTGTAGCTATCAGGGAAGCAAGTAAATGGAAGGGAATTCCACAGGCGGGAAGTGCCAGAAAAGAAGCTGCTGGAGTAGAATTTGCATTTACAATTTATTGGTTTCACAGTAAAAAGGTGGGACCTAGTTGCTAATCTTGTGGCTCAAGTAAATTTATATATAGGGGGCACCAGTGAACTAAGTTTATCGGAGCAGAATCTATGAAAGTATTTGTAGAAGAGACACAGGGAAGCCACATTGCACTGGTGAGAAAGTGACTGTATCTGAGCTGCCAACTTGGGATCTACCCGTTGGATTTTGTCAAAGATACCTAGGTGGATAACAGAAGCTATACATAAAAATGTAAGTTATTTAGTCTGTTTAATGTTTGCATCACTTCTTTTTCCTTACTGGCCAACACTTAATCATTGCAGACAAGCCATTTGTTTCAATCCATAATTCTGTTTATGACAAGTTAACTCTGACAAAAATATAACAATTGAATTTTTCCCAATGGTCAAAATTTCTTAATTTTATGCTTTTTTGGGGATTTATTTTCATATTATTTTTGCCATTCAAAGTCTGAAAACCTTTTGTCACATCTCATTATTTTCATTTTCTTTTTGTAGTTTGTTGAGAAAATCCAAGGAAAAGAGTATTAAATCATTTTACATGAAAAAAAAAAAAAATCAGCCATCTTTTAGTGTAAACTTTTTATCTTCACATTGATACATGTGAAAAAAAACTTATAACAGCAAGGACTTCACAAAATACATTGTTATTCTTAACAGAAAACTAATCATCATTATTTTGCAAAGACAGAATTCTTACCCAAAATGCAACTGTTGGGTCAAGCATAGATCAAAAAGAACAACTAAAAAAATAAGAACAAAAAAATACCTAAAATACAAAGACAACCAAAAGCTTTTTTAATAATTGAATATGAACAAATGCTGTTTATATGAGGAAGTATGAAAAGAAATCTGTCTGATTCGCTATTATTGTTTTATTACTAGTTTTACACTGTCATATTATTGTTGTTTTTTAGATAAAATATTTTCACTATTAGTTTTTTAATATGAGTTTTTAGATAGAGTATTATTATTATTTTATTACTGGTTTTATTCCCTATTGTTGCTTTTTAGATAAAATATTTTCAGTATTATTTTAATACTTTATCAGGCCATACTGGTATCACAGATTATGATAGAGTGGATTCAGTAGTCAGGAAAGGCATCAAATATAAACATATCAGGCTCCTTAAATATCAAAATCACATATACAGGTATTTTTCAGCACACCTATATTGTTGTTACCAAATATGATAAAATGTTCAGGTAAAAAGTGGGTTTGATGGCAATAGCATAGAAAAATTGTCCAAACCGTCTTGGCAATTCCTCTTTGATGATGTCTCAGATGCTGGGCAATAAATCCACTCCCCTCTCAAAGAAGTGGTACTACCAAGGGGAATGGCTCCCTGGGGCTTGGGTTTAATATTATAAGAATATGAAAAATATCAACCAAAGGCCAAAATTCCATATAAATACCAAAATCACATATACAGGTATTTTTTCAGCACTCCCATGTTGCTAACAAATGCGACGTGAGGTTAAGATTTAGAGTGAGTTTGATGGCAATACCATGGATAAATTCTTCAAGCCCCCTCTGGCACTTACCCTTTTGGGGACAGCTCAGGTGTTGAACAATAAACCTCTTCCCCTACTGAGGGAGAGGTACTGCATGGGGAAAAGGCACACTGGGGCTTAAGTTTAAAATCCAGAGAATATGAAAGAACCCAGCCAAAGGCTGGAATCACATATAAAGACCAGAAATCAACAATCAATAAATATATTAGGCAGAACCTGTAGAAGTCCAGCCTAAACAATAAACTGTACAAAATTAAACCTACTGTAGGAAAATGGCATCAGAAACACTAAGCTAAAAAAAAAAAAAAAAGATTATGTCCAAACTCTATATTACTGTCTTTCTTGCCTTCAATCTGTCCTATGAATATCAAATTTTCCAAGCCTCTTTCCTCATTATAACCCCAAGAAGTTTTCTTTCTTGTTTTTATTTTCTCTAAAACTTGTTGCTCAGTTGTTCTGTCCATGATATTCTCAGCATCCTTCTGTAAAACAATGTTTCTGTTTCTTCAAGCCTTTTCATCATCTTTGAGGAGACTGTCCAGTATTCACTGCCATATATGAGTACTGATATTGCATAACAGTTCAGCACTCATTTCTTTATTTCTAATAAAATTTTCCTGTTTCTTCATACTTTTCTTAGCTTTTGGTATTCATCTTTTGCTATCTCAATACTCCTTTGGATTTCAGTGTTGCACTTTCTACCCTCTGTTAAAAGAACTTTCCAAATATTTAAATTTTTGTACATAATTGATTTTGGGATTTGCATGATTGGCTGTTACTTTTGCAAACAACCAGGCATTCTGTCTTCTTGCAACTGATGTTTAGTTCTTTCTTTTTGCAATCCTTCACTAACTTCTATTGTAGTTCTTGTAGTTTGCTTTCATTATCTGCTACCAACACTGTTTCATCTACTTGATGCTGCTAAAGCTTCTCTTAACGTGTCCCACTTTAAGTTATATTTTCATTTTGTCCATTGTATTTACTTTTAAAATTGTCCGTATATTTCTCTTTCATATTCAGGTCATTCAGAAGATTGCCATATTGCAAATTGGTTGCTGCCTTGGTCCCCTTTCTTTAGTTTTGTTTTAATTTTTTATATCACTGGAAGGTGTTTACTGCCATGGTTGATACTTGGGTATTTGGTAGTGTAAAACTGCATTCCTGATAGTTATACAGTCAATTTGGTTTTTCATTTCTCTTACTGGATTTCTCCATGTTCATATATGTAATGGGTGTTCTTGAAAACAAGTGATGGCTTTTACCTGATCTTTTGCTATGCTTAATTAGATCTATTTTTCTCTACATCCATTATGAGTTCCTAGTGCAAATTTGTCAACTATTTCACCATCTTTTTCATTGCCTATTTTGGTATTCAAGTTTCCCAAAACAATTGTTATTTCTTGTGATTTGCTTTGAGCTTAGCATTGTCTCCTGTCAATTAAACTTTTCAATTTCTTTTTCTGTATTTTGTGCTGTTGGGGCATATACAAATATGATGAATATGTTGAAAGTCTTCCCTTTTGATTTAACTAAAAGAGTTCTTTCAGATATTTGACTGTATCCCAGAACAAATTTCTTCATGTCTTGGTCTAATATCAGTCCTACTTCTCTTTCATTTCTACTGTTTGCCTACCTTGTTTCACAAATGCCTTAATTATTTAATCTGTTCATTTTCTGTTTTAGATTTTTTAAATGGTGACATTCTTTCAGTATTCTGATATTCCATGTCTAGCACCCCACTTTAACTTCTTGGAAGTGAGGTGGATTGTGGGTAACCCTGTAAGATGAAAAATAAAACCTACCAAAGGGTGAAAGAACTCTTGACAATGGCAACTAGATATGATTTCTCAATAAATTACTGTGAAGAATGCAACGTAAAACCACTTCACTATCAATCTAAAAAAAAAACAAACTCATAGCTTTTAACAATCAAATTTAGTCTATTAGAATTAACTCCTCACCCGGTTAAGAGCAACATGTGTAAATGATGTCACCTGACCATCATCCACTGACTGTTAGCATAAACAGTGTAAAGGGAGTCAAAATATCAGACTAAACGTCCAATAATATGTCTGACAGTATGTTAAATCAAGTTTGAAGTAGCAATGTGAAGTGTTTTTCAAAGAAAAATTGTACTCGAATTTTTTTTATTATGCTTCAAGAAATTTTAAACATTCCTGTTATTATGAATTAAAAAAAGAGTCTTGTATAAATATTTTTCTTGTGTGGAAAAAATCTTTTTGTAAAAAGTCATAAAAGTGTCTTTCTACAGAAATCAGATTATTTTATGTAATTTGAATTTTGTTACTAAATCAAATCTGAATAATTTTGAGTGTAAATTTTTTAAGAATCCTTCCACTATGGAAAAAGGTTATTCAAATCTGAAAGTGATAAAACTTACTAACAAGACTGCTTGCTTTAATGGATATTTTTTCTTAGTAATAAAATTAATTTTCTAAAAACTGAAACAATTTTTCAAAAACTTCATAAAAAATATAAAAAGAAAAATTGATTTGTTCTCATGTACAGGTTCCGTATTCTAACTTTGATTTCATAGCTTAGAGCTTGAGACATGACTTCTATCATTTGTTATATGTTATTATTTTTTTAACATTTTCCATCAAAATAAAAATAATTTTATACATTTTTAGAAATTGCAAAAAGGAAAAAAAAACCCCAAAAAACTCAGCAATGAATATGCAGATTTATGCAAATGACATTATGGGTTTGCGACATGATTGTATCAGGAGACCCATATAGAAGATGATCATAAATGGTTTTACCAAAACTTAAGTGTCTTGATTATTTATGAATAGTGGTAAACTCATTGGATGTGCGTTGTGGGGCATTGGATATTGGCTCGGAACAAGAATTTGGGGAGCCGAATTCATTGCATTCACTTATGCGCAAATACCCTTGGGAAAGGTATTAATCTGTCTATTCCTTCCAGTTATGGGTTAAATAACAGGACAGATTGGGTTCTATAGCCTTGGTTGGCAACCAGTCTACCGCAGAAAGCAATAGCAACCTACTGCGGGATAATCTTCTGCCCAGTCAGTCATGTCTCAAAAGAGACATGATCGCCCAAGCGTGTATCACGTATGGCACTTAACTGACTGAGTAAACTCATTGAAGTAGGATCTTCAAAGTGACCATCCACTTGACCAAAGGGTTATATAAATAAATCCTGTCCGAAGTGACTATGTAAATCAAATAAACATCAATAACTGAAAAAGTTCTGAACTAATATTTGAGAAATTTAAACTTGTCCATTTCCACCCGTAGGAAAATATTTAACTAAATGGTTAGTTTTTGAGATAAAATGGACTCACTGAAGCTAGAATGCAGATTAAACAAATATCAGCTGAAGATTTCTGATATGTAATAAAATCTATTTGGATTTATGCAGAATCCATTGTGTCGTCAATGCATGCTATTTTTCCTGTTTCAGCTGCAACAAAGTACCTCCAACCACCAAATCATAAGACTGCTGCCAACATGTTTAACTGTAGACACCAAATTCTTCTCTTCAAAAGCCATATTAGGAACCCCATCTATATCGCCTATCATCCCTCTCAGAAAGCTCTAGTTTGGTCTCATCCAACCATAAAACATTTTACCAGAACCTTTCTAGATTATTAACTAGCAGTATAGCCCAGCGTTGCTCGGGTGTAATGAAAGCTTTAAAACTAATCCATGGTCCTGGAGCTCAGACTCTTTGGACGTTGGCATGAAAGACTTAAAAGCAATAGTAGTTTCCAGTTAAAGCAAAACCGTAGACTGAAAGAAAAATGAATGGATGTAAGTCAAATTTTGATTTCCTGGTATTGATACCAAATAAGTTTTTTAAACTGAATTTTGAAGGCTAAATAAGTCCTCTGAGTAAATGGTATCATGGCTGAGACTAAGAACTACAATTATACCTACTTAGAGCCAAACCTGAACCAAAAACTAAAATAAAAGTGCTGAAAAAAATACAGACATACAGGCAGATAAACAGACACACACAAACATCTTACCTTTTATTTATAGATATATATTGTCGATTTTCTGCACTATTGTAAGAACTGCAACCTTGAAACTTCTGAATATCGTTTCTTATGTCTTTGTCTATGAGTGTATCAAATTTGATTAAAATCGGACCACTCCTTCTATAACCCAATTTTTTCGATTATCGATATTTATCTAGGGTACCTCGACACAAAACCTAGCTAAGAACATTTGCAAATTCTTGTAGTACAACTGTGTAAATTTTCAAGAAAATCAGTTCAGCCGTTTCGGAGTCTATAGGTAATGGAGAGACACACACACACACAAAGTTCCATTTATAAATAAGTTTAGATATGAGCTTTCACATAGTTGTGGTAAGCTTGTCAGTGGCTTTTTTTTCTGGGTATTCTGCCATAAAGACTGGAATCATTCGACTTTCATCACACGTATGCACATTGATTTTGTCATTGGTCAGGGAGTGTTGAAGAACAGCAGTAATTACATCAAGATTCAACCAGGCTTGCCGAACTAGATGTCTACTTGCTCTTGCAGTTATTTTTCATGGATAGCCACTTCTTGATTGCGATGGCATCATACCAAAGGCCTCTCATGTATAAATAATTTGCTGCACACTGAGATGTCTACTCCAAACTGTTCTGACAGCTTCTTATAGGCTTCAAGTAAGTGATTTTAACCTTGACATATGTTTCCTTTTCATTTGTCCTGGTATCCATGTAAATCAAAAATACAGTGTAAATGTAAGCTTTCACTTTCGAACATCTTAATTTCTAATTATTATTTCATTTGATAAAAATTTATGAAAGGGGATGTAATTTGTTTAATAAAAGTTTTTCTTAAAGAATATATACTTTAATTAGGATTCGCTGATTATCTAGAAGAGAAACCAATCTTTTTAGATATTATCTTAGGGGTTCACTTTCTGCAAATCTCTTTACAAACACACATTATATATATATATATATATATATATATATATATATATATATAAAGGAAAACTCAACACGTCATTTAAATGCATTGCATTTTTCTTCATAAATATCATATTGCTCTGGATAACATCCATTGAGCTCTCTATATAGATATAACACTTAATATTTTATATTAAGTTGATCTTGTTGGATTATCCTTGACGTTTATGGACTGGACATATATATATATATATATATATATATATATATATATATGCACACACACTACCGGCCATAATTATTAGAACACCCCAGTTTTTAAAAAGAAATGATGTATTTCATACTATTTTTAATATTTATTGCCAAGTGAATAATTGTAAATGAAAATAAAAAGGTTCTTTTGTTATTTTTACTTTGTAAAATTTTACAAGGCAGCCAGGAAGCCTTTGCTTTGGCCAGTCAATAAGAAGAAGAGACTAGCATGGGAAAGAGAGCACAAAAACTGGACAACAGAACAGTTCATTTGATGCACATGTTATTGTGCAGTATTAACAAAAGAACCATTCCATTTTCATTTAGAATTATTCACTTGGCAATAAATACTAAAATAGTATGAAATACATAATTTCTTTGAAAAAAACTTGGGTGGCCTAAGAATTATGGCCAGTAGTGTGTATGCATATATATATATATATATATATATATATATATATGTATGTATGTGTGTGTGTTAAATTTTAATGATGCTTAGTGCCAAGATTACTATATTTTTTACAGTAGTTTACTCATGCAAAGGCATTTTAGGCAAGCAGATTTTTTTGTCATCAAATGCTTGATATCAAGACAAAGCATTAATAGAATTAATGTGGAGACATTTGTAGCTTACCTGAACAGTGTTAATTTCAGTCATGATTGAAATAACACTGTTCAGCTAAGTCAGAAGTTTCTCCACACTGATTATTTATATATATATATATATATATATATAGACAGAGTGAGAAATTCACAGTATATATATAAGTGAAATATATGAATAAATAGAAGTTAATATTAACTTCAAAAATAATATATATATGTAAGTATACAGAAATTTATGGAATTTCTGTTTATTTCTCCTCATATACTTTTTGAATTTCTAATATTAATAATTGCATCCTTTAACTTATTTGATTTTTTTCATCTTCCTTTTCATAACACAGAAGGATTGGACAATAAAAAAAGTAAAAAGCACATGTAAAAGTGAAAAAATTATTCCTATGCATTATTTTTCTCAGTAAATATTTTCATTTTCTTCCTTAGGGAACCTTCAGCTCAAACTGTTTATTCCTCAAAAAACAAAAAACAAAAATGGAATGTTGTTGTGGTGGGGAACTCTTCATTTCACATTTCATATTTGCACTTTATGTAAATATGAAAGGACAAAGGCTTTAGTGGCCTGCTTTTTATTTGAAACATACAAGGTCTGCCCATGAATCATTTTTAGTATCTCATCAACTGGTTGTGTGTTGTTGATGTAATTTGATAACCAATCAGAGGGGAACTTACTGCATGAACAAAATCATCTGTGAAATTACTCAGTCAGTATTGAGATACTGTTGATGGAATTAGTGTATAACTCTCATATTCAAAACAACTGTGTGTGTCGGTATATGATTTTCTTGTACAGAATTTTTGTAATGTTGAGAGGCATGCAGAAAGATAGACTGGAGGACATAAAAACAGATATGTCTGTCTTGAAAATCAGCATTTGATATAAAGTTTTTTGGAATACATCCTGCCATTTTGAATATTTTGAGAACTGGTTTTGAGGTCTTGATATAATCTGACGACAATAAAGGAATATCTTACTGCACATGCAGACACTTCTGTGAAGTTACTCAGTCAGCAATGGGATGCCAGTGAGTGAGTTGATCCTGTTCTGTGTGACTATCTCTTTCAGAATCAATGAGCAAGTAGACCAATAAAGTCTCATGCAGGGGTTATGAGAAAAAAAAAAGAATCACATCATCTGCCTTTGTCCCTCTAGATAGACATATTTTGTTTTGTACATCTTACCCCAACCTTATGTAATTTATGAAATTTTTAGAAATTAAATTATGTCCCGCTTTACATTTATGTTAGTCAAAAGCAGTATTCCTTGGAGAATTTAAATAATCAATTCTTGTTTTTTCAAAATTTCCCAAAAATCTGCTCTGAATCATAAAATAAAAATGCAATCAAACTAAGATATTATTTAATTAAAAAAGCTTTTAATAGTTTTTATGAATAAGATATGTTATGGACATCATTGTCTGAAGAAAAAAAATTTCTATAATGAACAATGAATTTTGAGAAGAACAGTTTTCTTTTTTTAAAACTTTTAATTAGAATAATTTATAAAGTTTTAAATCTTTTAAATTTCTGTATTAATTTGAACAAATTAAGTGATAGCAAATTTGTTTTTAAGTATTAACTATAATTACTAATCATAAATTGAAAATCTTAGGACAACTTAGTATGTAACAATATTATTAAAAAAATTATAAATATTTTTTGTATGTATATATACTAATTTTTTATTATATTGTTGAACAGACATGACATCCTCAGAAAAATAAGAGCAGTAACTATAGTCAATTTACAGCCAAAAATATTTCAAATTAAAAAAAAAATTAGATTATGGAGAATATTTTCTTAAATTTCTAAGATTACTGAGTACTTAAAAATTACAGATATAAAAGACGCTCACATTAATTCAATTACTTTTTTAATGCTTAAAGCCTCCACCCCAATGATAAATATCAATATGTCATCAAGCTGTCAAACCTGCCTTACCTTAAATAAACAGCTACTGTCTGGTTAAAAAAATTGTTTCTGCAATATTTTAAACTTAAAGTAAATAATATTTTTTCCAAGTAAGATTAATTATACACAAAATCAGCTAATATTCTTCAAATAAAGTTTCAGAAAGTATTTTAGGAAGATTTTTAATAAAAAGAATTACAATGCAATAAAAAATGAAAAACAACTAAAAAAAAAAGGAACTATTGAGTTATTTTAGCAAAAGAAACAAAATAAATTCTTCTAGTTAAATTAGTTTTTGAAATATAACAAAGTATTTTGCTTATTGAAAATACTAAATTTAATCTATTGACTTGAAATTAAATCTAAAATAAAAGCTTCAAAATAGATTTTTGCATTTGTAAAGATTAATTTTAAGTTATAAATATTTGTTTTTTTTAGAGGTACCCCTCTGTGTGTGTGTGTATATATATATATATATATATATATATGTGTGTGTGTGTGTGCACCAATTGACAAAATAGTTAATATATAAAAAATTAAGAAAACTTTTTTTTTTGACATATTTTTGTCAACAGGTATTATAAAAAACTGAATGGCATTTGTTTAGAAGCGAAACTTGTAAAATAGAAATTTTTCTGATTGTCTTATATATATATATATATATATGAGTGTGTGTAAAGGTATTTTATTGATATATATATATATATTGAGAGAGAGAGAGAGAGAGAGAAATCAACTTAATCTTCTAACTAGAATCAGAAAACACTTGGAAAAGTGGAAAAGAATTTTACAAAATATATAATTTCAAGTTGTCTGCCCCTGGTGATTTTCCTGAAAAGGAAAACAGAAATATTAAATGATTTTCTGTCCTTTATTTTTATTTATTTACTTTTCAAGGCTGTAAAATGCACATTATCCTCTATTACCAAGAGTCACTTACTATGGAAAGAAAAAAGAACCGTTAAAATCCAATGTAACTTTTATCTTTAATAAAACATTTGTATATGTTGATATTTCAGTCAGTTAAATGCCATATGTGATACACACTTGTACCAAACACACAGTCATGTCCTGAAAGAGAGATGACTGGGCAGAAGATTTTCCTGCAGTAGATTGCAATTACTTTCTGCAGTAAACAGGTTGCCAACTAAGGCTAAAGAATCAATCCGTCCTGTTATTTAACCCCTAACTGGAGGGAAGGTATTTGCATGTAAACGAATGCAAGAAATTCAACCGGAATTCAAACTCAGCTTTTTGATTTCTTGCTCAAAACCAATATTCACTGCACCACAATACACATCTTGTTGATATTTACAGAGATTAAATTAGTTTGACACAGAATGAAATATTTTACATTTCTTTACTTGGAATACCTTTTGTGGTTTACAACTTAACCTTTTCAGGTTATTTTAAGCCAGCATATATTTTTAGATTGTAAGAGGTTGTTTTTTTTTAAATATTAACTTAGTAATAAAAGTCAAAATAATATAATGATACAAGTTTTATTAACCCATAACTGGAAGGGGAAAAAGAGGGTATCGATACAGAAGTAAATATAATGAATCCAACTGGAAAGGACATTCAATCTGTTCGATTTCCTCTTTTGTACTATTATTCCTAGCACATCCAAGTTAACATCACCTGGTGTTTCCAAGTGGTCACTCATATAGGTCCTGACCAGGTTTACTGTTGCTGAACTATGGTGGTCCAATGAGGACTTGCATTTCAATCAAATCCTCTCTAAAAAAGAAAAAAAAATTACTAAGGTTTCCATAAAAGCAACTCAGATGGAATGACTATATCAAATCCATTGCTAAATCCGCCACTATGAAAGTCGGTTCTCTGTGCAGAGCCTGGAAGTTTTTTCCTGTCTGAATCTATCCTACACATATATAAATCTACCATCCACCCGTGTATTGAATACTGCTGCCACAAATGGTCGGGTGCCCCTGCTACTCTCCTCGGGCTTCTTGACAAAATACAATGGAGAATCTCTAACGTGATTGATACTGACTTGGCAGACTGGCTGCAACCACTCTCTCACCAGCATGACGTGGCTTCCCTGTGCCTCTTCTATAAATACTTTCACGGCTTCTGCTTCGATGAACTTAGATCATTGGTGCTGCCTAGGTATGAATTTACATGAGATACTAGATTAGCAACTCGGTCCTACCCTTTTACAGTGAAACAGATAAGATGTAACCGTAATTTCTACTCCAACAGCTTCTTTTCTCGCGCCTCCTGCCTGTGGAATTCCCTTCCACATGTCTGCTTTCCCGACAGCTACAATCTCCAGTTGTTTTAATGTAAGGTCAATAGACACCTCCTATCACACTAACTTGCATCTATTCTCCCAACACTCTCACCATCTACCCAACCCTCATTCTCGGTATCCTTACCCGTCTATCACCCTTCTTCTGACATTTCCTATATTTAACTGTCCTTTCTCATCATTTTCCCCCCTATGTAACCCCCTGCATAATAGTGGCAGTGGAATTCCTTGCTCGGGGTGAAATGATTATAAAAAATAAAAAGAGAGGCTAAAAATGCAGCATTATGATTTACCCTGTTTGCTCTTAAGAATGCCACTCACAACATGGTGAAAATGCTCTTAAGCACCATGACACATGCTGGATCAAATCCAGGCCCTATCAACATTCCCAATCCTAAAGCTGTTTCCTCACCCACAAAGAGATATTTTGCCTTATGTTGGCAATACAAGGAATTTTATTCAAACAATTCTTGTCGTCTTTTATTTCTGCATTACCAGCAGTATCTTGTCATTTGTAACAATCATTTTATTAAGGGTTTTTGTATTTAAATGTAAATCATTTTCACAACCAACATCACCTGATGACAAGATTCTATATTGGAACATAGAAATTTCTGTCGCAATGTACATTTAATTCATAATTATATGATTATATTTATATATATTTTGCATTTGTTAAATTAGTTATTATGTGATCTAGGTTTCTACCATGAGTGGTGTCTTCAGGTGGTTTGCAGTTATTGCAAATCGGCCTGAAGACACCACAGGGTAGAAACCTAGGTCACGTAATAACTTGTTTACAAATGCAAATATTCAAAAGTTCTACAATATAACTTTACTGAAAACTTTTTAATACAAATGTGCACTGGTATAATCTTGTGATGACCAGAAACTAAGTAATTAAACAATCTATATATACATTCATATGCATTTATTGCAATTATTTGTGTGGGCCTCTACAGCCAAGCAGCTGAGGCATGACTCTTTGGGTGTAGATCTATAGTCTCTAAAGACTGATGGATGCTACACAAGATATAATTATTAAGTAAAAATATTTATGCAATTATACACACACACACACACTACTGGAAAAAATTGTAACATGCTTTATCCTCTAAAAGGACTTTGTCAGATTAAAGTAATGTTTGTTCAGATTTCTTAAGAATACATGGCCTAGTGGATAAAAGCATTGGTTTTATACAGTGACTTGACCGAAAGAGTTATGAGTTCAATACCTGGCAACAGCAGAGGTGAACAAAACCTTAGTAGACTTAAATGTAAACAACTGAAACATCTGGAAGCAGCATGAATCATGGAATGAGAACAATCTACTCCAGTCAATGAAATAAGGGGTTCATTTTGAAATTGCAATCATCTGAAAAACATTGAGGTGTACTACAGCTAAAACATTGTGAATATGGTAACAAAGATGAATTCAGCAGTCTAAACAATGAAAATAATGTAAATAAAGTAATGTTCTTTTATTCAGAATTATATATATATATATATATATATATTCTTCATTTATAAACGAGTTATTATGTGACCTAGATTTCTACCATGTGGTGTCTTCAGGCGATTTGCAACAACTGATTTTACTGTTTACCCTTTTTTTACTCATATAACGGTGATTTTTTTGAATGCTCACAAAATAGGGAATTTTTGAACATGCAATTTTTGAAATTACAAGAAATTATAATGTTTTCATCCATGGTTGTTTGAATCTAATAGGTATTTTTTGGTATGGTTACACTTAGTCATAATTTCTGTTCTTTCATTCAATAATTCATTTTTGTTTGGGATTAGCATAATTACTAACTTTTCATCCTGACACAGTCTACATATTTTGATACTGTTGTAAGGCTTGGCTGTTTTCACTATACTCCTTGTTATGTCCGGGTCTTTAAAGAATATTCAAAAATTCTACAGTATAATTGTATTGAACACTTTTTAATACATATGTGTACTGGTCTAATTTTGTTATGACAAAAACGAAGTAATTAAACAATCTTTCGAGACATGACTGACTGGTTATCCCATAGTAGGTTGCTATTACTTCCAGTGGTAGACTGGTTGCCAGCCAAGGTAAGACAACCCAATCTGTCCTGTTTTTGAACCCATAACTAGAAGGAAGAGATGGATTAAAAGCTTTCCCAAAAGTATTTGCACATAAATAAATGCAAGAAATTCAACTGGAATTTGAACTTGGCTTCCCAATTTCTCATTCCGAGCTGATATCCAATGCACCATAACACACATCCATACATACATAGAATTAAACATGTCCACACTCTTATAAAATATTTATATACAATTATACAAAAACGCATTTATCAAGTCAAAATACACATACAAAAATTTACACTTAAACATTAATGCAATGACGCTTATTTCTTATTGCTAGAAAGGTTATTTTATGTTTGAGTTGCTATCTGAAACAATTATCCCTTTTTCCATTAGGAAAACTACTTTTTTTTTGTCAAAGCATGCCACTATAAGTTTGACCTGAGAAACCAACCTAACAATACAAAGTTTGCATTACATATTAAAGGAATAAACATTTTTCATTGGGAATTCTCTGAATCTGTTAGCTTCAATTATACACCCCAAAAGATAGATATCTCAATAAGAGATATGCTTTTTGTACCAATAATATTTACACTACATCTTACATATACAAATATAATGATGTTTGTAAAAACATATAGATGCTTAGACTTAAATTCTCAGAAATGCATATACCACTTGACTGATGATGCAGAACAAAATGCACACACTTACATATGAGATATAGTCGCACATACTTTAAGTATGCACCTGCTTTCACAGGTGTAAAGAAAATACCTATAAAACTTATTTGTTTCATCTTTATTGAATTTTTTACCTTCAATTTTCCAATGATTTGATACTTTCACACCCTCTTTGATTGTCACACCATTTTTCTTCCTGAATCTCCTCCCACCCCTAACATTTCAGTTTTTCTTTTGTAACAAATTAATTTTCTTTTCAGATATATTATTTCTGCATTTTTTAATTCCTTATTTTTACAAAGAAACTTCTTTTTTTTTTATCCTTTTCTCTTCAGAAGAAAACTGTTGATAGAAGGGCAATTATAGGTAAACTGCATCAAAATTGTTTTGACTGCATCTGCCAATAACTCGTAACATAAAAGATGCAGATGGTACTGTATTAAGAGCAGACACAGAAAGAAAACTGCAGGAACACCTATGTATCAGGTTGGTGAAAAAGTTTCTGCCAGTTTGTATAAAGGCCATTTTAAATCATTGTAATTTATTTTATGCGTATTGTTATTACTTAAACATATCACCATGATTAATTTATAACTTTTTCTTTCAGATTATCAATGCATCATTCATATTTTTCTGCAATATTCTCACTCATGTTTTTTTCCATCTAAAGAACACATTAGGCAGGCTCTATTCTCTCTCTGTCACACACACACAGTTTTATATATATATATATATATATATATAAACAGGTCGGTGCAAAAGTTTTTGCGAGTTTGTAAAAGGGGCATTTTAATTTTAAATCATTGTAGTTTATTTTATGCATATTGTCATTACTTAAACATATCACCATGATTAATTTTTAACTTTTTCTTTCAGATTATCAAAGCATCATTTATATTTTCCTGCAATATTCTCACCCATGTTCTTTTCATCTAAAGAACACATTAGGCATGCTCTACTGTATGAGTTTCACAGAGGTTCCAATGTAAATGCAGCAGCATGATCTATTCAGGATGCTAATGGAATTGAGGCAATGAAAGAAAGAAAGAAGTTGTAGGTGGTGGTTTTCCCGTTTACGGAAAGGAAGAATGGGGAAGATTTCAGTATTCGGAAAATGGGTTCGGCACAAATTGTCTCCAATGAACCTGTGACATGTTTCTTGTTGTGAATCTTTGCCTTCATGACACCTTCAGACACCATTTTTGGGCAGTCACATCTTGCCCCATCCTGCATATTCTCCTGACCTAGTTCCCTCGGATTATCACTTATTTCGAGGATTACAAAACTATTTAGATGGCCTGATGTTAACATCATGAGAAAGACTGAACATGATTTAAATTCATATTTCATATCAAAACCTAAAACATTTTACAAGAGTGGCATTTATAAGCTCATTGACAGATGAAATCAAGTTATAGAGAGCAAAGGTCATTATTGTTATGAATAAAGATTTTCAAAAAGACAGTTTTTTATTTTCAAGATGAAATTTTAAATCAGCAAAAACTTTTGCACTGACCTGATAGTAAAGGAAAGTATGAAGAAAAGACTATTGTATTGTAAGAAGACAGAATGTAAGGTCATTAGCAAGATGGATAATTGAAGATACAAGCTATAAGTTGGAGGATATCAGAATCAAGCACGTATAGAAATTTAATTATCTCGAAATTTTTATAACTGTTATGGAGGAAGAAAATGTTGCTACTGACACATGTAGTCAAATGAGAATTTCCAGGCAACAAATGTATCTGCTGAATAGTTTGTGCTTCTGGGATCATGTGATCATAAACATTAATACATAAAACACTCAGACCAAAGTCTGAGTGTGTTTCAGTGTAGTTTGTTCCAGGATTCAGTGTATTCTGTATTCAGTGTATTATTGTCTATTATTTGACGGATTTGTTAGTACATTGACGTTATGTGAAGATACTGTAATATTATAAGTGGCAAATAGTGAGTTACTAACAGTTCCCTTTAGATTAATGTTGCAAAAACCAACGTTATAGAAATGGAAAGGAAAATAATGTTCAAAGTAACATTATAAAAATAATAATGGAAAATGTGTAATAATGCTTGTCAAAGCTTGTAGTTTAGATTACTAATATTCCAACGAAAATACCGAAACAAAAGGTAAGTGAAGAAACTGTTTAATGACATGGATTAGAAATACAATACTAGTGAATATTATAGTCATTGTGACACAATTTGCAACTTTGCATTTCAATTGCAACTTCTTTCATGGTCAATGGAAGAGTTCATGTTCAACAATTTAGTGTACCAAAGGTTGGTCGTCTTTCTACACAACAAAATGTGACAACAAAGGTGAATCAGAATAACAAAAGTTAATGGTTAAGCAAAATATTAAGAAGCAGGAAAATTTGATTAGAAACAAATGAAAGAGTGCTAAACAGCTAAATAACATGAATCCTCCTATTTGACAGTGAATATTAGACAATTCTATCAGTTAAAAAGAAAACTTGAAATAGCATTAAGTTCAACTTTATGGCTTTGAAAAAGTAAAAAGTAAAACTCAACCAACAAATAATTGAGCATCAGGCTTGATATGGGATTAATATAGAAGTAATAAAACCAAAAACAGTAATATGAAAGTAATAAAACCAAAAACAGTAATATAGGAGTAATAAACCAAAAACAGTAATATAGGAGTAATAAAACCATAAAAAGTAATATAGAATTAATAAAACCATAAAAAGTAATATAGGAGTAATAAAACCAAAAACAGGAGTAATAAAACCATAAAAAGTAATATAGAAGTAATAAAACCAAAAACAGTAATGAGTAATAAAACCAAAAACAGTAATATAGGAGTAATAAAACCATAAAAAGTAATATAGGAAGTAATAAAACAACAAAAGTAATATAAAGGAGTAATAAAACCAAAAACAGTAATATAGGAGTAATAAAACCATAAAGTAATATAAAGATAATAAAACCATAAAAGTAATATAGGAGTAATAAAACCAAAAACAGGAGTAATAAAACCATAAAAAGTAATATAGAAGTAATAAAACCAAAAACAGTAATATAAGTAATAAAACCAAAAACAGTAATATAGGAGTAATAAAACCATAAACAGTAATATAGGAGTAATAAAACCAAAAACAGTAATATAGGGTAATAAAACCAGAAAAGTAATATAGGAGTAATAAAACCAAAACAAGGAGTAATAAAACCATAAAAAGTAATATAGAAGTAATAAAACCCAAAAACAGTAATATAAGTAATAAAACCAAAAACAGTAATATAGAGGTAATAAAAAAACCATAAAAAGTAATATAGGAGTAATAAAACCATAAAAAGTAATATAGGAGTAATAAAACCATAAACAGTAATATAGAAGTAATAAAACCATAAACAGTAATATAAGTAATAAAACCATAAACAGTAATATAGGAGTAATAAAACCAGAAACAGTAATATAGGAGTAATAAAACCATAAAAAGTAATATAGAAGTAATAAAACCAAAAACAGTAATATAGAAGTAATAAAACCAAAAATAAGTAATATGGGAGTAATAAAACCAAAAACAGTAATATAAAGGAGTAATAAAACCATAAAAAGTAATATAGGAGTAATAAAACCAAAAACAGTAATATAGAATGACAAAACCATAAAAAGTAATATAGAAGTAATAAAACCATAAACAGTAATATAGGAGTAATAAAACCAAAAACAGTAATATAGGAGTAATAAAACCATAAAAAGTAATATAGAGATAATACTAAAACCATAAAAAGTAATATAGAAGTAATAAAACCAAAAACAGTAATATAGAAATAATAAAACCAAAAACAGTAATATAGAGATAATAAAACCATAAACAGTAATATAGGAGTAATAAAACCATAAAAGTAATATAGGAGTAATAAAACCATAAAAAATAATATAGGAGTAATAAAACCATAAAAAGTAATATAGGAGTAATAAAACCATAAACAGTAATATAGAAGTAATAAAACCATAAACAGTAATATAGAAGTAATAAAACCATAAACAGTAATATAGGAGTAATAAAACCAAAAACAGTAATATAGGAGTAATAAAAACCATAAAAAGTAATATAAATAATAAAACCATAAACAGTAATATGGAAGTAACTAAAACCAAAAACAGTAATATAGGAGTAATAAAACCATAAAAAGTAATATAGGAGTAATAAAACCATAAAAAGTAATACCGGTAATAAAACCAAAACAGTAATATAGGAGTAATAAAACCATAAGCAGTAATATGAGGTAATAAAATAAGAAAACAGTAATATAGGAGTAATAAAACCAAAAACAGTAATATAGGGTAATAAAACCATAAAAAGTAATATAGGAGTAATAAAACCATAAACAGTAATATAGGGTAATAAAACCAAAAACAGTAATATAGAATAAAAACCATAAAAAGTAATATAGGAGTAATAAAACCATAAAAAGTGACATAAAGATGACAAAACCAAAACAGTAATATGGAAGTAATAAAACCATAAACAGTAATATAGGAGTAATAAAAACCATAAACAGTAATATAGGAGTAATAAAACCAAGAAACAGTAATATAGGAGTAATAAAACCCAAAATAATAAAACCTTTTCATTTGAATTTTTGAGTTGAACAGTTATCTATATACTTTAAACCTTATTCTCATCTTTGATTGTTACAAATGCTATTACAGACAGGATTTTCAACCAAGTGCCTTGTGGCCATCTTTAAATTTCGGCTGATATGGGAGATTTTGTATTTTATTAAAAATCTTTTCACCAAAAGCAAGGCAATAAAACCACTAAGAGACAAGGTATTAGTGAGTTATAGAATATGAGAAAAAAATTAAGGAAAGAGAAAAAGAAAAGAAAAAGAATTTAGCATTATACTTAGAATTTTGAAGATCAAAGTTGACTTGGAAGCAAGAATTCTCAAGGATGTTCCATAATGTAAAGTGCAATAAAGGAAACTGTTAGAATAGAACTTACAGTTACATATAACCATTTTAACTGTAAAACAATGAAACCTTACTGCCAATCTAGTCATCATCATCATTTATCCATTACACCCAATAGTGCATAGGGCAGCAACTTTTTGTTGCTGTTTTTGTAACAAACTGTTTTTTACGGGGCAGGGTTTTTAGTCCTGCACCCAACCCCCAAATCTGGATGACCAGTGGACCATTCTTGGTCCTTATGTTTACAGCACCTGGTATTCCCAAATGGTCACCAATTTAAGTACTGACCAGGCTTGATTTTGCTTAACTTCGGTGATTGGACGGGAACCGGTACATTCAACACGATATAGCTGTAGACAGTAGTGCACTTAAATTCATAAAGTCTATGTTCTATAGAGCAAAGTATTTACAGAAAAACGCAGAAGTAG
Organism: Ascarosepion bandense; assembly: GCA_037127315.1. Lineage (NCBI taxonomy): Eukaryota > Metazoa > Mollusca > Cephalopoda > Sepiida > Sepiidae > Ascarosepion > Ascarosepion bandense. The sequence goes on along the minus strand of JBBBDQ010000895.1, from coordinate 275,782 downwards.
CCAAATTACGGAAGAGGGAAATTGGCTGAAGTCACGATGCCAGATTATGACCAATAACATTGTAGATTCTTCTTTAGATTTTTCCAAATTTTCTAAATATACAGCAAGATCACCAGACCAGATGTGGCACAAATATTCAGGGCAAGGACAAATGAATGTTGAGTATTATGTTGTTATTCCACTGAGAAGCCGTTTCTTGTCCATGCCTGCTGAATTAAAATATATAGACCTTATTATATGATGGCTTAAGATCATAGCACACTGATACAATGGTGTTTTTTTGATCACCAAAGTTAAGCAATATTGAGCCTAGTCAGAACATAGATAAATGACCACTTGAAAGTACGAGGTGCTAATAAGCTTGGATGTGGGAATGGTGTAATGGATAATGACTCAGAATTAAAAATTGGCAAACCAAGTTCCAATTCCAGTCAGGTCGGTTGGATTCATTTATATACAAATACCCTTGGGAAAGGCATGAATCCACTTTTCCTTCCACTAATTATCGGTAAATTAGTAGAACTTATATCAGTAAAAATCAGTTTTACCTTCAAGAAATTCTTACCATCTAAAAATATTTTATCACTTTTAATCAATTATTATATGATCCAGAGGTTGAATACAAAACCACTAAGTGACAGTAACATTTGACTAAACAATGCCTATCAACATGATGTCATTGTCCCAAAGGACACCAGTAAGCATATTTTTGAAACCAGTACTTACTTATGTACATTGTGGTGCAATGGATATTGGCTTGGAACAAAAAATCAGGGAGCCGAGTTTTAATTCCAGTTGAATTCATTGCATTCACTTATGCGCAAATACCCTTGGGAAAGGTATTAATCCATCTCTTCCTCCCATTTATGGGACAAAGAACAGGACAGATTGTGTTCTTGGCTGGCAACTAGTCTATCACAGAAAGCAATGGCAACCTACTGCGGGATAATCTTCTGCCCAGTCAGTCATGTCTCTTTCAAGACATGATTGCCCAAGCATGTATCACGTATGGCACTTAACTGACTGACTTACTTAGATCAAACATTACATTTACAATAACAAAGATGGTCACAGTATCCTTTTTTTTATGTACCATGTCCCTTCGGGACATAGGTGATCACAGACATCCACTTAACACTATCTCTTGTCGCTCTTAACACGTTTTCTCTTAGTATCTCTCCAAAACTCTGCTCCACCATCCACTTGCTCAAGCCAATCAAGTATGTCTTTCATTGCTTTCCCCTTGTCTCTCGTTCCCTCTATCTGACATATGAGTATTACTTTCTCCAAGCCCTCCTTCCTCATTATGTATCCTAGATACTTAGGCTGTCTCTTCCTGATGTTAAGTGTACGTTTCCTTTTCAATTCGATCCTCTCCAAAACCTTCTTGTTGCTCTCATGTTTGGGCCATGGTATTCTCAGCAGCCTTCTGTAGAATCACATTTCTATTGCTTTGAGTCTCTCCTTCATTTTTTATGAGATTGTTCAGCACTTGCTGCCATATAGGGGAACAGATATCACATAAACACCCAGTACTCATTTCTTTGTTTCAAATGAATTTTTCCTGTCTGTTAATACTCTGCTTAGCTTTTGGATCTTAGTGTCACACTTTCTGTCCTCTGTGAAGAAAACTTCCCAGGTGTTTAAATTTCTGCACCTGCTTGATTTTAGTACTCGCAACCTGTAGTTAGTGTCTTCGGGTTCTCTTTTTGCTCATGCCCATGCATTCAGTTTTCTTGTAGTTTATGTTTAGTCCTTTCTTCTGGCTTTCCCTTGATACCTTCTGTGAGAGGTCATGTATTTTCCATTCTGTGTCTACTATCAGCATTGTGTCATCTGCATATCTCATATTGTATATTGTTAAGATTGTGGTCCTTAATAAATTGAATACGCCAAAGTATAATAGAACCAGTTTTGTATTTGAAGAACAAAATTTTGAAAACTTTTTCACATTTCAGCTGTGTACTCTTCTCTGCATTCACTTGCATGCAAATAACATTGGGAAAGGTATTAATCCATCACTTCTCACTCCATCTATGGGCTAAATAGCAGGACAGATTGGGTTCTATAGCTTTGTTGAGCAACCAGTCTACCACAGAAAGTAATGGTAAAAAGGAACGGGGAAAATCTTCTGCTCTGTCTTTTGAGACATGATCACCCAAGCATGTATCATGTATGGCTCTTAACTGACTAAACCTTCTTTGGATAGTGGAATACTGTCAAATAAAAATACACAGTCTCATTCCAACACTGGCCTTGTGACCTCCCACAGAACATTGTACATATATAGTGGGGTAATCTTATCTATTCCTTTTCTAGTTGTAGTGGGAGTCCGTTCTAGCAAAGAGTAATTGTATACTGTTGCAGGTTAACGGAATTTGGCCTTGTGGTAGATAGCCCACTATAAGTCATAAAATGATTATAAAATCAAGAAAAGCGATTTGAGTAGAAAAATAACATTTTTATATATACACATATCAATTAATGTTTTTACAATTAAAGTAATAACTTGAAGTATAGGTCCAACAACGGTTAAAATGTTCATGGACAATAATAAGCTGAAAAAGAATCAATGCTTAAAAATGTGGGGAGCAGAGGTATGTGAGGAATGTCTTTGATGTAGTCGCTCCTTTGGTCAGTAAGTAGTTTTAAGACAGGGAAGAAGGTAAAGAGAGGTGAAAAGAGGCGAACGTTTGACTTGGTCAAGGGAGGTACTAATCACGCCCGTCTGTCTCCTTCAGTCTGTCTGCTGGGTGCTTTCTGTCTTGGCTTTTTATATCTGCTTTTTGGATCAAAAGCAGCTCGTTTGGGATTTCACACTTGAATTTGATTCTGGGCTTCCCATTGGCTGGTAAATAAAACTTGTGTATGCTCGCGAAATGAAAATTTGATTAATTTTTATTTTTCAACTATCTGTGTGAACCCAGATGCGTACAGACAACTTTTGGTCATTTGTCGTGAGAGAGAAAACATCCGGTCCATTGCTTTTGCTCGGTATCACCACAGATACTTTTATCTATTGTGCTAGACTTACAGGAAATTCTCAACCTGATCTCATCTGATTATTGGTTCTCTAAGAATACTATGTTTATGGTTGGGTTGCTGAGTAAATTAAACAAAGTATATGGGAAGTTTTCAGGGAAATATGTTTATGTGTTTTACATACAAATATATGCAGTTATATTATGCATCATAATATAACTTTATGTGTCTATATCTAATGATATAGACACATAAAGTAATTAAAAAAAACTTTCTGAAATCGAGATGCCAAAAAATCCTGACAAGATTACAAGTGGAGTTTTTTTGTTTCTTACTCCATTGATTTATGTCCATACTTACTTTGGATATAAAATAGGTATTTCTGTATTTGACATGATCATTGTATATGAAAACTGTACTTATCTATTGTGAAAAATATTCATACACAGCTTCAGCGAAAAAGACATAGATTAAGAAAATAGATTTAAAGTTTTTTTCGTAACTTTTATGATTTGATTAACACTCACAAAAAAAAAAAAAAAATAAAGAGCCATTATAATTTCTTCATGGTTTTATGAGATGAACTTTGTAGATTAAAAACAGAGGACAGTGAAAATAAAAAGAAATTGATTAAGCTTCATAATTTTTCTGCTTATTTATTCATTGATTTCTATCAAGCAATAATTGCTAGATATATCAATATATGGCTTAAGTGATCTGTCTATATGGAGAATCAAGTGATCAATCCATATGAAGAATAAACTGATTTTTTTATATGGAGGATTGTGATTGATAAATATTTAGGATCAAGTGGTCTATTAATATGTATTGTGATCTGTCAATATGGAAGATCAAGTGATCTATCCATATAAAAAAATCAACTAATTTTTCTGTATGGAGGATTGTGATCAAATCAATATGAAGGATCAAGTGATCAATCTATATTGGAAATTTTTATCCATCAGAATGGAAGTTTAAGTGATGAATCTATATGAATGGTCAACTGATCTATCAGTATTGATCATGATCTTTTCATATTGAAGATTACAGGGATCATTATCAACAAGGATTAAATGCTTCTTTTGAGTTGCAGGATATTTTCCCTAAGAGTGAGTTTGAAGAAGAAATAGTAATGAATTTAAAAATTTCTTTTTTGGTTACATATTTAACACATTTAAAGTTAAACTAAAAACTATAAAGAGAGAGATTATAGCTTCTTAGCAAATGTCCATTTTGCTGAATCATGTCAATGCTTGTTCTTTTTAAACAGAAGAAAAGAAAATCTATTTTAACAATGTAAACTGTTTTCTTACTTATTCTCTCTAGTCATCTTCCATCTCACTGACTCACATCCTTTCTCTCAAGCTCTTTTCTCCATCCACTCCACCCCCATCATGCCAGTATTCTCATCCTTCTATTACCCTCTTCCTGACACCCCCTATAACCCGCTATGTAACCCCCTGCATAACAGTGGCAGTAAAACTGCCTTGCTTGGGGTGAAATGATTAAAAACATAACAAACCCTACCATAAAAGAGGATTAGGTTATGCTGTGTGGCATAATGAATAATGGCTTGGAATGAGAAACCTGAGTTTAAATTCCACTCAAGTTTGTTACGTTCACTTCACTTAATGAATAAATATATGAATCCATCTCTTCCCCCAGCTAAGGGTTAAGTAGCAGAACAAAATGGGCCTTATAGCCTTGGTTGGCAATCAGTCTACCACAAAAATAAACAGCAGCTTACTGCAGGAAGATAACTGGCCTAGACAGACATGAATCATGATATGATCACCTAAGTGATTGACTGAGTCATTCATATTGGCACCACTGTGAGTTTTTTAAAGCCAAAACATATTTTGGACTTTTTTATGATTGAATTTTGCTGAAACAAATTTTTAGAGTTAAGAATATTTTTTTTTCAGATTCAAGTCCTGCTAGTTGGGGGAAGACATGAAAGATTCATGCCTTTCCCAAGAATACAATGAGCTTGACTGGAATTTAAACTCTCCAATTTCTCACTCAAAAAACCATATTGTGAAAGAAAAAGTGAAGGAAGAACAACAAGGTTTTATAAAAATAACAACATTTTTTATGCCGAAAAGTTGTAAGTTTTGTATGAGATAACAAAGTTGTGCGTATGCTTGTAAAAAAAGTACGCCTTAGTCAATGAGAAAGAATAAATTGTGACAGGAGAAGAAATAAAAGTTTCTTATCTTTTTGGTGAATAATAAGATTTCTCAAATAGTCCGACTGGTAAATGAAAATAAATAAATACACTGTTTAATAAATAAACGGTACATGTACTCAAATAAAAATGAGCATCCACTAAAAATAATGTTTAAACAAATAAATTAAAAATATCTCAGAGTTAATTCATTTCATAATGGAGTTCATAAAATATATATATATATATATTCACTATTCACTTAGAGCACTCTGGCTATTGGGCGTGTATAATGACAATATACATGCTAAAAAGTCTACCTTCTTCTACCGAACGCCCATAGCTCAGAGGTAGAATTGCTGACTGACACCAATTCGGTTGGGTTTCAATCCTGGGTTAGAAGCAATGGGAGTCTAACCCTACTGATGAGCTGTGATACAGCGAAACAGATCTGTCTACGGATGACTATATATATATATATATAATGCTGATTGATCCTTCTTGTCAGATGAGTGCTATCCCCTCATTCCCTTTCTCCATCTGCTCATCTGGGTCATGCAATCATAAATGACTCTTAAGATCTGCAAGTGACCTGTATAGTTTGTGACAGATGTGGCATTCCAAGTGATCCCTCGGGGGCGGCAGCAGCAGGAATGTCATCTTCATAAATCCTGCGGTGTCATTTGTGTCTACCAGAGGACTTATAAATTTGGGGGCAGGATGGACTTGAATAAACAGTGTGTGTGTGTGTGTGTGTGTGTGTGTGTGTGTGTGTGTGTGTGTATATATATATATATATATATAGTAAGTTAATAACCTCTATAATAAACTCACTCACCCAAATCCTGGTTTTTGAATTCAAAATTTTCTTTGAAATGATAAGGTTTCACAGAAAATTATTAAAAAAAGGATACTTATACTTAACATCAATAAAAAACAGTTGAAATTTCTAGAAGATATAATGAGGAGAGAGGGCTTAGAAAATTTCATACTCACAGGACAGAAGGCAAGAAAAACAGGGGTAAACAATGCATAACTTGAGTGAATGGATGACAGAATAAGGTTTAGAGAGGAAAAAATATTACTAAGGAGCTACAAAGGACAAGAAATTGTGGAGAGCCATAATTGCCAATATCCTGAAGGGACATGGAAAATAAAAGAATGCATTGCTAAGGATTTTTGCAACAGAAATGCTTTCAAAACCAGAAAGAAAGGGATTGTAACAGGTCAGGGATTAATACAAGCATAAAATAAACTTAGATGTGCGTTGTGGTGCAGTGGATATCAGTACGGAACAAGAAATTGGGAAGCCGAGTTTGAATTCACAGTTGAATTCCTTGCATTCAATTATGTGCATATACCCTTGGGAAAGGTATTAATCCATCTCTTTTGTCTAGTTATGGGTTAAATAACAGGACAGATTGCCTTAGCTGGCAACCAATCTACTGCAGAAAGTAATGACAACCTACTGCAGGATAATCTTCAGGCATGTCTCTTTTGAGACATGATCACCCAAGTGAGTATCATGTATGGCACTTAACTGATAGACTGATATGTATAATGTAAATGTAAAATTAGATATAACTTAGAACTTATGACAAATTATCCTGCTGCAAAGTTTCATCTTTCTAACATCTATGATAACTAAGTTATTTAAATTTTAATACCTTTCAAAAACACTTAAAAGTTCAAATTATTTTTTTTAAAACTATTATCGACAAAGTCAGGTGTTTATGAATGGTATATAAAAGTCATACTTAAAAAAAGATTGAAAAGGAAAGAGAAAAGCTAATTTTTTGCTTTTCAAGATATTCATGAAAATGTATCTGTATTTGGCATAGCTAAATAATTTTACTGTGAAAAACTAGTATAAATATTCTTATTATAGAAATGCATTAAACCTGGGGGGGGGGAAAGAATTGTCTGTGGTCAGGAATTATAGTAAATGTTACTGAATATTTTTTATTCTTTTTCTCATACAAACTTTTTCATACTAATTATTCTTGTCAATATACTTTTCAATTTTATCTTTCTATTTTTTTCATTTGTTTTTGTTTTTTTACTGTTATTCTTTCAATTTTGTGTTTTCTTTTAAAAACAAAAGTTCTTCTTCCCAACCCCTACCCCTCAGTTTATTTAGGACATTTATTTCTAAATCCCTCATTTCATTCGTTTTCTTCTTTAGATATTTTTCATTTTTTTCACTTATTTTTGCCTTCAATTCAACTTCTAAGTTTTTTTTACCCCCTCGAAAAAGAAATCAATATTTTTTCTTTTTTACTCCCCCCCCCTACAAAAAAATCAATATTTTTACTCAATCTTTTCATTCCTACCTTTCATCCTTTCAAATTTGTTTTGTTTTTGATTTCATCTAAAATAATTAAAATCCCAGCTCCCTCAACCCCTATTCCCCCACCTGTGCAATATTATACACAATTCATTTTTCAAAGATTACTGAAAAGAGACATTGAATTTTACAATTGCATTTTCTTTCTTTAAAGTCCTTCGTTTTTAATGCTAGAATTTAATTAATTTCAAGTTTTAAGACATTTTTGTTTGTCATCATAAACTTATTTTTTTTAAAGTAAATGAATTTTAAAAAAAGAATTTTTGAAAGAATAAAAAAGCAAATTGTGTAAATAAATAAATAGTTCTGTCAGCAAGTACACGTAAGTGCTTCTTATACCAGATGAAACTAGTATTCACTTCACTGACAAATAGATACTTGCTGACAAACCCCTCTGAACACTTACATAAAAGAAGATGAGTTTAGTTCCTCATTCATTTCTCATTATTTGAGAAAGAAAAAAAAAAGGAGACTGTCGTAAAATAATAAGAAAAATGGGAAGATCAGACAAAAATCAGCATAAAGATATTTTAATGTAAATCACAAACTGTTGAAAAGAGTAAAGCAAAAAATAAGGCTTATTTATAAAAGTTAAACTGAGTTTTGAGATCCAGAAAAATTTCATTGAAAACAAAAAAAAAGAATACTCGACTGTTAAGTGATATCTGTCCTCTTATATGGCTGTGAATGCTGGACAATCTCATCAACGATGAAGGAGAGATGTGAAGCAACCAAAATGTGGTTCTACAGAAGGATGCTGAGGATACTATGGATCAAACATGTGAGCAACAACAAGGTTTTGGAGATGATCGAAACTTTTACTTAACATCAAGAAGAGATAGCTGAATTTTCAGGGACATGTAATGAAGAAAGAGGGCTTAGAGAATCTGATACTCACAGGATGGATAGAGGGAATGAGAGACAGGAGAAAGCAATGCGTGACATACTTGATTGGCTTAAGCAAATGGATGGCAGAGAAGGATTTGGGAGAAAGATAAAGAGGAAAAGTGTTAAGAACTACAAGGTATAGGGAGAGCCACGATCGCCTATATCCTAAATGTACACGGCACATGAAAGACAGAAAAGAAACTAAGTAATAATGAAAATGACAAGACTTGATGGTAAAATTAAGACAAGAGATTTGCTTGTGTGATAAAAAAAACAAAACTAACAATTTCAAGTAAATATCAAGCCAATCTAAAACAGGGCTCTTCAAAGTTGGTTCCAATATGCCTTTAGGGGATTGTGAGCATTCTATACAGGGGCAAGGGTATATAGATAGGCAATAAAGAATCAAAATATGAATCAATCTTTTCTCCTCATAGCTATGGGTAAATAGAAGAACAGACTGAATTTTATAGCCTTGGTTGGCAACCAGTCTATCACAGTAATAATTAGTAACCTACTATGGGAAAATCGGTGATTCCCCTTTTGGCTGTGAAGAAGTCTTGAACCTTGGTTGGCAATCTTTCTTTACATGGTGTCTTGCATATAAAAAAAAACCTAGATGAAGGGCTGATGATTTACATCTGTATCAATCATCAAAAGATGTCCATGACATCCACTTACAGGACTGATTGGGTAGAATTGGCAATGGATTTCCGACCAACCACCGTCTGGTCAAAGGATAATGATGAAAACAAAGTTGAAAATTATTCAGCTATGTGTTTTGTCATTAAAGTAGACATCTTTAGGCTGGAACACCATGTATCTTGTTCTTTTTCTTTCTCTTAACCTTCGTAACTGTCTTCACTCCTGAGTTCATATCCTTCTCTTGCCCTTTCTCTTTCACTCCCTGTAGCTGGTTCATCTTTGTCTTCACTCTCCTTCTGCCTATTACTTCAACTCTTATGTAACCCCCTGCACATCATTGGCATTAATGCCTTGCTTGGGGTGAAATGATAAAAAAAAAAAAAAAAGAGACAAACTTAACACATGTTCTAATCTAAAAAGGGATGAAATGTGTAATTGAATAAATTTTCCACTTAGTTTTATCAAATTTCTTTTGTTTGGATATTATTCTACATTCTACTAAAACCTATTTTGCCCCTATCAGATAAACATAGAAAATATAGTGTTAATGAAAATTAAATAATAAAAAAAGGAAGAGATAAAATGAGAATTAAAACTATTAGGTGTTACTGAAAAGTTTTCATTCTGATCATTTCCCAGCATTTGCATTTCACTGATCAAAAATATCAGAATACTGATTCTGGGAAGTGGGTTGGGCTGGGAACTTTTCAGCAGCATCTACAAAAGAACAATTAAAAATGAAGAGGAAAAAAGTAAAGAAGAATAAGACAAAGGATATGAATTAGAAAGAGAGAGAGAGAGAAAGAGAGGGGCAAGGAAAGAAAGGAGAAGAAGATGCAATGATAGAAATGATATACACTACTTTAAATTAGATCTTTTTCTGATTCACTCCATATGTTGGCCAGATCTGAACACTAAGAAAATAAAAATAAAACATTTGCTCACTGTACAGAGACTCTAAGCATCACATCAAGCTCACAAAACAAATCCCTAAAAAAAAAAATATTTTTGAGATAATACTGATTTACTGATACTAATCTTACTAATTAACCCATAGTTGGTGGGGAGAAGAGGTAAATTCATGCTTTCAAAAAGGGTATTTGCATTTCAGTGAAGATAACAAACCTGATTGGAATTGGAACTTGGCTTTCCAATTCTGAGCAGTTATTTATTATACCACATTGCACATCATTACCCAACAGTCACCCATCTAGGTACTGACCAGGCTCGATGTCTCTTAACTTTGTTGATTGTATGGGAACAGGTGTTTCAGTGTGGTATGGATGTGACTGATAATTGAATGTTTATATTCAACTGTTATAATAATAATGTTGTATGGAGCAGAAATAATTAAGATGGAATCTGTACAATTGTACAAATTACAATGCAGATGTGATTCTACAGAAGAATACTGAGAATACCACAGACAGATCATGTGAGCAATGAGGAAGATTAAAATATTAACTTACAAGGTATGTGATGCTTACAATAAAAAAATAAATAAAATGAAATACCAAAATGCAAATGAATAGCAAAAATAGCTTTCAGAATCTAAGCAATATATAAAGAAATAGGAAAATGTCCTTACCAGTAACCAATTTCTAAAACTGCTTTTTCAATGTTACAAAAATTCTGAAGAAAATTTCCCAAAAATATGTTTAAAAATGATCATTAATTAGTTTTCTTATTAATTAATATCCTTGATAGATAAATATACACACCTTAAAATGATTTATATCTGCTTGGCGGTTAAAATAGTTGAATGTTTCACATAAATGATAATATACTGCAATTAATCTCAGGTAAAAGCAGGAATTTTTTCTGTTAATTTTAAGGCCCTTCCACTGGGAAAATGAAGACATACAATAATTTCCCTCATATAATTCTATAATTGGCACTTTTCATTTTGTGGGCTAACAGTTATGAATAACTGCCCAGAATACTGTTTGTCACACGCGTTGATGTTACCAATAATAAAACACTACTCATTACAAAACTGTGCTTGTGTCTACTGTTTGGTCTGTGTAAACATTCAGAAAATAATGATGAATGCTAATTGATGCAATTTTTTATGCATGGAAAAATTCAATGATACATGCATTTTTATGTCAGATGCCATTTTGCCAGACTGCAAATGTAACATGTCAAAAATAAATTATGAGGTATTAGTAGAAAGATTCAAGCTGTATTGACAAACCACCAATGTCTATCTTTCACATTGTCAGCCAACATAATCAAATTAAACATTACCTTCAGGGTGATTCTCATATTTTTCTAAAGCTATCAATTCTTGCCCTGTTCTCCTAAATGGAAGAGATAACAGCATCTGTTGGATTTGGCTTTAACACTGAAAGATGATGCATATAAAAACTTCATATATGACCAAAATTTCTTTAGCTCCTAAAAACTTATTCACTATTCATTCTTAACTTAGTTTTTGTTTTTTTTAACAAAATTTGAATTCTGACATTTGCATTAAAATGGACATGAACTTTATATTAGGTTTATATGCCTGGCTTTATAGAGGTCATGTGTCATGTGTCAATGCCAACAATAGATTCAATATTAAAAGTAAGAGACAGTTGAATCCGAAAAAAAATATCTTTAGTTTTCATTGTAGAATATGGCAGGCCTATTAGTACTTATTTCTAAACATGGACATTAATTCCAATGCAGCTCACATAGTACAGAATTGTAGGATAGACTTGGAAATTCATTTTAATTCCTTTGAGATGAATTGGAACCAAAAAAAATTTCTAACTGCTATCAAGATGTCATGCACATCTCACTCTGGGGCTCTTCAGATCACCATTTTCTCTTATATTTGGTAAATTTAGGAGGAAACTGAGGCGATTCTGAGAGAATTAGAAGTCATACCAGAATACATTACTGGCGGCCATAATCTATCAAGAATATGCAAATAACAGCAATGGTAGCAGACATAGAAAGAAAACTACAAGAACTTTGACAGACGGTAGTGAAAGAAATTAAGCAAAGAATAATCAACAACTGTAAAAAGACAGGATGCATGATTCTCAGCAGAAGAAAGAAACCCCAAATGCAAATTAGAAACTGGAAATACCAAAATCAAAAAATGTACAAAACTTGAAACATCTGGGAAACGTTTCAACAGAAGATTTAAAGTGTGACATTGAAATCAAAAGATGCATTGGAAAAATGAAAGACGCCTACCAAAAGCTAAGTAAAGTATTAAGGAAAATTTTATTAGAAACACAGAAAATGGTACTGAATTGTTATGTAATATGGCACTGAATTCAAGACAATCTCCTCAAAGATGAAGACTTTAACCAACAGAAATACAGATCTACAGAAGGATGGTAAGAATATCATGAACTGAACAAGTGAGCAACAATGAAGTTTTAAAGAAAATGAAAATAAAAAGAACAGTTATATATAACACCTGGAAGAGATAACTGAAATATCTAAGGCACATAACCAGGAAAGAGGGCTTGGTAAATATGATACTCTCATTACATATTGAAGGCAAGAGGAATAGAGGAAAACAATGCATAACCTAACTGTTGAGTATGAGTGAATGCATGGCAGAACAGGGTCCTGGAGAGATAAATGGAGACACAATTTATAAAGAGCTACAGGAAATTGTGGAGAGCCATGATTAGCAACATTCTGAAGGGACATGAACATAAATGAAGAGCAAACTTTTTTTTACACAAGCAGTATAGCCCGATGTTGCTCAGGTGTCATGAAAGCTTTAAAACTAATCCATGGTCCTGGAGCTCAGACACTTTGGATGTTGGCACGAAAGACTAAAAAGCAATAGTTGTTTCCAGTATCTGGTATCGATATCAAATTTTCTGCACTATTGTAAGAATTGCAACCTTGAAACTTCTGAATATCGTTTCTTATGTCTATGAGTGTATCAAATTTGATTAAAATCGGATCACTTCTTCTATAACCCAATTTTTTCGAGTATCGATTTTCGATATTTATTGGGGGGTACCTGGACACAAAACCTAGCTAAGAACACTCACAGACACTTATAGTACAACTGTGTAAATTTTCAAGAAAATCGGTTCAGCCATTTCGGAGTCTATAGGCAACAAACACATACCCACACAGACAAAGTTCCATTTATAAATAAGTTTAGATTAGATAGATTTAAATGTTTTATTTTAGTCAATTGTACAGAAAACTGTTATTTTTCTCAACTGAGTTCTGATTAGTGAAGAGTGATAACCATTTAGATCACACTGTTTTCTCTTTCATTTTGTTCTTTTGTATGACTTCAGTTGTTTTTTTTAACTTTCATTTTAATAATGTCTATCCTGCTTGCTGTAATTAAATTCTGTACCTCTAAGATCTTCAAGAAAGATATTTTCAAGTCTAAAAATTGCAGGTCCCAAAGAATCAGACATGATGCCATAGAAGAAATAAAAAACACATTTCTACTTCTGAAAAACAAGAGCACATATTCACCCAAGATACCTGCATATGTTCTAACAAAAATTCAAATTAACTTCTAAGCTCTCTATCAAAGTGAGCAAGAAACAAAGTCCTTTTTATTTTTTTTGACAGGTAATACATGTAACATGTGCACTTTTTTGTTTATTGATACTATTTCTTCTTGACTGTAATAAAGTTTGCCTGTGCTGTCAAAATGTGACAGCATATTTGGGTCATTTTTGGAATTACAGAAAGAAAAAAATTATGTCCTGCTGCATCTTGTTTATGTACAATAATTCTTGATAATTAAATTAAAACTAAAATTTAGTAAAGATAAAATTTCATCTTCTGCTTTATTTCTTTGCCACAATTAAAATTGATGATAATAAATTTGAAAATTATATATAGTGGCTTGGCCAAAAGGTTGATAAAGTAGAAAATTTATTTAATAAACTTAGACCAACTCAATATTTGACATTCTTTACTTTAAAAGCTCATTTCTCTACAGTGCCAATCACAATTTCAGATTTTCGACACAATATTTCTGGGAGGAATATGTTATGGCAATAAAATACATTTGCAATCATTATCTTCAATTTTTATGTCGAGAATTAAAATAAATGTAAAAATAAAATAACAAACTATTTTTATTGCATCATCAAGAAGCCAAGCTGAGCAAGTTGCTTTTTTTTGTAATCATTTCACCTCAAGCAAGGCAGAAATGCCACTGATGAGCTGGGGGCTACATAACTGTAAAAAGATTAATTAGAAAAGAGTGAGCAATACAAACTAGTTAGAAAAGAGCAATAGAAAGCTGAGAATGCAGGTACGATGACAGATACATAGGTGAAGAGAAATGGAAGGATATAGTGGGGGAGAGCTAGAGTCCAGTGGTTAATAGATGAGTATTGACATTGCATTTACATTTCTGGAAGTTGTAGCCGTCAGGAAAGCAAGAATATGGGAGAGAGTTCCACAGGCAGGAAATGCGAGAGAAGAAGCTGCAGGAGTAGAATTGTCGTCTGCATTTGACTAACTTGACTGTGAATGGGTGGGACCCAGTTGCCAGTCTGGTTGCACGAGTAAACACCTGTTGAGGAGGCACCAGTGACTTAAGTTCATCCGAGCTGAAACCATGAAAGTATTTATAGAACAGACAAAGGGAGGCCACATTTTGACGGTGGGGAAGTGGCTGCAGTTGAGCTGCCAGATCAGTACCTATCACATTACAGACTCTTCTTTGGAGCCTGTCGAGAACACTGAGGAGAACGGCAGGGGCGCCTGACCATAAATGGCAGCAGTACTCCATGCACGGACAGATGATTGACTTGTATATATGCAGGATGGATTCAGGCGGAAAAAACATCCTGGATCGGCATAGTGACCCAATCTTCTTAGCAGTAGATTTAGCTATGGAATCAATATAGTGGTTCCATTTGAGGTCTGAGGAGAGGGTAATGCTGAGGAGGCAAAGTGTGTTGCTCTCAGGGAGAATCACTTGGTCCATGCTTATGGGAGGCAGGAGAGGTTGCCTGTGATGGTTGACAGACAACAGCTTGGTCTTAGACGCATTGAAGTTGACAAGCCACTTCTTGCCCCTATTCACCACAGAGTGTAGATCCCATTCAAGGTCAGCAGCGAGATTATGTCTGTCCGCCACGACAGGTTTCTTACTGGTGCGGGAGTATATTGTGGTGTCGTCTGCGTAGATGCCTACTTGGGAACTGATCTCATCTGGGAGGTTGTTGATGAAATTAAGGAAGAGCGTCGGGCCCAGGATAGAGCCCTGTGGGACACCAGCATTCATGCTGTAGGATGAAGAGGCATGCCCATTCAAAATGACCTTCATTTTGTGGTTATTTAAAAAAGATTGGATTAGGTCAAGCAGGTGACCGGTAATATCGTAACCCCATAGCTTGCATAGGAGGCCAGAGTGCCAAACCCTGTTGAAAGCCTTGGAGATGTCCAGAGCAACCGTGCGAGCCTTGTCAGACTCATCAAGGGCCTGGAGCATGTACTCTGTTACGATTGTTAGCAAATTGGCCGTGGACCTGGCAAAGCGGAAGCCGTATTGCCTGTCAGAGAAGAGTTTGTGGGCAGTAAGATGTTGGACTATTTCAGCATTGATTATGGCCTCGAATACTTTCCCAAATATTGGTAGAAGACTGATAGGATGATAGTTGGATGGGTCTGAGGGTTCACCACAATTCTTAAAAACAGGAATGACCGAGGAGAACTTCCAGCATGCAGAAAGGCAGTAGTTAAACAGTTTAGAGAGGACAGGGGAAAGTTCAGGAGCACACCTCTTAAGGAATATCACCAGGATTCCATCGTCTCCACACGCCTTATGGGGGTCGAGTTTTGAGATTACTCGGGATACTACTGTTGGGGTAATATATAAGTCGTGCAGTTTGGCCTCAGATCTAATAGGGAAGTTGGGTGGGTGTACTCCAGATGAGTCAAATGTGGAGTTGGATGAGAATCTGCTGGTGAAGCATTCAGCTTTGTCCGCAGATGACATGAGAACCTCAAATTCATGGATTGAAGGAGGTATTAAAGATTTGCTATTGTTCAGCACTCGTTTGCAAATCCTCCAATAGTCCTTGGAGCCGAACTTGTGGTCAGCTATGCACTGTCACATTCTCTTGGCAAACAACCGTTTGGCATCATTTAGGGTTCTCTTGCACTCATTGCGAGCAAACGTGAACAGGCGAATATTGTGATCAAATGACTGTCTCCAGAATAGACGGAAGTAATGGTTCCTGTGGGCAATGGTGGCTGCTGAGCAGGCAGGAGAGAACCACGGAGAGGAATGAGGTTTTAGGCAATACTTCCTGGTGGGTATGAAGGCATCAATGCCAGCTTTCACCCATGAGGAGACCTCAGAGGCACAGTCATCAGCTGATAGATCAAACTTTTCCCCAAGGGACGTCGCAGAGGAAATTGCGAAAGGCATCCCAGTCAGCTTTTTGGTATAGGTAGGAGGTCCTATAGGTAGGGGGCTCCTGAGGGGAGTGAGAGTGGAAAGAAATACTGATAGAGACTACAGCGTGGTCGGAGTTGCCGAGAGGGCAAAGCTGTGAGACTTGACAGGCATCAGGTGCAGAGGTGAAACATATATCTAGCAGTGAGGAATGACCCGAGGGAGTGCTTGGGAAGTGAGTGGGGAAGTCCACCACTTGCGTAAGGGATTGGGAAATAGTTAAGTTCATGGCGTGAATGCTCGCTGGATCAGTAACAGTGTTTTCAAGCTACTCAGAGTGATGGGTGTTGAGGTCTCTGAATACAAATATGTGGGCAAATGGGTGATAGGAAATAGCCTTATCTATGTCGTCAGCAATGCTATCTAGTAGGGAGCAGTCAGGAGAGGAGGGAGAACGGTAAAGAAAGAATAGGTAACTAACCGAACTGAGGAGAGACAGGCGGAGACATATGTATTGGTGGTCAGTAGATTCGAGTGAAGTCACCCTAGCTATGGGGAGGTGTTCGCTGATGTAGACACCCAGCCCATGCATGTGGACAGTGGAATCCTTCCTTAAGAGGGGAAGATAACCAGGGATGGAAAGGTCAGAGGAGGGAATAGCTGAGTTGAGGTTAGTTTCACAGAGCGCAAGGATGTCCGGGGACTTTTTATGCAGGAATGCTTCTTCACTAGGAAAGTTAGTACAAATGCCCCGGATTTGTGAAAGAAAGGTTAATGGGTTTAGGTGGTTTGATTTTAATTGGTTTAGGGTCATTTCTGATTTGTTTTGTCATGTTTTTGTTTATAGAAAGGGACCTAGAGTAGAGGATACAGGCGGTCATTATCCACGATCTGTGCGAGAGGGAAACTGGCTAGGGCTGCAACAAGGTGTGGCCTCAGGGTTGCCCACCAAAAGTGCTTGCAGAGACACCTATCCATGCGCGACATGGCACTACAAGAACCCCGATATTATACAACGGTTGATCAGAGCAGCTGCTCTTTATGCTACGCAAGAGTTAGGGCTCCTAACTACCAGTTGGAAGCAGCAACCAGGAAACTGCCAACCCGGTACCCTCACAGTGATGAACCATTGCTACCAACCGGCCAGATCGCAGGAAAATCACAGAAGCACCAATACCTAGGTCTGAAGAGAGAAGAGAAAGCCGGAAATCACATCCTAAACAGGAAACAAGGGGCAAGCCTCTACTCCAGTTCAATAGACGCGGGAGGAATATGGACCGGGCGATAGTGTGATCTATCTACTCCTATTTAAAAAAAAAAATTCCACGGTTGGTTAGTTAACTAAGTTTTAACTTAGTTGAAGTCCAAATGGAGCATAAACGCCGAACAGATTAGTAAAAAATTAAAATACATAAATAAGAAACAATTACAAATACCACACAGGATTAACCCAGAAGATTTGAATGAAGAAATTTATATCTACAACTCTTGTCTTTTCCCGAAAATTAAAATCTGGCTAGGCTGCCTGTCTGTGTACAAAGCAAACGAACGAATTTGAAGAACAGACTTTGTATTAAATTAAAAATGCTATCAAAATATATTTTTATTACATCACCAAGAAGCCAAGATGAGCAAGTTGCTTTCTATCAAGTTGAAAATGCTGTCAAAATATATTTTTATGACATCATCAAGAAGACAAAATCAACAAGTTGCTTTCTATCAAGTTGAAAATGCTATAAAAATCTATTTTTATTACATCAACAAGAAGCCAACATGAACACGTTACTTTCTCTCAAGTTGAAAATGCTGTCAAAATTTCTTTTCTTCATCACCAGAATATGCCATGAAATAATTATGGATGAATTTCCAATGTCTATGTATGGTTTTCTTCTTCTGATGTAGAAAAGTGTTATATATATATATATATATATATATATATATATATATATGGTTAAATAAAATAAAGACAAGAGGAAAACTGTATTTAAATCATCTTTTGTTTTCCATGTTGACAATTTGTAAAAATATACTCAGTTATGATCTGAGATTAAGGACAGGATGGTTAAATAAAATAATGACAAGAAGAAAACTGTATTGAAATCACCTTTTGTTTTTATATTTTTACAAACTGTCGACATGGAAAACAAAAGGCAATTTAAATAGTTTTCCTCTTGTCTTTATTTTATTTAACCAGCCTGTCCTTAATCTCAGATCATAACTGTGTATATTTTTACACACACACACACACGTGTGTGTGTGTGCACTCAGAAGATGCAACAGTGTATCAACAAGTTTCTGCAAAAGTGACTTGGATTTTCCCTCTGCTTAACAGTGGGACTCGATACCAATTCCAGAATCTGCAACTTCCTATCTCTTTAGTGGTGGAGTAGTTCAGGGGTGGGCAAGGTACACCTTTACATGGTGAAGAGGGACTCGGCCAATGAAGTTGTTCTCAGGTTACAAACAGATATCAAAACTGTCACCAGGTGGTCAGCAGTAGAAGCCACCCAAGAAGCACAATTCAGCCTGCCTACCAAAGAGATTCTGTGGATGTCTCAAATCAATCAAGCTGTCCTGGGTAGCACAGGCAACCACATTTTTTAAACATTGTCCAAATGGAAAACAAGACATGGTGTTTGAAGTAATCAAGATTTTTAGGAAGGGCAGTGAACAGCTAATGCAGTTTCTCAGTTTAAACCATGGGCTTTGATTACATGCAATGATATTGATCTGATGAAGCTATCACTGGTTGCAATGAAGCCATTGGCAGTATCATCCCTCCTGTGATCACTATATAATCTACCAAATGCAACCAATCTCAAAGCTGTGGGGGTAACAACTGACACTAATGTATGCGCATTGCATCAAAGCGATCAAGGAACTTTACCTCATGAGCTCTCTGCATGCCCAAATGCAAATGTACATGTGGTATGATAACAAAGTGGATGAAAGTGTCTATGTTTGTGAAATGAGGTAGTATTTACACTATTTACATTATTTGGACTATTGTCCTCATCTTGGTTACCATTTGTACAGCAGTGGTGAACAAGTAACTTAGTGAGTCAGATTAGAGGAAGATAACTAATGACTACAAAAAGCTGCTTTGCACAAGTATTTAGAGTGATATACACCAGTGATTGTAATAAAAGGTTTGGTTTAAAATTCTTAGCACTTAAAGAAGTTTGGAGGGTACAATGGTTGAAACATTGGACAAATAGCAACCAAGATGAGGCAACCAACAAACAGTCTATAATGCCCTTAGCTAATGAAATTGTGTTACCTCCCCTGGTTAGCAGCTGACAAGAGCAAGGTATCACACATTGTATGTAGAATATATATATATATATATATATATATATATATATATATATATCTTTTGAATTTGAATTTGAGTTTTGTTTAACAGCATATCAACCTATGTGGGTTATTTAATGCCAAAAAGGTAGAGTTTAAAGATATTTTTTTTAATGTTCGTTTATAGTAAGAAAGTTGATTTAGTCAGATTTTGACAAAAAAAAAAATTTTTTTATTTTATTTTATAAAACTGAAGATGTTCTCTAGTTTCATATTCAAAAATGCATTGCTGGTAATTTTTTTTTTCCTTAAAAAATATGTAATATAATAACTTTTTTCTTAAAAAAAAATTGTTGGTAATGTTTTTCATTCAAAAGTATATTTTTCTATAAAAGTCTATTTTTATATATATTATATTTCTATAAAAGTATTTTCCTACTTTCATAGTGTTTTGACCCCAGTTTGGGGTTAGCTATTTACCCATAGCTGGGACCCTAACAGGTGCTACCAATCCGGGTCAGAGTGGACCTGGGAACAACAGCAATTAAGAGGTGGTTCCATGCTCCTCACAACCTCCCAACCAGAGGTCTTGCTGCTGGATGCAGTTTACCGTCATACCCAGGACCATTATATATATATATATATATATATATATATATATATATATATATATATACAATGATATATAATGAATTGGAGCACTCTAGCTATTGGGCGTGTTTATACGCGCTAAAAAGCCTGCCTTCTTCTGCCGGACGCTCATGGCCTAGGGACAGAATCACCAACTGACGCCGATTCGGTCGGGTTTCAATCTTGGGTTAGGAAACGAACAGAGTCTAAGCTGTACTGATGAGCTGTAATACAGTGAAACAGATCAGTCTGCAGATGACTATATATATATATATATATATATATATATATATATATAAGAATGGTGAAGACCTGGTTCTAGCTTTTTTTATAATCCTTTCACCCCAAGCAAGGCAGTATTGCCACTGGTGTCCAGGGGGCTACATAAGAGGAGAGTAAAAGGTTACATAAAAAGAAAGCAAAGAAAAAGAGGAACTGGTTAGAGGGGCTGTCAAAGAATGGTTACGGGAAGGATGGGAATACTGGTGTGAAGAGAATTATATTAGATTAGAGTGAAAAGGAAGAACAAAATACAAAAGGCATTGGGGAAAGGGTAAGACAAGGATGGGTGTCAAGGTGGATAAGAGATGGCAATTGACACTGAAATTAAACATTTGGAGATTGTAGCTATCGGGGATTCAAGTATACAGAAGGGGAGTTCCACAAGTGGGAAGTGTAAGAACAGAAACTAATAGAGCATAAGTGGCAGCCGCATTTGATTATTTTGACTGTAAAAGGGTGGGACCTTGTTGCCAGTCAGGTTGCTTGTGTAAATTCATGTAGAGAGGGTACCAGGGAGCTAAGCTTCTCAGAGCAGAAGTTGCAAAAATATTTGTAGAAGAGACAGAAGGAAACCACATCTTGTCAGTGAGAAAGTGACTGGAGTTGATCTACCAGGTCGGGTTTGATCAAATTACAGATTCTCATCTGGATCTTGTTGAGAACCCCAGATGAATAGCAGGGGCACCTAACCAGATATAACAACAGTATTTAATACATGGGTGGATGGTTGATTTGTACATATGTAAGATGGATTCAGGCAAGAAAAACTTCTTGGCTTGACACAGTGACCCAACATTCCTAGCAGTCGATTTAGCTATATATTCAATGTAATGATGGTTGATTTGTATATGTGCAAGACGGATTCAGGTGGAAAAAAACTTCCTGGCCCAACACAGTGACCCAACCTTCCTAGCAGTCGATTTAGCTATTTATTCAATGTAATGATGGCTGATTTGTATATGCGCAAGATGGATTCAGGTGGAAAAAAACTTCCTGGCCCGACACAGTGACCCAACCTTCCTTGATTCAATACAATTGTTCCACTTGAGGTTGGCGGAAAGAGTGAGGCTGAGAAGGTGAAGTGTATTGCTTTTGGAGAGACTAGCTTGATACTTGCTGATGGGTGGGGGCAGGAAGGACTGCCTATGGTGGTTAATGGATAGCAGCTTTGTTTTGGAACCATTAAGATTTACAAGCAATTTCTTACCCAGTCCACCACAGATTGGAGGTCCTTTTCAAGATCAGCAGCAAACTTATCTTTGTTTGCCTTGGCAGATTTCTTATTGAGGTGGGAGTAAATGGTAGTACTGTCAGCATAAATGCCTACTTAGGATTTGATCACATCTTCTTCATCTATGCGCCCTGTCCCTTCAGGACGTAGGCGATCATGGTTCTCCACATCTCCCTATCCCTTGTGGCTCTTAATATGTTTGCTCCTGTTACACCTTGCAACCCCCGTTCCGTCATCCACCTGATCAGGCCCTGCAAATATGTTATCCGCTGTCTTCCTCTGTCTCTCTTTTCTTCTATCTGGCCAGTCGGTATCAGGTTCTCTAAGCTCTCCTTCCTTATTGCATGTCCCAGGAACTTCAGTTGACTCTTCCTGATGTTCAGTATTAATTTCCTTTTTGTTGCCATTCTTTCCAACACCTCATCGTTGCTTGCAGGCTCAGTCCATGATATCCGCAGCATCCTTCTGGAGAACCACATTTCCACTGCTTCAAATTTTGTCTTCATTTTCGATGATATTGTCCAGCATTCACCGCTGTATTGAAGAACTGACATCACATAGCAATCCAGCACTCTTTTCTTTGTTTCTAGTTAAATTTTTCTGTGTGTTAGTACTTTACTCAGCTTCTGGAACACGTCCTTTGCCATGCCAATTCGCCTTCGGATCTCAGTGTCGCACTTTCCATCTCCTGTTAGAACACTTCCTAGGTATTTAAATTTTTGTACTTGTTTGATTCTAGCATCCCCCACCTGTATTTGGCATTTTGGGTTGCACCTTTTGCTGATGACCATGCATTCAGTTTTCTTAAAGTTTATTTGTAGTCCTTTTCAAACTTTAAGAAAACTGATCACATCAAGAAAATCATTAATGAAGGTCAATAAGAGCATCACACCTGGGATAGAGCCCAGGGAACACCCTTGTTCATGTGAAAGGATCTTGAGGTATGCCAATTTAAAATGGCCTTTATTACATAGTTTGATAAAAGCGATTAGATAAAATTAAACAAGCGTCCAGTGATACCATAGCCTTGTAACTTGCATAGAGGGTCAGTGTGCTAGGCTCTATCAAATGCTTTGAAGATATCCAGGGTAACAGCTTGAGCTATGTTGTTTCTCATCAAGAGCCTAGTATATGGACTCAATGATGGTTTTTAGCATATCAGCAGCAGACCTGGTAAAGTAAAAGCCAGACTGTCTCTTAGAGAGTAGATTATGGGTGGTGAAATGTTCAACATTGATGTTAGCCTTAAACACTTTTCTGAAAATTGGTAGGAGGCTGATAGGACAATAATTAGAGGGGTCCGAGGGTTCTCTTGAGTTCTTAAATACACGTACTACAGAAAAGGACATCCAGCAGGTAGGAAAACAGGAAGCAGAGAGGCAGTAATTATAGAGTTTTGAGTGAACAGAGGAGAGTTCAGGGGCACATTTCTTTAAGACAATGACTGAGATACCATCACCTTCAATTGCCTTATGTAGTCAGGCTTTGAAATTAGAGAACATACTGGTGGTCATGTAAATGTCCTTCAATTGGAGCTCAGTTCTAGAAAGAATGTCGAGTGTAGAAATTTTTTTAATTATGTACCTTAAAATTTAATTAATTTAACTCATATTTTGCAATCTTTTATCTAGTACTTAAGTTTTTAAAACTTCATTCATTCTCACATTTATTTGGATTTTTTTATATTAACAAAATCCTTTAAGGAAAATCTTATTTTTTATATGATTATTATCCTTTGTATTTTAAATTTTTCCTCCAAGTCTGTATTTTTTTATATTTTATGTCACTGTCTTATTTCTGGTTTGAACTTTTGACATGTCTAGTCTTCTTTGGCAAAACATTGATACATTTTGTGTTTGTGTTCACAAATTCAATTATTTTAAACTGTAATAACCCCCCCCCCACCCCACTTTATTCCTCTTATTTGATGACCTTTATTTTAGTTTAATTTTATTTTTTTAAAATCTTATATATATATAAATATATATATATGTAAATTAACCACATTTCACTGCCTGATGATGGTATATTAAATACCAAAACTTTATAGCCATTAAGTTGTAGTTTGCTATTATTATAATAATATATATATATATATATATATATATATATAGGAAAAACTACTAAAACATTATAAGTTTAAAAATGTATTTTTTAACAGTATTTCTTTATTTCTATTATATATATATATATATATATATATTTGATATTTCAGACCGTCCTCAGCCTTTCATCAGAAACAAATGATTTTAAAATTTAAACTAGAAGTATTCACCGTGAGAGCGTTCGTCGAGATATGTTTACATCACATGATGTAGAAAGTGATAGAGTTTTTTAATATTTGTAAATGTAAACCTATCTCTAATAATACTTTTAAATGTTGTTTTAAAGAAAATATTTTTAAGTGTATCTAAAAAATGTTTAATTATTGAAATATTTATAAAGATTCAAAACACCCAAGTCCCTATTTAACCCTAGCCTATATGTATTTAATTTTAAAATCCAATATTTTTCTCTTTTTTTTTATAGTCTTAAAAGAAAAGAGTTTGTTATTTTAACTGAGCAGGTTCATGCCAACTTTGAAGTTTCATGAGGAATTTGTTATGGTTTCATCACTCATTTTTCACTCATTGGGATTGTCTTTTTTTTGTGTTGCGTCCTGGTCCCTGCACTCATTGTAATTTGATATTTTTTGGGAGTTGTCCCACTAGTGAATCATTGATCTTTTATCTTTATTTTTATTCTGCAGGTGTCTGATTTTTTTTTTTCGAAAAGAAAAGCATACAATGTAAATTAAAATGCAGAGCAATATAACGTAACACAAATTAAAAATGATTTATGACTCATTAACCAGACATTTCTGACTTTTCAGGCTGTTTGCAATTTATCATAAAATTTCTCAAAATATATATTAATTACTCTGGTAGACAGATAGGTAAATAGATACAGACAGTGTTGATATATACAGGGTGTCCATAAAGTTCCTGTGCACTTTAAAAATTTATAACTTTATTTGTATTTGTGATAGAAATAATTTCTAAAAAGGATTAGAAAGAAGTAAATCTATGTTTTTAAGGTTTTACTGAAATTTTATTTAAGTTTCCACATGTCTTCCATCATTAGCAATACAAAGGGTAATACGATTTTGCAGTTCATGGAAAACATTTGCCAACTGGTTTACAGTAATGCCTGAAATCACATGAGTTATTTTAGCTTTCATATCTTCTAATGTACTAGGTTTGGTTGCATACACAATTCTTTTCATATATCTCCATTAGAAAAATCTAATGGAGTCAAATCTGGTGAACGTGGAGGCCAATAAAATGGTCCACCCCTTCCAATCCATCTGTTTACTTATCTAAAGAATGTTGCAAATTTTGTGGTAAAGAATTATTCAATACCTATACTTAAAACTAAGCACATTAAACTTTATAACATTAGTTATCGATTATTTCTATCACAAATACAGATAAAGTTTTAGAGTTTTTTAAAGTGTACACAGATTTTATGGACACATTGTATAAGCCACTGCCTCATGCCATCTTTTTCTTTTCCCCAAAATATGTCTTGATGATTTGTTCATGTCACTAAATGTGGTGTCACCAAAAGAAAAAGCTTGGACTGTAATGTAACTTTTACAGAGTAAAATCACACTCATTTTCTCACTGTTCCAAAGGTAAGAAGAAAGTACCACTTTGTTTTTTTCCCCAAAACTGCCACCTTGTGGAACCAACTCCCATGCAGGTGCTTTCCTGGACAATTTTGACCTCTTCAGCTAAAAACTTAATCAACATCAATCTTCTTCATTTCCTACAATCTCCTCTGTACTGAAGAGATTTTATTTGCTTATTTTCCCCCAGTAGTTATTCTAGTACCTTTTGTCATCTTACGAGCCTCCTTCCTCTTTCTAAGAGATTGCCTAGGTATGGAAGATCTTGACCTTTTTCTTGTTTCTTTGGAGAATTCTTCCAATAACTGTTCTTGTTTAGAGTCTATGTTGCCTTCTATTTCTCTGTCATGCTTGCCTTGCATGACATGACACTTTCATTAGTTCCAGGCTCACTATACATTTCTTCATCACTATCATGTTGTAGTTGAACTTGGTCTGCATCCACTAATAACCCATTTCCTGTTCTGTACACTTCGCATTAGTATAGATTAGATTATCTTGCCTTGTATAGATTAGATTCACTATTCTTTTTATATCATAGTCAATGGGGCTCTAATTTGTTTACACAAAAGGGCGGGGATGGCTTTTCGATCCTTCAGCATGTGTTTTTTTTTTTTTTAATCATATCACCCCGAGCAAGGCCGTAACACCACTGATATGCAGGGGGCTACGTAAGAGTGAAAAGATTGGAAAAGAGAAAGCCGGAAACCACATCCTAAACAGGGAACAAGGGATGAGCCTCTTCACCTGTTCAATAGATGTAATCTATGAAAAAAATCTGTTTTTTCTTTCTGTTGGATCCATTTTTTTTTTTCAATATTTAGTAGCTTGTTTTAAACAAAGAATACATATAATAACTGGTTCATTTACTTTTTGAGAAATATTCATAAACTTAGCTTTAACTGCATTCAGTAGTTTTTTTCTTTGTGTTACGTTTTTCACTATTAGTTGAAATGTTAAACATTTTTACCTTTAACTACCTTGGGGGCTTAATTGCAAATAATTATATAATAACCTCACAACCAACAGTTGCCAACAACAGATTGATTGTGTTTCTCCTCTGATTGATTTTGAATCCTTTAGCACTTTTATTGTAGCTTTAAATGCTAGTATTTTAAGCCCCAATTGCACGTATTCATAATTATCAAGTGATAATTATTTCTTCAGTTCGTTAGATTTCTCAAAAGCCATTATTATAGTGTTGTGTTACAGACTCACAGGAATTAGTATGCACTCAACTGCTTTATGAGTAATAGCTGTAGCTATTTATAATCTTTGTGACTTTGTATGGAAATGAATCACTTAAAAATCTCTAAAGGAATACTTGTGAGATGTTTTATAATTTCTCAAAAGCCATTATAGTGTTGTGTTACAGACTCACAGGAATTAGTATGCACTCAACTGCTTTATGAGTAATAGCTGTAGCTATTTATAATCTTTGTGACTTTGTATGGAAATGAATCACTTAAAAATCTCTAAAGGAATACTTGTGAGATGTTTTATAATTTCTCAAAAGCCATTATAGTGTTGTGTTACAGACTCACAGGAATTAGTATGCACTCAACTGCTTTATGAGTAATAGCTGTAGCTATTTATAATCTTTGTGACTTTGTATGGAAATGAATCACTTAAAAATCTCTAAAGGAATACTTGTGAGATGTTTTATAATTTCTCAAAAGCCATTATAGTGTTGTGTTACAGACTCACAGGAATTAGTATGCACTCAACTGCTTTATGAGTAATAGCTGTAGCTATTTATAATCTTTGTGACTTTGTATGGAAATGAATCACTTAAAAATCTCTAAAGGAATACTTGTGAGATGTTTTATAATTTCTCAAAAGCCATTATAGTGTTGTGTTACAGACTCACAGGAATTAGTATGCACTCAACTGCTTTATGAGTAATAGCTGTAGCTATTTATAATCTTTGTGACTTTGTATGGAAATGAATCACTTAAAAATCTCTAAAGGAATACTTGTGAGATGTTTTATAATTTCTCAAAAGCCATTATAGTGTTGTGTTACAGACTCACAGGAATTAGTATGCACTCAACTGCTTTATGAGTAATAGCTGTAGCTATTTATAATCTTTGTGACTTTGTATGGAAATGAATCACTTAAAAATCTCTAAAGGAATACTTGTGAGATGTTTTATAATTTCTCAAAAGCCATTATAGTGTTGTGTTACAGACTCACAGGAATTAGTATGCACTCAACTGCTTTATGAGTAATAGCTGTAGCTATTTATAATCTTTGTGACTTTGTATGGAAATGAATCACTTAAAAATCTCTAAAGGAATACTTGTGAGATGTTTTAACCTTTTGACCTTGTGATTTGGATTTTTATGTCTCATTCAATCAAATTTGATTATCAATAATCTATCTTAAATATATGAATAGTGGAAAACAAAAGTAATGTCTCTTAGACAAGAACAAGGGAAGTTCGCCATATTCAGTTTATGTGACTATTTAAATGAATATCAACCACTATGATATAAGACTTTATAATACATGTTCTCAAAGAATCATTAATTTAGTTTCCTTTGTTTTATGGCATATCAACACCTCAATGGGTTATTTAATGCTGACAAGATTTTTGCAATAGATTTGTATCAATAGATTATATATTCTTTGTAAGAAAAAGTTTGTAGATCAGCTTTCTTTGACATATTTTTGTAAAGTAGTTTTGTTGAGAGTCTTGCTAGTCAGTATTTTTTACCCAAAAATGTACAGCTGGTAATTGTTTTTTTTTCCTTATAAACATATTCCTGGAATTTTTACTATAAAAGTCTATTTTCATACTTTCATAGTGTTTTAGCCCTAGTCTAGGGGTTAACTATTTGCCCATAACTGGGACTCTGACAGGTGTTACCACCCCGAGTAAAGGTGAACCTTAGAATATCAGCAATTAAGAGGTGGTTCCATGCTTATCACAATTTCCCAGTCAAAAGCTTTGATGCCAGATGCAGTGTACTGTCATACCCAGGACCAACAAAAAATCATTATATTAAATAATTGGGATTAAATGTGAATGAGCATTTTATTTTGAAAGCAGTATTTTTATAACAGAAACTGATTTTTTTCAGTTTTTCTTTCTTTTTAAAACCATCTCCCATCAGAGCTTAGGCAAAAATGGATCTCCATAGATTCCTTTTCTTTATTATTTTTGAATTGCCATGGTTTTTGGAAAAAAATATGGAAATAGTTTGCCAGTTTTTAATTCAGCTTAGATTGGCTGTCATTCAAGGCTGGAGAGCCCAGTCTATCCTGATATTTAACCCATATCTAGGGAGCAAAGACTCATGCCTTTCCCAATGACATATGTAGAATGAGAATAATAAACAAGACTGGAATTTGAACTGATTTTATTGAATTCATATTTTGTATCAATGTATGCGATACTATTCAGGCAGTTAAAAGCTATATGGGATATACGTTTGGGCGATCATATCTTGAAATAGATATGACTGAATGGGCAGAAGATTTTCTAGCAGTGGGTTGCCATTACTTTCTGCAGTAGATTGGTTGCAAACCAAGGCTACAGAACCCAATCTTACCTGTTATTTAACCCATAGCTGGAGGGAAGAGATGAATAAAAACCTTTCCTAAGGTTATTTGTGTATAAGTGAATGCAACAAATTCAACTGAAATTCAAACTCAGCTCTGATTTCATTTTCTGAGCTGATATTCACTGCCCCACAGCACACAATACTATTACACATTAGTAATTGACTTACAAGATTGAAAACAACCTGCCTAATTTTAATGGCACCTTTTGAGATTTAAAACATGTCTTTTTATCATGCAAAGTATTTTCACTTTTAAAAATTTGAAGCCAGTAAATGAGATATTCTTCAAATCAAATCATCCATCCAGCCTGTTTAGATGAACTTTTTCTTTTAATATTATCTTTTCTCTTGATTTAAGAGTCATTTATTTTTAATAGATGTCTAAGATCTCTTTGTTTACCTAACTTCTATTTTGACAGACTTGTTTGAAAACTATTCTGTCTTGGACTTAGGAAGAAGAGGTGTATTATTTATGAGCTGTCATTTTCAGTTTCAGGAAATGGTAAATCTTTCTTTTTTTTTAAAGTCCTGAATTTTTAACCATCTGTTAATACACCAACTAGTCATAATTATTTTTTTTTTATTCTGTCAGTCTGGCTTTAACATTCATGAGTTTATCAAAATCGCCATCATGGTCCTGTTTCAAAGTCAGAAGGTCATTAAGGTGGCATTCTATATCATAACATAGCTAGTCAATGTAGATGGCTGCTGGGAGACCAGCCCATCTTGTGCCATAGCTAAGCATCCAGAACAGTAGATCATTTGCAAATTCTTGTTTTGTTTGACAGCAGCATTCTGTTAAGTGCATTCTGTGTTCACGTAAAATTCTAGAAATATCTGGAATGTATTCACAGAGATGTGATTTAGTTGGTTGCTCTCTCCAAGATACTTAGCATCCGAGTCTAGGTTCCATGAATTTTAAACTGTAAAGTTTTAGGCAATTTCCAAACCCTAGCATTGTACATTAACACCACTTCTTCTGTGGCTCAAAAGAATCTCCATTTGAGATTGTATGGTAAACCAGGTTTTCAGATTACATCCATTTTATTCAAGGTGATCAAGGTTTCATCTATGCAAATTTTCACATCCTTTTTATTAGAATTATGTCAATGCCTTTAAAACTGAATTTATAAGCTTCAACCAACAAGGCTCAATACAAACTGTCTCAGGTCAATCATAATAATAACACATTTTATACTAATTTGTTTTTCATGATTATCCATTTGATTTTAATTGTACTATCCAGATAGATGTCTAGAGGTGTTCTTATTGCTACCAGTTGTCATCTTTAAGAATATTAATCTTAAGTTTCTTCAATCTTAGTGAAACTATTTAACTGCTTCTTGAAGGAAAAATCTTTCCAAAGTTTGTGGAAGTTGTCAAGTGGATGCCCTGTTTACAATAATGCAAGTGAGTGCTCATTTGTATTACAATAAAGATCCATCAGCTTCCTCAGTGTCATTAGTAAATATTTGAAGCTATAGTTAAGAAGAACATTGTTGATCACTTTAATAGAGACAACATATTGAATGACAAGCAGTACGAATTTCAATTGTCTTGGTTGACTGCTGATATCTTAACAGTCATGACTTACAGAATCAGCAAGGTACCAGAGAACAAAAAACATCACAAGGATGATTGCATTTGATATTTCAAAGGCCTTTGATCAGGGGTGGCATAGAGGACTGCTTCACAAGCTCTGTAGCTATAGAATCAGTTAAAGAGTCTTCTCAATTATAAAGTCCTTTCTAATGTGTAGTTCCCTAAAGGTAGTTGTCAGTGACCAGTTTTTTGAAGCCCAAGTGATAGAAGTAAGGGTCTCTCAAAGCTCATGTACTCTCTACTCTATATAACTCTCTACTTTATATAAATGTTCAATTTAAGAGTATACTCCAGTCTTTTGTGAATAATTATATTGATAAAAAGTTATATCAGCGTAAATCCAAAACTCTAGATGACCAGGTCCTGGAAGCTGATCTCTGCTCAGATCTAGCTTTAATAAATCAGTGAGGAAAAAAAACAAAAAAAAAACAGGATGGTTTTATTTAATGCCTCCAAAAACCAATTAGTGAGATTTAATGAACACCAAGTAGACACTGAATTTTCCCCTATTGCAATGAATGGGTGTTTTTTCAGAGTTGACTCTTCACCACCATGATATGCTTATTGATACTTTTACTCAAGAGAAACTTGTAAATAGGATCCATCACTGAAGCTGCTGTCACATACATTATAGTGAACCACCCTCATTCTCTTCATATTCTATTGTCATGATGTAAGTTCCACTTGAGCAGCATCTCTCAATAAACTGCTGCTTTGTAGAGCCTACTCCCCAGAGAATATTTCCCAATGACTACAATCTTTACCTGTTCAAGTCAAGTTAAATGTTATTGTTGGGGCACTCTCCACCTTTCCACGGAAATGGACGATTCGAATCACTATATAAAATAGTAGTGATTATACCTCGAGGAAGGAAGTAGAGTAAGAAAGTTGAGTGAGCGAGTCTGTCGGGTATTTCCGGTATTGCACCAGAAGTGTTCTAGTAGTCAATCTATCATGTCTCTACGACGATACTGTATACTAATTACCTTGTTCTGTATTCTACTAATCCTCACCTCTTGTAAATACTTCTCTTTCCTGTCAATACACCTACTTTTATACTATTACGTTGTTTTGTATTATTTCACATAATTCTGTTACACGACGTAACAGTTATCTTCTCCACATATCCATATAAACTGTACCTATTTCTCTGCAACCCTCTACCTTAAGTGGCTTATGGGCCTTGTACAGGATGAATATTATTGTAAACAAAAAAAAAAAAAGAAATAGAAGATAATCATAAGCAAGTTGGATTGTAAGTTTTATCAGGGTAGGTAATTCCCAAAATAAACAAGAATGATTTCTCAATAAAAGAAAATTGTATATTGCAAGGAAAAAGCTTTACAAATGTGTGTTTGTATTGAGAAGAGAGAAAAAAAAAGAAAAGAATTTTAAATGAAATGTTCAAAATAGCAAAAACATTACAAGTAATCTCATTGACTGTAACATAGACTTTGTAAACTGATCTCCAAAATTTGCCGACCTTTTAACAAAATTATAAATCACAAAATCTAATGTGAAACAAAGAGTAAAGAACGAGAACTTGGCACAAAGATTACAATTCTTATTGCTTTGGTTTTGGTAGTTGTTGTTGTCTGCAGTGTTTATTGATGATAAAATACAGATGCAGACAGTTGATGATTAGCAAAGTACAGGATGGACAACAAAACTGATGAAAATTAAAAGTCTGCAGAGAAGAACATCCTGTACAAAGAATTGCACTTAGAGTAAGGAAAAAAAAGTCTGGCATATAAATAAAAACTGGATTAAACAGGCCTTTCAATTTGGGTTAATATGTTTGATTCAATTGTTGCTTATAGCTATCTGCCTGTCTCTCTATCAAATCATTCTCAATGTATCTCTATACATATGAATAGTTTGTTCATATACCTGAAGCTGTTTATCCGAATCTATAAATGTACATCACCCAAGTGTGTCTATTTATCTACATCAGCCAGTTAATATTTAAGTCTGTTCAAATCTATTTAAATCTGTTCATATATATACCAGTCATTTTTTTTCTTTCTCCCTAAGCCTATTCATATATATCCCAAACAGTTTCTTTCTATCTTTCTCTATATCTCAGCCTGTTCATATCTATTCCAGTCATTTTTTCTTTCTTTCTCCCTAAGCCTATTCATACATATCCCAGTTAGTTCCTATCTATCTAAACCTATGAAGGGTGCTGAAAAATCCTTGGACTAACCAAGAAGGGATATCAAAACAAATTCTGCTTATTTGGTCAGATTAAGAACTTTTCAGCACCCAATCATATCAAATGACTTTGGGCACTTCAATGGTTAGCAACTTGTCTTTCTAGAACAATTACAACTGAGTCATGAGTTCACTCCTCACTGGGTGCTCCACACTTTTATCCTTGTACCTGATCTAAGTTACACTTTAAAAGCCATTATTGTATCAATTGATTTCTCTATTATATTATATTTATCTACCTGAAGGCATCTATTTAACCAATTACTTCTGCTTGTTAATGTTTGTTATTCAAGTTTGTCTATTTTTATAATCTGTCCATCTATAATTTTGGGAATAAATACTTATTGTCAACGTGAAGTAAAAGTGTGTATTTACTCAATAGAAATAAAATTGCTCATTGAAAAATAAATAAATAAATTTCTCCCAGATTTAAATGGACTGTTCATTCATGAGAATCAGCCTTTCCGAGCCAAAGTAGATAAATAAGTGTACATTGAGACAGGTACAAGTTTGGGAAATATTTAGCAATTGACAAACAAGCTACATGAAATAATCACACAGTTAGAAAAATGAGCAATGTCTGGGAATTTTGGTTTATAAAAAGATTCCTTTGAAGATCTGTTTGTAAACAAAGGCAAGAATCAAAGAAAAGAAATAAAGTCTTTGAGAATCATTTGTGGAACCATGAATACACCGGTTAAATGTGCATCAATATTTACAGATTTACAAGTGCAAATTTGTTGTTTTGTTGTTACTAGTGAGCTTTGTTTTTTGTTTTATACTTTCAAATGCTATAGACTTCATAAAAAAACTCTACCTCTGTCATTTCCTTTTCTCTTTCTTTATAAACTTCTTTATAAACTTCCAGACAAAGTTCTATGACTCCCTTTCCTACACTGATAAAGCAAACTCTCTCTCACTTGATTATATATAATCATTATTATGGCTATGCTTTGAAAGCAAGACTTTGATAAAATTCTAGAGGTAGCCAATCATTGGCAAGAACCAGACAAGAAAGTAAGATTCTTTCATTGTGGGTACAGGCACAGAATTTATATCTGCAAGAAGTTCCATATTTTGACATTTTCTTTTCTCCTCTACTCCAATGTGGATGTTTTTGCTTAGCAGCATATCAACATCTATGAATTATTTAATGCCAAAAATCAAAACATTTTGTATGCATTTTTATAGTTTCAGCTACATATATTTTGAACACAATCTTATGTCTTTAACTAATTGATCAGATCCAGCCACTTTCACTGCCTATCTAGCCCAAGTAAAGACTGAAATGGAACACAAAGGTTACAAAAACAGAAAATGGGTTATAAAAAGTCACAACCTTACTGTGTTTTTATATATATATATATATATATATATATATATACATACATTGTTTCATTTGTAAACGAGTAATATTATGCAACCCAGATTTCTACCATCTAATTTCTTCAGATGATTTACAATATATATATATATATATATATATATATATATATATATACATACATACACACATTTAATTTATTTGTATAAACATTATTTTTAATGGATACTCATATTTGAGTAGACACTGTTTTTATTGATTTTTTTTTAAAGAATTAAACAGTATGTTTATATATATCTACCAACCACATTGTGGTCATATTCATAGTTGATTTGACTGAATGCTAATTTTCTCTGTTGGTTTTCTCTTTACTATTTTTGTTTTAGATGCAGATGATGCTATTATATTTGTATTATTGATGAGAATGTTAGACAGAGTTTGGTAGGTCTCCATGCATATCAAAATGAGACCTAATTGAGCTATGGCCAGAGATGTAATGTATTAACCATTGAAATTACATTCTGTATAGTACTGGTTAAAAAAAAAAAAAAAAAAAAAGAATCATATTACATCTTTCTGACCACAGCTCTATTGAATCTCATTTAAATACAGATGGAGATCCACCAAATTCTATCTATAAATCTGTAACATTCTTTTCGATAATACAAATACAAAAAAGGGTAAAAATAACGGAACCATTATTAATAAAAATGAAAAGAACCTACACTCAATAATATCAACAATAAACATAGGTACAATTTACTGACTGATTTGTAAAATATTATATTCATGTAACTCTTGATAAATACATGAAACAATCTATATGTTCAGCTCAAAGTAAAATAAAATTTATCTTTGATAATGGCTAAAAGTATAGCCAAAAGCACTTGGACAAATAAAGCAATTTTTTTTTCATTTATCTACTGAAAAGAAAAAAGGAATAACAGGAAAATTTATTTAAAAACCAAATCATAGCATCTTGTCAGTCATTTTTCCAATCTTTGGCAAAGTTTTCGAAGCCATTATCAACGCCGAGATGATTCAGCACCTTATGACCAACGGGCTTCTCTCTGACAAACAGTATGGGTTTCGCTTCACCAGGTCTACTGCTGATATGCTAACGACCATTACCGAGTACATATATCAGGCACTCGACAAGAATGGTGAAGCCCGAACCGTTGCCTTGGATATCTCCAAAGCATTCGACAGGGTCTGGCATGCTGGCCTCTTGTGCAAACTGCAGAGCTATGGGATAACTGGACATCTGTTTGACCTCATCCAGTCTTTCCTCTCTAACCGCACATTGAAGGTGGTATTAAATGGGCATGCCTCCCAAAACTACCATACGAACGCGGGCGTCCCTCAAGGTTCCATCCTAGGTCCCACGCTCTTTCTGATCTACATTAATGATCTCCCCGACACCATTAGATCCCAAGTTGGCATGTATGCCGACAACACAACAATCTACTCTCGCATCGATCAGAAACCAGGTCTGGATGACAAAGTGAACTTCGCTGCCGTACTTGAAAGGGACCTCCAATCCGTAGTGGCCTGGGGTAGGAAATGGTTGGTAAATTTCAATGCCTCTAAAACAAAGCTGTTATCAACTAACCACCATAGACAATCGCATCTACCTCCCATTAGCATGGGACAGGCTAGCCTCCCAGAGAGTAAAATACTACGCCTCCTTGGCCTTACACTCTCGGCGGACCTCAAATGGAATGACTATATTGAATCCATTGCCAAATCTGCTGCTATGAAAGTCGGCTCCCTGTGCAGGGCCCGGAAATTTTTCCCACCTGAATCTATTCTGCACATATACAAATCTACCATCCGACCGTGTATTGAATATTGCTGCCATATCTGGTCGGGTGCCCCTGCTGCTCTCCTTGGGCTTCTTGACAAAATACAAAGGAGGATCTGTAACGTGGTTGATACTGACTTGGCAGACCGGCTGCAGCCACTCTCTCACCGGCGTGATGTGGCTTCCCTGTGCCTCTTCTACAAGTACTTTCATGGCTTCTGCTCCAATGAGCTTAGATCACTGGTGCCGCCTAAGCACGAATTTACACGAGATACTAGATTAGCAACTAGGTCCCACCCTTTTACAGTTAAACAAATAAGATGTAACCGTAAATTCTACTCCAACAGCTTCTTTTCTCGCGCTTCCCGCCTGTGGAACTCCCTTCCACAAGTCTGCTTTCCCGACAGTTACAATCTCCAGGTGTTTAAATGTAGGGTCAATAGACACCTCCTATCACACTAACTTCCAACTATTCTCAGAACACTCATCTACCCAACCCTCATTCTCAGTATCCTTACCCGCCTATCACCCACCCTCTGACATTTCCTATATTTAATCAGCCTTTCTCCACTCTACGTAGCCCCCTGCGCAGTAGTGGCAGTGACATGCCTTGCTCGGGGTGAAACGCTTATAAAAAAAAAAAAAAATATACTAACCATACCAATCAGCTGTAATACAGCAAAACAGGACTGTCTGTGGATGGCCATGTGGTGAATATGGAATTAAAAGTAACTCTCTTCTCTTCTTGACTTTTACTAAAATTCAAAATTCTGTGTGAAATCTAAATTTTGAGAAATACGAAAAGGATTGACCTCAAACTAAAAAAAGAAAAGAAGATGAAGCCAAATTTTGTGAACCAATGCCAAATTAATTTTCTAACCAATGAAAAAAAGTGATTTGCAGAACTGAGAGAAAAGTTAATAAGCCTATGTGAAAAATAAATCACCATGAAAGAAGAAAGAAAGTCGAATCAATCAGTCAGATAGAAGCAGCAATAACAGACACCAGAAACATGTGACAAATACTTCCAACCACTGACATGGACATTAGGTCCTGTCATACATTTCTTTCCTTCTCTTTCCCATGTGCTAATTTCCTTAATGTCTTCTTCCTTCTCACCATTCTTGCAGTCAACAAAGATATCGACAATAACAACATGATACTTCAACTGACTCCTAAATACTAACGTCCAAAAAATACAATTTCCTTTATTGCCTTACTTTTCTTTTCATTTTCTTGCTGGCCATAAAAAAGGAAAGGAACAGACTTATTAGCAACCTGGCAATCTTTCTGCACAAACACATTCTGCTACTTACAATTACAATATCTGGACACTTACTACACTTTCTCAGTGAACATTTAATGCCTATAAATTGATGTTATTCTGTTCTGTTAATAAAATTCTACTTAAAGATACAAACAAAATACTTTTATTCTTCCACATTTCAATCTCCTGATAATTCTGATGATATCTGATAAACTTTAAGTTGTAGGGAGTTTGGTTATGTTTGACTCAAGGCCAAGTTAATAAACATTCAATCATCTCCCTACCTCAACTATATATATATTAATTATCAAGTTATAACATGTGAAAACTACAAACTACAACAAAATCGTACATTTCGTTTTGACATTGTAGTAGTTTGTAGTTTTCACATGTTTTAACATAAAATTAATAATAAATATTCATTGCTCAATTTTTATATTGATTACTGTTTTAAATTAATGTTTTGAATATTGTAATTATTTTCTTTGTTCTTTTTCATTTGGATATACAGTGCTGTGCAAAATTATCAGGACAAGAACTATTTTATCCTTTATGAGGCATCAAAATAAAGTTTAAAATCACCTCTGTCCGAACACTTTTGGTGTGCAAAAAGTATTAGGACAGTATTAGGACAAAAAAGTGTGCAAAAGTATTAGGACAGGGGTGATTTTCCTAAAAACCTCACCGAAATTCAAATACTGGGTGAAAAGCCAAGTATATTGCTAATAAATATTGATTATTCAAAACTAGGTGTAAAAGAAATGTATTAAAAGAACTTATATTTAATTTTTCCTATTTTCTATTAAACAAGTTATTTTGAAACTATTCATTATTCTATTATCCTTGGATATGACTAACTTTTTTCTTATTACCCCTCTCGAATTGATAAATCTAATGTTACTTTGCAAGACACACTTTGGGAATAAATACAAGTTGCTTGGCAGGAGATACCATTAGATACATTGAAGAAGCTTGTGATGTCAGTGCCTGACAGAATAAAGACTGTGATCAAAGCAAAAGGCTATTCTACGAAATATTAAATTTATTTTGTAACAAGTATTTTTTTCTTGTTAAAGCATTTGTTGAGTAAATCAAATAAAATTATTTCAATTAAATTGTTTATTTTCTTTCAATAGGCCTCATAAAAGGTAAAACAGTTCTTGTCCTAATAATTTTGCACAGTACTGTATATATATATATATATATATATATATATACATATATATATACTACCAGCTATAATTATTAGGCCACCCAAGTGTTTTAAGATAATGATGTATTTCATACTATTTTTTAGTATTTATTGCCAAGTAAATAATTATAAATGAAAATAGAATGGTTCTTTTGTTAATGCTGTGCAATAACATGTGCATCAAATGAATTTATATATATTTAATAATTACCTATATTTCAGTTTCATCAATGAAAGAATGAAGAAAATTTAGGGTGATTTGGACAAATTCATCTTTGCTTCCTTGCTTTGTAAAATTTTGCAAAGTAATAATAACAAAAGAACCATTCTATTTTCATTTAGACTTATCCACTAGTCTGACAATAAATACTAAAAATAGTAGGAAATACGTCATTTCTTTTAAAAAACTGGGGTGGCCTAATAATTATAGATGGTAGTGTATATATATTTAAAAGCATTTATGAAAATAGATATGTATAGTTGAGTATTTGCACTTTCTCTTTGTAGTTAACAAGAAAATACACAAAGGCAAAACCTACAGAAAAGAAAAATCTAACAGAGACATTCCTGATTAATGGGAAATGCCTTTCAGAGAGCAACAACTCATCGCAACTGACATCACTATCTTTACAAGTGTTGATCACAGACAAGGTAAACAATGATTACTGATCAGACAATGGTGGGTTTGATTGGCTGATGTAGACAGGTGGGATGAAGTGGAAACCTAAATTACTTGTACAATGAGTAAAACCTAGTACTGTCATTTGTATCTACAAAGAAAAATTCAGTGCAACTTTTTCAATATTTCAGGTAACCTATTCAGTAGTTTTAATCTTACTAATAGAAAGAGCGAAAGCCAAATTATTCCCACAACTAATGATTCTTAAAATATTTCCTCCTTCTTGCTTTATCCCTTTCAAGGATTCAAGTGATCATAGCCCTCTACATCTTTCTATCCTTTGTAGCTCTTAATAAGATTTGTATTTTCACTATCACTCCTATTCTCTGATCTGCTATCCATTTACAAAAAACCCTCAGGTAGGTTACTCTTTGCTTACCTTTGAGCCTCTTGCCTTCAATATGTTCTGTGAGTGTTGAATTCTCCAAGCTGTCTTTCCTCATTATATGTTCTGTGATTCTCCAAGCCCTCTTTTTTTTTCATGATATGTCTTAGAAATTTCAACTATCTCTTTCTCATTCTAACATTACGTGTGTGCATGCATATAGTTTTAATAGATCAAGAGGTTGGCTGCTGGAAGACTATGTTGTCTGGCAACTGGACTATCCACCATGACACAGAAATAGGAAAACCCAGTCATGGCTGTCAGACAATTTCTGTGACCACATCAATCTGAAGGCAAGGATTATAGCAGCATTCACCAACTTAATCAAAAAGTTTGTCCAGAAGTGTGGCAGGAGATTCCAAAGTTGTCTGGAGGCCATGGTTGAAGCCAATGGTGATTTTATTGAATAAATTTACTTGTAGTATTTGAAGATATTTTTGTGTAATTTTGGTAAATACATTTGTTAAAATGAGAGTGTCAGTGTTATTTTCATGTTTGTGTAATTTAGACAACAATTCATCCATTGCACCATGTGTATGACATGCAAACATACACAAACATTTAAATATATACATGCGTAAGTTTAAGTGCATGTAAAGAAAACACTTA
This sequence comes from Ascarosepion bandense, assembly GCA_037127315.1. Taxonomy (NCBI): domain Eukaryota; kingdom Metazoa; phylum Mollusca; class Cephalopoda; order Sepiida; family Sepiidae; genus Ascarosepion; species Ascarosepion bandense. Next base: position 235,653 of record JBBBDQ010000895.1, on the reverse strand, counting down.
TTTAAATTTGACATGCACAAATGTATCCACACATGTTGCTCATGTTTTCCGAGCTCATCCATCTGCTAGGGCAGTTAACCAATCCCAATCCCAATCACAGGCACCTGGTCAAACACATTTTTGTTTGTTCAACACCCACACAGCTCATCTGTGGTCTATACTGCAACCATGACAAGTGGACCTTAGAGTTTCTGAGTGAAAATGCATCATTAGACATGATCAGCAGTTGAAACAAGACCAGTACACTCAAACTCTCAGTCATGATGACTTGTGATTTCATGCTAGTACAAGCATCGATGGGCCCCGAACAGTTCCTTCAATTCAATTTCTATCAAGGCTTGGATCAACTCATGGTATGATTTATGGGCACTTTCTAAAGATACTGCATGTTTTGATCATCTCAGGTTAATAGTATCAAGAAATCACCTTCCTGACAAATCAACCGTGCCAAGATTTTAACCTGGTCTCATGGTTGGAAAGGAAAGCACTCAGCCATGTATTCATAAAACACACACACATGTACATGCAATTTTGTGATGCATATTATAGCAATAAAAGCAGACATATTAACAAGAAATTTATAGCAAAAAACAAAAAATAGGGATAACAAAAGTGTGTGTATATATATATATATATATATATATATATATATATGTATGTATATATATATAATTATTTAATTACTGAGTTTCTGGTCATAATTAAATTAGAACAGTACACAGTTGTATTAAAGTGTTCAATACAATTATGTTGTAGAAATTTTGAATATTTTTCATGTGTAAATAAGTCATTACGTGAACTAGGTTTCTTAAAAAAAATGGTAAAATCAGTTTTATATATATATATATATAGCAATTCATAACAAACAGCTAAACAGGTTTCAGTCCGCTAGTTAAGTGCTATAGACTTATCTGCAGTAGGTTGCTATTACTTTCTGTGGTAAACTGGTTGCCAACCAAGGCTATAATATAATCTTCTATTTAACCCATAGGTGGAGGGAGAAGTGACAGATTAATACCTTTCCCAAGGGTATTTACACATAAGTGAATGCCACAAATTCAACTGGAATGTAAACTCAGCTCTGATTTCTTATTCTGAGTCAATATCCACTGCACCACAACACACTAAACTGGTTTATCAAAAACAACAAAAAAAAAAAAAAAAAAAATGAGTACTGCAACTAAAAAAGAAACAAGCCGAGACTAAGTGCACTGCTAAATTCTGCTTATAGAAAGATGGCTGGAAAAACCTTAATTAGCACTGACATAATGTCTGTGCTATAAGAGTGAGCACACAGCATATTTTTAATCAAATGTTCAGCTATTACTGAACCTGATATGTTAATGTGAAAATATCATCTCGATGAATCTGGTTCCAAAGGTTTCAAGCAGAGAATAAAGCAGAACCGGAAAATTAAAAGGAGAAGTCACAAAAAACAGCAGAAATATCAAGAAAGAAAACAAAAACAAAATGGCATTTTGATAGTAATTGTAAACGAACAGTTTCATTTAATTACGATTTTTGTTTTTTTGTTGTTGTTTTGTTTTTATGGCATATCAACCTCGGCAGTTCATTTATTGCCAACTAAATTTTTATTTATTTATTGCTGGTAATTCCTTTTTCTTTCAAAAATTTATTGTTTTTATATAAGTTTTCTGTCTAGTAATACTTTTTTTCTTTTCGAGTATCAAGATTCATTGGGATTTGTTTTTAAGGGCAGGGTCTCCAAGTCCTACCCTTGTTATTTAACCCATAACTGGAGGGAAGGGATTGATTAATGCCTTTCCCAAGAGTACCAGTGCTTAAGTGAATGCAGGGTATTCAACTGGAATTCAAACTTGGCTCATCGATTTCTCTTTCAGAGCCGATATCCACTGTACCACAACGCACATCCGTTACTAAACACTTACAGCACCTGGTATTCCCAAGCGGTCACCCATCTAAGTACTGATCAGGCTCAATGTTGCTTAACTTCGGTGATTGAGCGAGAACTGGTGTATTCAACATGGTATGGTTGTAAGCATTTAATTAAGAAATTAGCCAAATATTTGCAAATGAGAAGTAATTAAAAAAAAAGATAATAAATAAAAGCATAAAAGATAAAACAAATAAACTAGAATTGGTGTTTCCTTTCTTCCTCATAAAAAAAAAAAAGATTAGATAATTTGGTTTGTTTTACGGCATATCAACATCAATGGGTTTTTTTTTAATGCCAATAAAGTTTTTATAATAAATTTGTATGAATAGAATATATATTCTTTGTAAGAAATCAATTTGTAGATCAGGTTCCATTGATGTATTTTTGTAAAGAGGGTTTTGTCGAGAGTCAGATGTATTGCTAGTATATATATTTTCTCTTCAAAAATATATTGATGTAAATATATTTTTTTCTTCAAAAATGTATTGTTGGTAATAACACATCACTCAATAAGTCCTGGGCCTGACATGTAGAGGACACCACTAATAAAAAACCCATAAGATTTTTATAAAGTACTAACCTTCAAATGGCACATGACAAAATTTGGGCCCAATCAGATTATTAGTTTACAAATAACAGTTATTCCAGTGAAGCTATGTGTTGACAATTCAAAGCATTATTTGCAACTGTTTCAATGCAACAAAAAGTTTTTGCATAAATATATGACAATAGATAGAACATGGATCCACCACTTCACTTTGGCAGTCAGCTGAGCAGACAGCAGCAGGTGAAAGTCATCTAAAGCGACCAAAGATGCAAACATCAGCAGGCAAATTTTTAGCCTCCATATTTTGAGATGTGCAAGGTATTTTGTTCATTGTTAAAATTGAGAAAGGAAAAACTATCAATAGCAAATATTATATAGCATTATTAGTGTGTTTGAAGGAAGAAATCACAAAAAAAGCAGCTACAAATTAAGAAGAAAAAATGATCTTTTACCAAGATAATGCACCGGGTCGCAAGTCAATCACAACGATGACAAAATGACATGAATTGCACTTCAAATTGCTTCCACATCCACCCTTTTCTCCAGATCTGGCAACTACTAGCTGGTTGCAGACCTCAAAAAAATTCTCCATGGAAAGAGAATGAAAAAGTTATATTGGAAATGGAGGCATATTCTGAGGCCAAAGACAAACCGTTCTACAAAAAAGGCATTGAATTGTTAGAAAAGTGTTGGAATCAGTGTATCACCCTAGAAGGAGACTATGTTGATGAATAACATCAAATTTTGTTTAAAAATTGTTGTTTTATTAGTTAGGCTCAGGATTTATTGACGGTTATGTTATTTTTCTTAATGAATATATTGCTAGTAATATTTTTTCCTTCAAAAATGTATTAATGGCAATATTTTCTTCTCCAAAAAAGTATTGCTAGAATTCTCACTTTAAAAATCTATTTTTATATTTTCATAGTGTTTTGACCCAAGTTTGGGGGTTAATTATTTGCCCATAGCTGGGACCCTAACAGATGATACCACCCCAGGTCAGGGTGGACCTGGGAATAAATCTATAAAGTAATTCTTCATTTAGAAAATAATAAAACAAAAGCTTATGAGGTTAGAGTTATTTAATCTTTTGTTTCTAATATTTCTTCACCTGGTCCTTGGTAAATAGGAGCAAAAAAAGATTGAATATAATCTTCTACTCATCATAAAAGATTATAAAAATAAGCTTAATTCTTTTTCTTTTTTGTGATTACACTAAGAGCAGGAACTATTTTAGTAGTGAAATATAGAGTCATAGCCGTAGTATAAAATTAGGGAGAGGGAGAGAAAGAGTTAAAAGAGACGACAAAAAATGACTTATCATAAGAAAAAAGCTAAAGAACTTCAAATAACCTTGAAAGATACTGGATGAAACAAACTAATGGAAATAATATACTTGTGTAGAAATTTTTCATTAGCTGATGGTTGTGTGCTCAAAATAAAAAAAAAATGGCCAAAATAAAAAAAAAATTCTCAAACAAGCATCTCTGATGAATACGTAGCATGTGACCAATATGAGAGCTTGTCAGTCAATCAGTTAGGGGCCATATGTGATACATGGTTGAGCAATCATGTCTTGAAAGAGGCAAGACTGACTGGGCAGGAGATTTTCCTGTAGTAGGTTGCCATTACTTTTGCAATAGACAGATTGACAATCAATGCCAAAGAACCTAGTCTATCCTGCTTTTTAATCCATAGTTGGAGAGAGAAGAATGATTAATACCTTTCCCAAGGGTATTTGTGCGTAAGTGAATGCAATGAATTCAACTGAAATTTGAATTTGGCTCCATGATTTCTCATTCCAAGCCGATATTCACTGCACCACAAACACACAACCCTTTGATCAAATCAAACAGGGTTACCTGGCACAAAGAGTCAAAGCCTAAAACTTTTAATGAAGCCAGAAAGACATAGTCAGTATCACAATGCTATCTGGATTGGTAAATCGCAGAATAGGTAAAACATATGAAAACTACATCCACAAATTTGAGGGAATTTGAAATGCAGGTGTGACACAAATAGTGAGATGTGTGAAAGTTAACAACAGGCTGATAACATGTTATACTTATTAAAATCAGTTATGAACACTTTTTTTTTAAATTAATTAAAAAAAGTAATAATTTTAAAATAATATTGTATAAATTGTTTATAACAAAGAATATATAGCAATGAAAGCAAATTTTTACAGTTTTTATATCTTTTGTTTTATGTTATTAGCTAGTCACAAACAGTAACTGGTAATATTGTCTCTTTAAAAGTGATTATTATTAGTGGTTTCCACACACACACACACATATATATATATATATATATATATATATATCAGCATGCAGTGGGGGTACAGAAGAATCCAAAGGAGTATCCTGTACATACAGTGATAGGATAGCGCTCTAAGAGACCTCTAAATATATACGTATATAAATACATATAGACCAAATATAAAAAAATTAAGGCAGGCACATTATTTCATGGTAAATTGGAAGTATAGGCCTATTCCAGGTGAACCATCGTCAGCTTCCGTCTTTATTTAACAAAGGATTTTACACTTAAAGTAAAAATCCTTTGTAAAATAAAAATGGAAGCTGATGATGGTTTGCCTGAAATAGGCCTATACTTCCAATTTACCATGAAATAATGTGTCTGCCTTAATTTTTCTAATATATATATATATATATATAAGAAATCAAACACCTGCAAATAATAAAACACACTAAGAATAAGTCAACAAAACAAAAGCAGCCAAAAACAATTGAACATCTGTAGAACCACTAACATACAAAATATACTAAATTACACCAAGCTTTATATAAATAAGAATAAAACCAGTACACAGCAACAAATTGGGATAAAAAAGCCGGAGGAGTAAGGACATTATAATAGGGCTTTCCAGAAACCATGAAGTTGGCATGACTCTGCTCAGTTAACTAATAAACTTTTCCATATTATTTCTATTAATGTTTTATCTCTGTAACCTGCTAGCCAAAATATCTTTTTATCAGTAAACTATTGAAAAAATAATCTTGCCACTAAGCATCATCACAACTCAACAATATGTATATATATATATATATATATATATATATATATATATACGCACACGTGTGTGTGTGTGTATGAAGTAGTGTCTATGAAATCTTATCAAAAATCTCACAAGCAAATGTAGGTAGATATCACAGTAAAATTGAGCACATAATATAATCTGTGCTTCAAGTTTCAACTGAACCTTTTTTCACACACTTAAAATTAAGTCAGTTTCATTATATATATATATATATATATATATATATATATATATAAAATGTAGATAGATTTACTCCTCCCTGGTGTTTTTAAATGGGAATAGAGGTTTATCCTTTGTTACTTGTTCAAAATTATATTTCCAGTGTCACCTAAATTTTTTCTTCTTCTTTTTCACTTGTAATTGCCTCTTGCATCTTGGTGGAATTTTTACCTTACTTTGAGCAGCAACTCTTACTCTTATATATATATATATATATATATATATATATATATATTTAATGCATGTATAATGGTAATATTAGCCATTTTTCTACAAGAAAACTTTTGCCATTCAATAAACTACTGTTGTCGTTTGAAATAAAATTTTTCTCTGAAAACAATTTTTAAGGAAAATAGTTTTCTAATCTCAGGTTTTTCACTGTTTTACTTACATCAGTATGATGTGTACTATATATATATATACATATATATATACACACACACACAATACTCCCATAATGCACAATTGAAAGTGCGTGTGTGCATATATATATATAAACACATATGCAACTTCAAATCGACAGATATTCTAATTTCTTTGGCAGAGATTTCAATTTGAACAATCTTTTGTGCATTCTAGTGATTATTCCATTGTCAAGGCTAACTAATTATTTCACAGACAATGAATATGAAGAAAAGGAAAGTTACTTCCATTCACAAAAATATACAACAAATTTATTTTTACTTTATGCAATGAAAGAAAAACGGTTCTGATGACGAACTTCATTGAAATTAAAATTATTTTCTTGTTTAGATTGTTCTTGGTTGCAGATTATTTATTTTTTACTTGCAGAAATAAGAATAGTTGTACTAGTAAGTAGTTGATGTGATATTAAGTAGGACCTAACTCATCAAACGCCTTTTTTGTATCAGAATATTGTCTATGTCTGACAGAGATCAGTGCTCTTCTTTAATCAATATATTAAAAAATATTTTTAGTAATTTTTTTATAAAAGTGTATTGCTGGTAATTTTACTATAAAAATGTATTTCTATACACTCTTTAAGTGTTGTACTGATTGTCATTCTACTATAAAAATGTATTGTTGGTTAGTTTGATACAAAAATGTATTGCTTGTATTTTTATACTTTCCTCATTTTTTGATTTTTGTTTGGGGGTTTGCTATTTGTCCAATAGCTGAGACTATCAGTTGCTACCATGCTGAGTCAAGAGGGATCTGCAAAAACAGAAATTAAGTAGTGGTTTTATGCTCCTCAAAACCTCCAATCTCCCAATCAGAGGCCTTGCTGCTGGATATAGTTTAGCATCAGACTCAGGAATAAAACTACTTTATGGCTTTATTTCTTAATAGAAACAATTGCATGGTTGAAGCAAACAAAATTGTCATGGAGTAATTTCATTTTTGGGATATTTGGTTAATAGGAGATGATCAAATTGCAAATGGCCATTTTATAGAAATTGATGGCGTCGTTTTGGCTGTCACACAATTCTAGTCTTGTGTTTGGCTGATTGTTTTTCAAGTGCCTTCATGATCCCATATCACTGGGGGATACATTAGTTAATGATGGAATTTAGAAGGAAAGGAAAATATATCCATACAATTTGAAGGTGGAGAAGGTTACAGTCATTCAAGGGTAAGAAGAAATTTGTGCAAAAATTCAACATTGTAAGAATTCCAGTTCAGATTGTCTTTGGGTATGATTCCAAATAAAAGACTAAGAGATATCTCAAAACAACTTTTTCTATTTCATGATCAACTGATTCTAAAACAGAAACCATTTTGAATAAATAATATTCAACATTGCCAATATTCATACCCTTGGTTATCATAGATTTTAGAAGTATATTAAAAATACTATTTTTCAACTTTTTATAATCATTAGTTTCGGAGAAGAATTCATGGTCCTGATTTGAATGAGTTTTTCTTGATATTATGGTCATTAGTTTCCCAGAATCTCAAATGGAACTTCACTTCTCAGGTTTTCACAATGAGCACTTTTCTTATTGTGTTTTTGATAAAGAGTGAATATTAATGAACATTTTTTATGAAAACAAGACTGTCCATAGTTCATCTTTATTTAACATAGTCTAGTATTGCATAAAACTCAAAATCTGACTAGAGTTAGCAAAGAGTGAGAAATGAGTTTAAATTTCTGAAATGTTGATGATGATAATTTATTATGATTACCACCACCTCCTCCACTTCCTGTTGTATACACATTTCCTTCCAGGTCCCAACCAGAGACCTCAGGTCAGAAATGGATTTGCGTTTTCTTCAACTGATCATTTTTTTTGTAACCCCCACCTCCACCAAAAAAAACAAACAAAAACAAAACAAAACCTGACATCACATATATTTTCCATAAATAAAGCCTTTTGTAAGGTGGGACTGTACTGTTTTCTATTTCTTTAAAGCTGGAGCTACCAGTGGGTCTACTGGAAACCTTTCCACTTCAAGATCTTTGTAATTTGATATTTTATTTTTTTAAGATTATCAAAGAAACATTCTGTGTTGTAGTGCAGTAGATATTACCTCCAAACTACAAATCCAGGTGAGTTCGAATTCTAGTTGAATTCGTTGCATTCACTTACGCACAAATACTCTTGAGAAAGGTATTAATCAGTCTCTTCCCTACAGTTATGGGTTAAATAATAGAACAGATTGGGTTCTATAGCATTGGCTGGCAACCAGTCTACCACAGAAAGCAATGGCAACCTACTGTGGGATAATCTTCTGCTCAGTCAATCATGTTTTTTTCAAGACATGATCACCCCAAGTGTGTATCACGTATGGCACTTAACTGACTGAAAGAAACATTCCAATTCGCAGGAACTACTCTATCAATAAGAAAGAATTTTCCTGTTTATTATTAATATTAATTTCAGAATAGTTTATCTTCCAATTTACTTTTGTTTTTTTTACATCAACTTTCAGGTTATTTTTTATGTTCTACGCCCATTTTAGGAAAATAGATTGATTGGAAATAAAAATATATAAAATTAGCATTATCATAAAAAGCCATACAAATAAGATGAAAAATAAACTAGCCTGAAATTATTATAAATAACACTACCATCCACCTATGTATTGAATACTGCTGCCACATCTGGTCGGGTGCCCCTGCTATCCACCTTTCGTTCTTGACAAAATCCAATGGAAAATCCGTAATGTGATTAGTCCTGACTTGGCAGCTTGGCTGCGGTCCCTCTCTCAATGGCATGATGTTGCTTCCTTGAGTCTATTCTACAAATACTTTCATGGCTTTTGCTCCAATGAACTTAGCTCACTGGTGACCCCTATGTAGGAAACTAGACTAGCAATTAGGTCCCACCCTTTTACAGTGAAACTGATAAAATGTAACCACAATTTCTACTCTAACAGTTTCTTTTCTCACATTTCCTGCCTGTGGAATTCCGTTTCGTATACTTGCTTCACCAACAGCTACAATCTTCGAGAATTTAAATGTAAGGTCAATAGTCATCTATCTCACTGACTTTCTCTCAAGCTCTTTTCTCCATCCACATCACACCAATATTCTCATCTTTCTATGACCTGATACCCCCTATAACCTGCCCCTTTTTCTCATCACTTTCCCCCCTATGCCAGTGGCAGTAAAACTGCCTTGCTTGGGGTGAAATGATAAAAAAAAAACCCAATAATCATCATGTGTACATGGATCAGAAAAATTTATGTGAAGAAGGAAACTAAGGAATTATTAATGGCAGTTTAGGATCAGTCCTTATTGACAAACTTGTTAAAAGTAAATGTTGATAGGGTCACATTATTTCAGCATAATATAGAATGTATGGGAAGAGAGATGAGACTATCAGTCATATTGTTCATTAAAAATTGTGTCAAATGTACTGGTTTGAATACAACAGCAAGTTATGGACATGTGATCACAAAGGAGAAGAAAGAGCTAGAGAATAGTAAAGTGAATATCCTGTGAGATATTCTGATACAGAGATTGACAAATTTAGAGCGCAATAGTTGTCCTACTTGACAAAAAAGAAATTAGATTTACTACCCAATAGAAATCTCCAGTCTATCTGACATGAGAATTGAACACAAAGAAAAAGAGAAAATTGACAGCGATAATGATTTTAAGTATAAAATTCTGAAAATTTTGGAAGTACTAGCAAAGAAAGTAATTACAAGATTGGACTGAAAGCGTTAACTAAATTACTAAGCCAGAATGTCACCAACCTTGTGCCAATGCCAAAATCATAGATCTAACTAATGTACAATTATAATGGCGAGGGGGGATAGTCTACATAGAAGATTGGTAGAGTTAATTAGATTTATTAGAAAATTAATTAAAGAAAAGTTCACTGGTGAGTGAGAGTGTTTGCTATAATCTTTAATATGGTCAGGTGATCATATAAAAAAAACAGTAACTTTGCTTTCACGAGAGTTCCACCCTCCTGCCCTGCAACACCTAATCTTCAATGAAAGTGCAATCATAAAAATCCTTTGTAGATGTTTTGCCTAAAACTATTTTCTATTTAATAAGGTGATAATGTACTGCTAATAACATTATTTTTGGAACACAAAGAAAAAATTGTTTTTATGTATCTGACAGATTGATTTGTTTTTTTTGTTCTTTTCTAAGGAACTTTCAGGCTTTGATTTATTCTTGTTCTTTGGTGATAAATCCATTTTTTCTTTCAGTATTTTTATTATGAAATGCTAACTGTGCTTCCTGATATAAATAAAATTATTCATTACTTGTCATGTGTATTTTACAAGAAGAAGACGGAAAAACATTCTGATTTTAGAAAAAATTCAGAATAAATACTACTTGGAACTATATATATATATATCTATATGGAGAGAGAGAGAGAACAGCCTTATCATTGTATAAGGATGCCTGCCAAAAAGACCGTCATGGATAAGATGGTTTCCTCATAAGGCTATCCTCAGACATATATATATATATATATATATATATATATATGACGACAGCCTTATCACTGTTTAAGAATGTCCACCAAACACACCATAGTAGAAAAGATAGTTTCCATCCAATCTCATGAAAGTCTGCAATTGTTTTACCATTCTTCATAGCTTGTATAGCATCACTGATCCAATGAAAAGAACCAGTAAAGATAACTGGGGACAGAGCTGTGTACAATTCCAGTGGGTCTGATGGTAAGATACTGGTGCAGTTGTTAGTGTTAAAATAATATGATGATATTCTCTCCCTCTCTCTCTCTCTCTCTATATATATATATATATGCATGTATGTGTGGGTGAGGGAGTTTTGAAAAGTCCTATCCTTGACTAGAATCATAAAATCTGAATAAATGATCAAACATCAGACACTGAATTTTTAATACACTGTTATACATACATATTTCTAAGTAGAGATTTTGTAAAATTTGATAAAAGTTGAATAGTATAAATTAACATATATTATTTACTAGTATTAGTAGCTTGTTATATATATATAAAAAATGCACCCTCTTGCTCTTCATTAGTTTCTGCGCAACAATGTGCACATATATGGCTCTTCTGCCATCTGCAGTCTCTTGATATTGTATTTTGGTCAACGACAATCTTTGTCGCCAATATTGTAGTCCTAAAAGCTTACTACATTAATAATCACCAAAACGAAGGTTAGAAAGAGGAGAATATCAACAAGTACAAGACTCGCACACTGCGTGAAGTAGATACACTGCTAGTTAACTGCCAGTCTGTTGAATCACTATCCTCTACGAGAAATTTGCCACCCCCGAACAAGGCAGATGTGACACAAGATCAATTAGAATTGAGATTCTGAGCCCTTAAGCTCAGTCAAAAATATCCTGCAGACCGAGTTTAAGGCTAAGTTGGGCCCTTATTTATTCCTCCCAGATGAGACTCCACACTTTGGTGAAGCCTTGTTTGGATCCATCTCCACCTGGAGGCAGAGAGTTGAGTGAGAGAGAAAGTTTTGATCAGCATGATCACTCTGCTATACTACAATTTACTCTAATAGTGTTCACATATTTAAGAGAATAGTAACATACCATTGCTGTAGGTAGGTAGGTATACAACACTTGAACTATCAATCTTTCAAGGTCACTGATTGAAATGCATCTTAGAGTCTTTTGAAATGTCTGCTGAAGCAAATAGCTGACTTATATATTAAGTCACATTTAGGGCAGTGACAAAATTTCCTTGCAAGTCTCTTGATTCCTTTTTGGACCATGTGACTTTGACAAAAGTTGTTCTTGAGAGGATAAAGTGGACACACATATCAAACTTCAGTTCCTGTTGAATGTCAGCAGGTGCCATGCTTTCAGAGTGAAAGTTTCACTACAGCATGCCATGATATGCAGTTCTATTCAAAAACACTATACACACATAATATATGATATGTACAATATATATGTATATATGCATGTCTGCAAAAATTTCAGATAGAGTATCTGTAAAAGGACAATATTTAAAAATGCATTTGCCTTGGTAAAGTTTCTCAGAGTACAAAAAACATCAGCTAAAATAAGTTTATATATATATATATATATATATATATTCCATTTGTAAAGTTTACAAATAGAAACTATTCAAAAGTTCTACAATATAATTGTATTGAACACTTTTTAATACAAATGTGCACTGGTCTAACCTTATAACCAGAAACTAAGTAATTAAACAATGTATATATATATATATATATATATACACAGTTATCTGCAGACAGTGCTGTTTTGCTGTATCATAGCTCATCAGTACTGTTAGACATCTGATTACTTCTAGCCAGGATTGAGACCTGACTGAAATGACATCAGTCAGCAACACTAAGCTATGGGCGTTTGATGGAGGAAGTCAGATTTTAACATGTTATATACACAATGTGAATACACATCAGTAGCCAAAAGTGTTCAGATTCATTACTGAATGAATAATGTATAAATCCATGAGTAACTACTGTTTATAAAGTCTACCATTTCTCCATATTGCTCAATCGGCGTTCAAGAGTATAGTAATCCGCAGTCAGAAACCCACATTATATATATATATATATATAAAGTTAGCTAATTTCTCTTTGAATTTCTGAAATGAGAAGTTATTATTATTTACACTATTTTGAACTATTATTCTCATCTTTTTTGTTGTTATTACAATCTTTCAGCTGTTGTGCCTTCTGGCCTTACTCAGGTGTATATTGATCTGGGTAATTGATGGAATTCTGAACTGAACCCTTTATTTGATTTATATGGGTAGAGTGGTCTCATTTGCATTTAATACTGCTCAGTTATTGCTTGCCTGTGTCCACTGAATGCATAGGACAATTTGCTACAATTTGTAGGGAACTTGAAACCTTAAAACTAACTTGGGTGCAGATTAAGTATCAATTTTTGCTTCTGTTGTTGCTGCAGTTGAAGACTTGCTCTTGTTCGTCTTTCCTTCTTTCTTTATTAATGGCTTCTATATTGTAATTATTTCTAAATAGGCCTCTTAATAAGCTTTTTATAGCCCAAAATATGCACTGATTCTTTTGGATGTCTAACTCTTCAGTGTTACTTTTTGTCAAGTATTTTCCCTATCATTTCACAGGGGCCGATGACCAGCCTTCTTTCCCTCCAATAGTCTGAATATAAATAATTAAACTTAGCTATATTTGTTGGAGAATAGTGCTCAATAGTGGTGATAGATTATCTATAAATATACTGTGGACTTAAAAGTTAACACTACGTAGCCACTGGTAGTTTTATGCTTCAATGCAATCCTTAGACATGGTCCAGACTACACACAGAGAGTGTATATATATATATATATATATATTAGAACCTTGAAAAAGTTCTTTGTGATTTTTCATGAAAAGTAATGTTTTATTTCCAATAATTTGTAAGAAACATGTCACTGAAAGTCTTGCCCATTGCCGCTATATTTTTTTGTCTTTTTGGCAGCATTTGAATTCCATGTTAGAAAAACATCACATCTTTTGAGGCTAATCATGACTAACTCATATTTTGGCATCTTCATAAAAAATAAAGTGCTGCTCAGCCAGACCATGTGCCATCAATCAGAACAAGTGATAATCGGACAGAACAATGTCTGGTGAATATGGTGGATGGAGTACGACTTCCCATTCAAGAATTTCTGAGTAAATTTTCAACGTTTTTATAACATGTCGCCTCGCATTGTCATGTTGCAAAATCATTTTGCCATGTCTCTGCTCATACAGTGGCCATTTTTTTCTTCTATGCTCAGCTGAAATGCATCAATTTTAGTCAATTGTGACCTCCTGTGATGGCTTTGGTCTGTTTGAGCAGTTCATAATAAACGACAACCAGCTGCTCCCACCAAATGCAAAGCAGATGCTTCAAACCATGGACAGCTTTGCTGTCAATATTGATGTATGGCTGGGCTTAACCCATGATCTACCAGGCTCAGGGTTATTGTAGTATATCCAATTCTCATTGCCAGTCATAATACAATGCAAAAGATCTTTCCTTTTCTGCGTGTTGAAGCAGTTGTTCACACATGCCAAGATGACATTCCATGTCTCTTGGCTTCAACTCATATGGCACCCAGCGTTCTTGATTTAGAATCATTCCTAATGCTTTCAAAAATTTTAAAACTGCTGTGTAATCAACCCCTAATGATTCTACAATGTCAGTTTGCACCTGACGTGAGTCTTCATGAAGTAATGCCTCCAATTCTTCATCTTCAAACATTTTCAGTGCACCAGAGGATTTTTTATCTTCAACATCATTTTTTTTGAATCATGTAAATCAATCTCTGCATCTTGTTTTTGACGAAGTATGGTTGCTTTAAGTCGAAACAATAATTCTATGTGCTTCAGCTGCAGATTTCTTTTGAGTAAAATAGTGCAGTAAAATTCCCCACAAATTCACTTTCTTTGGTATGAAATCTAACCTGTTTAATGCAATGAAAAATAATCTACAGTCAACATACTAAACAAATTCTTTAAATAATACACAATAATGCTCTCAAAATAATTCTCAAGTAATTCACTCAGAAACTTTTTCTTTAATGAAATACAACACCAGAAAGATGCACAACAAAGAACACACTAAAACTTCTGTCTGAGTGATTTATATACTAAAAAATTATTAAAAATCAGAAGATCTTAAATCAGCACATAAACCAAATTAAGAATAATTATTCCAATATTGAATGTAATAATGATACACATTTATGTAATAGTTGAAATCCTAACAATTGCCCACTGAAAAATTGGTGTCTAACAAATTCTATTGTTTACTAATGTACTAAATCATTTAATAAAAACCCAATTATTAAAAAAGTTTACATTGGTTCCACTAAAAACACTTTTAAACAGAAATGGCATTTGCATTTAACTTCCTTCAAGAATAACATGTACTGAAACTAAACATCCTTTATTATGTATTTTTGGAAGTTAAAAGAAACAAATAAAATCACCAGTTTTTATTTTTATACTATTGTATTTGTTAAAGGGTCTAAATTTTTAGTTCAGGTTAAAATTTGAATTAAGTAATTATAGTATACTAAGGTATATTGGAATTATGAAAAACAAGTAAGTATTGTATGGATCATTAATTTTAATAAAATAATTATTATGTAATATCAATAACAATTATTTTATTGAAATTAATATTTTTAATATAATAAGTATATTTATAGGATGTCTATTTTTCTTACAAGATTCTTTGAATATTTAGGTCAGTAGATGTAAATAAATATATAGTTTAATAATAAAGACAGAGCATCTACTCAAACAAAATTAACATTTAAACAAATAAATTAAAAATATGTCAGATTTAATTAATTTCCTAAAAATATTGTCTTTGTTTATATTATGGTATAAACAGAGCAGATATGAATATATCAAGAATTGAGGGAAAAAGTGTATTAAAAAGCACTATTCAGGCTTTGTTTGAACAGGATATCCTACATGGCTGAGCAGTCCAAGAGACGTCAGATTTAATAACAGTTTCTGCTAGAGGACACAGCTTCAAATTCTGTTGAAGGATACATGTTTTACTAACAAGGTTTCTCAAATATTCAGTCTGGTTGATGTAAATAAATAAATATACTATTTAATAATAAGATCAGTGCATCTACTCAAATAGAAGTATCCATTAAAAATAATACTTAACCAAACAAATTAAAATTAATTCTTTAAATATATCCCCAAGAAAGATGTTTGTAATGGTCTTAATATTAATCTGAAAATGTTAGCACAGAGTTTGATCTAATGTTTAATAAATGTGAAAATGTCTATCTGAGCAGAAGCCAAATTAAACCTTATAAATACAAATTTTTGATTTCTTACTTACAAGGCTTAATTTAAATTTGTTTAGACTCTGAAATCATTCTTGGTTGTTTGATCAGATCAATTGATTGCTTTCCCTACATTGATAGGGGTGGCAGATTTGAATCCTACCAAATGACACACATTTTCAAAACAAAATTTCTCAAAAAAATATTCAGTACAGTAGGGTTACATATATATATATATATATATATATATATATATATATACACACACACACACAAGTGTATATTTGGACAGCAACCTTTCTTTTAAACATCTTTCATTAAATATGACAAGGAAGATTTAATTATTGTTTTATTTAGTATTAATTAAATCTACTTTGTCTGTCATATTTAATGAAATTATATATATATATATATCTGTGTGTGTTATATATATTATATAATATATATAATTATATATAATTATTATATATATATATATATATATATCTGTGTGTGTGTAGCAATTCTCTATTGAGTGTAAAATAAATGAGTTTTTACAGAATCTATTTAAAAAAGAAATCTCTTGTATGCAAGCAAGAAAAATATAAAAACCCTAATTGCAGTGCCTCATCAGTCATCTTTAATAAAACCTTGTTCTCTCTCTCTCTCTCTCTTTATATATGCGTGTGTGTGTGTGCATAGTTTATGTAAATGGCTGATGGAGGAGAATTGGGAGGGATGATGAATGGACAAACATTAAGGTTATAAAGAATAGGACACAGTGGAGAACTATGATCACTCACATCCTGAATGGACATGGCATATAAGAAGTGCTTAATATTGAAGATAAAGTGTTTATAGACACTGACGACATAAGAATGATACAACTGATGATTTTTGTTCAGGATTTAAAGTAGGAAAGCATATTGCAGACTTTTCAGTAATGTTTACATCTTAGCTAATAATGATGATTTATTGAATGGTGAGAAAAATAAAATAGACATTAATAATGCAGAATCAAAATGAATAAGATACTGGTCATGACTTGAACAATGCAAAAACTAATTATAAACTTTAGCTAAATGTAGGGTTGCCAACAATTTTGGCAAATGTCTTTATGCGTTATTTGAAAGAAATTCCTCAAAGTCACGTTCTGTAAAAATTACTTGAGGTGAATATTGACTTAACCAGCAAAATTTACTTAATAGGTTTCTTTGAAAGGAAACAAAATTAGTGAATCTATACGCTAATAGCTTTGGTTCAATCTGTGTTCAATCCTGAGTGGAAGCCTTAGATTATGAACTTTGTACTAAAACTAATATTTCCCTTAATGAAATAAATACCAATCAAAAGAAACTAATAAAAACGCTTAGATCTATGTTTTCTAATGTGAGGTGCATACCCTACAGGGTAGGCAATTTGCAAATGAGTTATTAACTGAATTTTTAAAAAAAATTTGTGAGAACATATTTGCTGGTTAATATATAAGGTGCGTATATATTGTGCATGCATACATAAAAATATTGCCATATTTTGTATGTACATTTTTAACTATATATTTTCATACAATTGACATGCATATTATCAAGCATGCACACATATAAACAGACAAGCGTTCTTATACATACATATATACACTCACATTTAAAATAATCGTTTATTGCTTTATGACACGTAACACATATCTGACCAATCAGAATCAAACCCCAATCTTTTAAATTTTAATATCTATTCCCATAAAAACGACTTGTTCTTATCACCACAAACCACAGTATGTTTAAATCAAACTCCTAGCTAATTTTTCAGGTCTGTTTTTGAAGGTACAATGGTATTTACTAGTGTGTTGCTTTTACATTAAGTACCACCATAAAAAATTTGATATCTAAAGTTTAAAATGAATTTTTAAAAATGAAAAAACATCACCTTAAAGCTTTTATCTTAATTTTAATTTCAAACTAATAAATCAAATGTAATATTTCTAATAAGCAAAATACTTTGATGTATTTCAAAAACTAATTTAAATTGACTAGGGGGTTATTTTTGCTAAAATAGCTGATTAGTACTTTTTCTTAGTTATCTTTTATTGCAATGTCAGTGTTAAGTGTCATGGGTGATCTATACTTTGGTGATCATGTCTTGAAAGAAACATGAGTGCCTGAGCAGAAGATTTTCCTGCAGTGGGTTGCCATTTCTTTCTGCAATAGACTGGTTGCCAGCCAAGACTATAGAACTCAATCTGTCTGTTATTTGACCCATAACTGGGGGGAGAAGAGACAGATAAACACCTTTTTCAAAGTATTTGAGTGTAAGTGAATTTAAAGAATTCAACTAAAATTTGAACTCAGCACTTCAATTTCTCATTCTGAGCTGAATCCACTGCACCACAATGCACATCCACATACATTGCAATGTAATTCTCTTTATTTAACAAAATCTTGCAAAGATAAAATATAACTTTCTAAAAATTCTTTAAGGAATATCATCTGATTTGAAACAACTATCATTTACTTTAAGTATAAAATATCACAGAAATGAATTTTTCCAACACAGCAGATTCTGTTTATTTAAGCTGTTTATGTGTTTGACACACTGATGACAAATGGCTGTTTATCTCAGGGGTTTTCAAACTTTTCAACTTATGGACCCCATTATTAAACATTTATCCATGGTGACACTTGCACCCTAAAAAAAAAAAAAAAAAAAAAAAAAAAAAAATCTTGAACATCAAGCTCTTTCATGGCTTCAGCTCCAATGAACTTAAGTCACTGGTGCCTCTGCAACAGGTGTTTACTCATGCAACCAGATTGACAACTGGGTCCCACCCATTCACAGTTAGATTAACCAAATGCAGACGACAATTCTACTCCTGCAGATCCTTCTCTCGCACTTTCCGCCTGTGGAACTTGCTTCCATATTCTTGCTTTCCTGACGGCTACAACATCCAGGGATTTAAATGCAATGTCAATACTCATCACTTAACAACTTCACTAGTTCTTTCCCCACCCCGTATATCCTTTTCTTTCTCTCTACCTTTGCAATTGTCATCACACCTGTATTCCCATCCTTCTCTTGCTCCTTTCTAACTGGTTCGTCTTCCTCTTCACTCTCTTCTACTTAATCTTTTTACTCTTATGTAGCACCCTGCATATCAGTGGCATTACCACCTTGCTCAGGGTGATACAATTAAAAAAAAAATGTGTAAAATAATTTTTTGTATAAAGAATATTGACATGTAATGGGCAATAGTGCAAGCTTTTATCATTTGATAACATTAATAAATAAAAATAAATATCCAGATATTGAAAATTTATACTTTGAATTTCACGTGATGAGTTATTCCATGAACCCCCTATCTTATCCTTGCGGACCCTCTGTGGTCCACAGACCAGAGTTTGAAAACCCCTGGTTTATCTAATATTGTTCTATAGTGGTTTTTAGCCATAAAAATAATTTAAATATAATATGAAAACTTTTATATATAACTTTCAAGTACTCAGTAATGTTAAAAATTTAAGAAAATATTCTATGTAATCTAATGTTTTACCGAATTGTAGAAATTTTGTTTTTAAATTTTCTATTATTGCTCTTATTTTCTGATAATGTCATATATGATCATCCATATCTACAAAATTTGGTACATTTATACACATACGAAGAAAGTTCAAAATTCATTAAAAATATTGGTGTTTGATGATTGTATGAAGCTTTTTCATTTAAGTAATAGCAAAAAGACTTTTTACTTTATAATAATATCATTTAATAGTAAATATAATTTTTATTTCATGATAATACCATTTATAAGGGTAGAATTAAAACAGATTTAAAACTTAAAAATTATTTTTAATTAAAATTTAAAAATGAAGACAATTGTTGGAAAAATTAATTATCGAAGAAAGTTTTTAAGACAATAATGTCCTTAATATATTTTATTTATTAAAGCAATTATAAGCCTTTGTAATTAAAGGCATTTTTGATTAAATAATGTTTTATCTGCTCATTTCTTGGTTGGAAGTTTTAACCTTTGCTTAGGATTCACTTGTTAGTTGTCAGACTTTCAGTTCTTCAACCTTTCAGTCTATTAGTAAACTTCCTGACCTGTTTCTTTCATCATTCTGACCAACATGCCACTTGTCAGTGTGTTGAAAGTTGGAAATAATTTAATTTTTTTTCTTTATTAATGAATCCATTCATGTTTTTGAATTCTGTGATTTTCAGTTTCACCTCCATACATAGATTCTAGTTTCTGTTTCTGGTTTTCTTAATCTTTTATACCATACCAATATCCATACAGACGTTTTCCCTTTCATTTTTAGTTTCTTTAAATGTTTTGACAAAATGGGGTATATATATATATATATATATATATATATATATCGTGTTTAATTGTGATAATGTTTAACACCAAGGTTGTTGTTTTTCAGTGGTTTTACTGATAAAATGTATTTTTACAAACAGGTTTTTTTATCATAAAGTGCTCAATATCAGGGTAGAGATAGAGCATTGAGGAGCACAAAGAGTTTGTCAATTTAACTAAGCATGTTCAGTTAAAGTGACAAACTGTGTTTATGTATATATATATATATATATATATAAACAACTGAATGCCTTCCATATGAGGTATCTGCATGCTATCCTTAATAACAAATGGTACCATAAAATTCCAGACTCAGAAGTGCTGGAACGTGCCAAGTTTGACAACATTCATGCCATGCTTCTATGCTCTCAACTTCGGTGGGCTGGTCATACACACTGCATGGAGGACAACCATCTACCAAAGAGGCTCTTCTATGGCGAGCTCTCTTCAGGGAAACGTTCGCTTGAGGTACAAAGACAGCTTAAAAGAAACCCTCAAGTGCTGTGACATCCCATACTTCTCCTGCTAAAGATAGAGCTGCCTGGAGATCCCAAGTGAAATCTGGATTTGCAAAATTTGAAGAGGGTGGCATCAGGACCCTCAAAAAGAAGCACCAGAAAAAGGAAGGAGCACAGAAGCTCCAACCACCAGCTTGGGTCTTCTCCCTGCATCCCCTTGCCCTTGCTGCAACAGGCTCTTCCATGCAAAGATTGGCCTTATCATCCATCTCAGCACCTACCCAAGCCCTTAGTGATTAGCAGTCATGGTCTTCTTTGCCTGCGAAGGATGAACATCAGTAGCCGAATGTTTGTGGAACACCCATCTAGCTTCTTGATTTCTAGTAAATTTTGAGCTTGAAATTTAAAAGCAATTGTCTCTCCTTAATAATGTTTTTTTTTTGTCATATTCTGTCATGCTCAGTAACCCCTTGAATCTTAATGACTTTATTGCCTTGTTTGAGGAACTGTTTTAAGAAAAATATACACAAAAATTCAAAGCCTTTGTATAAACAACAGAAAGCCTGACATTTAAAAAAAAAAACACGAAAAACAAAAATAAAATAAAATGAAATAAAATCACTTGTAACAAAAATGTGTATATATATATATATTATTATAATAATAATTGCATACTGAAAGCTATACAGTTTTGGTGCTAAAACACCATCATCAGGCAGTAAAATGGGTTTATTTTGTAATCGAAAGATTTTAAAAATAGATAAATAGTTCAATAGGCTAAAATTCTTTCATAAAATAAGTAAAAATATAGAGATAAATTTGGATATATTTGAGGGTATGAAAAATTTTATGATTACATAAATTAGTTATTTCATTACGTTGGTTCAATAAGTCAGTTTTGGTGAATTTAATTATATAGATTTTTTTCTTGTAAGCAAAGGAAACATATTTCATGTAAAGATTTACATGTTCTAGCTTTAGGTAATATTTTCCATCTAACTGTAGGAGTTTTATTTGAATCTTTCAATTACCAGTAGTATCTTGAGAGAGAAGTTGAATTGCTATATGCTATATTATTGAAAGGTAAGTTATGCTGATAAAATAGAGACTTAAAATTATTCTTAGTACATCTGATATAGTGGTTAGTACCAAGTTAGGCAATATATTCCTTAATCTAGTTCAAAAACACTTCTCAACAAACAATCCACTTAGTACAATTTTTAAAAAAATTACACTGAAACTTAGTTATAGCTGCACCAATCTCAGTATAATAATAAAAAAAACATAATCATAAAATTTAAAAACTATATTATAATATCTAAACTTATTTATAAATGGAACTTTGTCTCTGTGTGTGTATATCCATTGCCTATAGATTCCAAAATGGCTGAACCGATTTTCTTGAAAATTTACACAGTTGTACTATAAGCATCTGTGAGTGTTCTTAGCTAGGTTTTGTGTCAAGGTACCCCCGATAAATATAAAAAATCGATAATAAAAAAATCGGGTTATAGAAGGAGTGGTCCGATTTTAATCAAATTTGATACACTCATAGACAAAGACATAAGAAATGATATTCAGAAGTTTCAAGGTTGCAGTTCTTACAATAGTGCAGAAAATTTGATATCGATACCAGGAAATCAAAATTTGACTTACATCCATTCATTTTTCTTTCAGTCTAAGATTTCGCTTTAACTGGAAATAAATATTGCATTTTAGTCTTTCGTGCCAACATCCAAAGAGTCTGAGCTCCAGGACCATGGATTAGTTTTAAAGATTTCATTACACCCGAGCATTGCCAGGCTATACTGTTAGTTAATTATAACCAACTTACCATAAATAATGATAATGACAAATTCCTGCAACTGTCACAACCCTAATTTATGTTCTATGCAGATTCCATTATATACCAAGCTACTATCAATACTATTGAAAATCCTAATATTACCAAATATTTAATTATTAATTCTTCTCATTGGATGACCTTATATTTATTTCTTCAATTTTATTTTTTAAACTCTCCTCATCTATATATTACAAAATAAACCCATTTTAATGTCTGATGATAGTGATTTAGCACCAAAACTTTAAGGCTGTCAAGTTGCAGTATGATATTACTATTCAAAATAATAATAATAATAATTACCACATATTTATGTTCGACTTTTGTATTGAGTATTTTTTAAAGTAAATATCTCACTGTGGTATATACTTCCATTACTAACCATTATATATATATATATATATATATATATATATAACCACTCATTCAGTAATGAATTAGAGCACTCTGGCTATTGGGCATGTATAATGATAATATACGTGCTAAAAAGTCTGCCTCCTTCTACTGAGTGCCCATAGCCCAGAGGTAGAATTGCTGATTGATGCCAATTCAGTCGGGTTTCAATCCTGGGTTAAAAGCAATCGGAATCTAACTGTACTGATGGGCTGTGATACAGCAAAACAGATCTGTCTGCGGATGACTATATATATATATATATATATATAATGAACAGATTATAAAAAGAATGGCATAAGATGGGGATTGTGAGTAAGAAACAGCAAAATCAGGCAAGTAAAGAAAGTTAAATATCTAGGAAGTGTCTTAAGTATCTCTAGGATGAGAAATATGCCCCCAGAATTTGAAGGAAAGCTGCAATAGTGAAAGTGGGCTTCCAAAAGTTAAGCAAGTATTAAGAAATAGGAAAATTTAATTAAAACAAAGAAAAGTGTGCTGAACTATTACGTAATATCAGATATCCTGTATGACAGTGAAAGCTGGACAATTTCCTCACAGATGAAGAAGGGTCTTGAAACAACAGAATTGTGGTTCTATAAAAAGATGCTGAGAATGCCATGGACTGAATATATTAGTCATGAGGAAGTTTTAAGGAAAATAGAAACAAAACAATACCTTAACTGAGAATCAGAAAGAGAAAGCTGAATTTCCAGAGAAAATAATGAGGAAAGAAAGCTGAGAGAATTTAACACTCATAAGATTGAAAGAGTGAGAGAGGAAAGTAGAGAGTAATCTAACAAACAATCTTGTGGTACAATATCTTGTAAAGGACACATTTGCAGGATGTTACAAAAATCATTTTGACAATTATTGTCTTGACAAAAAAGTTCAGCTGAGTGCTTGTGCGTATGTGATGTTTGGATTGCTACTGAAATATTTAATTATATATATAGCACCTAATGAGCCAGATGAACCTATCTAGGTTTTTCCTAAATGGATCGTCAGGGAAAGCCAGCTTTTAGGAGTAACCTAGGTAGGTTCGTCTGGCTCATTAGATGCTATTTAGTTCGCTCCACCTTTGTATTGAGGGCTCTCTGTTAGATGGTTACTAGTGTTGAGGTTTTTTCTTTAGGCTTCGTGCTGGCTTCTGTCCAAACACTTTTGACAGACTTTCATGTCCTAAGCTCTTCCTTTTTTCACAACCATTTTTTTCCTTCTTTACAGTTTGAGGAAGGTTTTTGAGACGAGTATAATTATAATCACATTTATTATTATTATATATATATATATATATATATATATAAACACAAGGGAAATTAAATAAAAAGCTTCATCATTGTACCTTGTCAATTGACTTTAACTAAAAATCTATAAAAGTGGAATTGCTGCCCAAATACACAACATGCATATGTGTATGTGTGTGTTTATGTTCATATTTGTCATTAAATTATGTATTTAATTGTTTACATAGGGGCATGTGTGTGTTATTCATATATCAGAGAAGAAATACATGCAGGGGCAGAT
Source organism: Ascarosepion bandense (assembly GCA_037127315.1). NCBI lineage: Eukaryota > Metazoa > Mollusca > Cephalopoda > Sepiida > Sepiidae > Ascarosepion > Ascarosepion bandense. Next base: position 211,172 of record JBBBDQ010000895.1, on the reverse strand, counting down.
TTAGGCCCTTGGGCTAACAGAATTTGGGGGCGCCCCCTTCATGGCCTATTATATCCGTGTTCAATGAAGTGTCAAATTTTGTAAAGTCAACAAGATTATGCAAAACTAAAAAAATCTACAATAAACATCTGTATGGACATAAAAAAAGATACATTAAAATCTAAATGGAGCACCTTCAAGACTCCTTCCAACATAGAGAGGCCCTAATACTCTAAAATATTCCAAAGATGCCCGATTAAATCTGGAAATAGACAAATCTGTTCTTATAGTTTTATTTTTTTTTTAAATTTTTATCAAGAGCCCAATACTAGAGAGCCATTAGCAACCTCTCTATTCTTGGAGTCCCTACTAACCTATAAGTATATCCAGCAGTGAATATATGAGTCAATTCCATTTTGTTTATTTGAGAGAAAAAATTTAATAGTACAACAAAGATTGATAGCAAATAAAAATAATCAATCAGTTAAGTGTCATACATAACACGCAGTTGGGTGATCATGTCTCAAAAGAGCTATGACTGACTGGGCAGAAGATTTTCCCACAGTAGGTTGCCAGCCAAGGCTATAAAATCCAATTTGTCCTACTTTTAACCCATAGCTTGAGGGAGAAGTGAGAGATTTAAACCTTTCTCCAAGGACATTTTTGGGCATAAGTGAATGCAACATATTTAAATGGAATTCGAAATGAGCTCTCCAATTTCTCATTCCGTACCACCATCCACTGCCCCACTACACACATCAACAAAGACATACAGAAAATAAGACTAATACTTGTAATAAGGAGAAAGAAATGAAAGTGTTGCTGTTAAAGCTTAAATCTTTACTGGTAAAGATGCTTTATGTTCAATACAGCCCAGAATATATGCAAGGCATCTACTTTAAGAGAAACATAAAAACAGCTAGAGAATAAATTAAAATGACACTGATTAATATTATTGCAAAGGATAAAGGTGGTCATTTAAGCTTAGAGCTTCTGTTAGATATCTTTCTTTATTGTTTCTTCTTTAGATTTGGATTTGGGCCAGAATGCTTTTCTGAATTTGAAGTGTAGTTTGGCAGCTGCAGGAGCTTAACAGAATAGCTCTTAAAAAAACAAAACAACCCACAGTGTTTGGCTTGTGGTCAGTTTTGAGCAATAATAATAATAATAATAATTAACTAAAACTATTATCAGCTTTTAAGATATTATTGATTAAAGCTTGCAGGAGATTTGAAACCTTAGGGGCAATTAAACAGAAAAAAAGAATTTATATTTCAGAAACTCTCTTTGACTTTCTTTTTTTTTTAACCTTACTTTTTTTATTCATTATGTCAGTAATTCCTGAGCGAAAGAAGTAAGCAGGTAAGATGGAATTATTGAAAGACAATCAAAGATTTAAAAACAGTTTAAAAAAATTCATATGTCAAAATTAAATATAATTAAATAATAATTTAAATATAATTTAAATATAATTTAAATATAATTTAAATATAATTTAAATATAATTTAAAAATTTAAACTATTGTTATGAATTACTCTTAATTACATGCCCGAGTCCCAGTATAGTTTTTTTAATATAATCATTTCACTCCAAGCAAGGTAGAAATGCCACTGGTGTGCAGGGGGTTACATTGAGAGAATAAAAAAGTAAGAGGTACATGGTATGTTAAAGAAAACATAAGAAATAGATGAGAATCAAGTAGATAAAAGATGATAATTGACATTGCATTCAAACATTTGGAGATTGTAACTATTAGGAAAGTAAGCAAATGAAAGTGAGTTCCACAAATGGGAAATGCAAGAACAAGAACTGTTACAGTAGATGAGATAGTTGCATTTAACTATTTTAATTGTAAAGGGTGGGACCTAAATGCCAATCAGCACAAATAAATACATGTGGTTGGGGTACCAGGAAAAAAAGCTCATTAAAATAATAGTTATAAATAAGTATTAATTGATTTTATCATTGTCATATTTTTGCATTATATTAAGTATTAAGGTTCTGCAAAATAAAGGAGAGAGTTATCAATGACAATGTTTGAACTTCAATCCATGATTATATTCCTTTAAGCAATTTCTGTTTTTTTATGTTTAAACATACTTTTTATCACATAAAATTTGGTGAGGTATGAGCAAATTTTCATTCCAAAAATGTAGCCCAGAGAAAAAGTTTGGAAACACTGCATTAAGACAAAGCAACTTTCTGTAATCTTTCACTAACAACCTTACTTTTCTCATGGAAAGATAAAGTAATTCACAATAGCAAAAAGACAATAAAATTAGGTATAACAGATCATGTGTAAACAAAGATAGAAAATCTTAAAGATGATCAAAGCCACATATATCAGTAAGAATGTATCAGCAATCCAAGATTAAACCTCACAAGACAGTTCTGTCAAGAAGCATATTTGACGGTGAAGAGCTCATGTACCAGGATCAATCTTCCATTACATTTCACTCTTGAACACAAAACTGAAAAATTCTTTAGGCTGTGGTGTTCTTAGAGAGGAAATAAAAAATAAATAAATGTACGATGTGTTATGGTGATTCAAAAGTATATTTATTTTGATAGATGTTTATTCTAACATTTCTAAATATACAAAATTGTATGTATAAATATTTGACATCTGCTTTTCCAGTGTAGTTGAGTTCCATATAACTGTTTTCGATATGTTAGTTTGAACTAAACCCCATTCTCCAAAAAAATGCCACTGATGTTTGGCAATGGTTGAATGTACTTGAACAAAGACAGGATTGTTTGTTTGTTTTGTTTTACGGTGCATCAACCCATCTTGGGTCATTTAATTCTGAATCGAATTATTAAAAATCAAACAAAAAGTTAAGAACAATTACAAGAAGTTTATTTAACAAATTAATATATATAACAGACTTATATATTTAGACAAATTCATACATTTAACAAATTTACATATTTAACACATTTTAATTAATAAAATATTTTATAAAAATGTATATATTTAATTTGGCTGTTTAGATTTTATGGCATACCAATAACCACGGGTTATCTGAAGCCAAATCTAGTCTACATACATTATATGTATATGTATTACATAAACAAGATTTGCAGATGCACATTCAGTAGAACCAAGTTTTGGAATATATAGCAAGTTGGTAGAAATACATATATCTATGTGTGTGTGAGATAGTATTCAACCAGTCATATTTTTGAGTACATTCCGATTTCTTTTAAGAATTCGAGTATCCTGCTTGGTCTTGTTTCCATAAATAGTTTTACAAACTACTTGTTTGGTAATACTTCTTTTGCACTCTATGTAAGTTTGTACACTCTAAAAGTATATGTTTGACACAATCTTTTTTGACAGCTGGGACATAATGGGGATTCTGTGCCCTCCAGTAAATGATGGTACATGATGTAGGTATGGCCTATGTGAATACAAGATAAAACATACCCTAAGCCACATATAGTTTGGTGCCTCTGTTATTTATCTTGAACTTCTTGATAAAATCCAAAGACAAACAAGAAATATTGTTGATCCTGATCCGGCAACTTGGCTTCATTCACTTACTGCCATGAGGTTATCTCTCTGTGCCTTTTCTATACCTACTTTCATGATACGTCTTCAGATGAGCTTTTCGCCATAGTAAATAGAATCTTTTAATTTAATCGCAACACTAGATTGACATCAAGATCTCATCAATTTAAAGTTGAGCTGACAGACAGAAGGATTTCATTAAAAAAAAATAGAGTACTGGATTGTTATGGGGTGTCTGTTCTCGTATATGGCAGCAAATGCTAGATGATTTTCTCAAAGATGAAGGAGAGACTCAAAGCAACAGATTTGGTTCTACAGAAGAACGCTGTGGATACCAGGGACTGAATTTGTGAAAAATGACAATGTTTTAAAGAGGATTAAAAGGAAACTTCTACTTAGCAACAGGAAGAGACAGCTGAGGTTTATGGGGCACATAATGAGGAAGGATGGCTTGGAGAATTTAATCCTGATGAGACAGATGGAGAGATAGAGAGATGGGAAAGCAATGCAAGACGTACTTGATGGGTTTGAGCATGTGGATGACAGAGTGGGATTTGGGAGAGATACTAAGAGGAAAAGTGTTAAGAGCAATAAAAGCTAGGGGCAAATGGAAGTTCCTGATTGCCTATGTCCTAAAAGAACATGACACATTAAGAAGAAGGCTGAATTGATTGGTGCATTTGTTCCGTATGTATTAAATATGGCTGCTGCCATTTTACCTCATCAACTTTTATGTGCTGTGTCCCTTCAGAATCTAGGTGATCATGAACCTCTACTTAAGCCTATCAAGTATGTAGTTCTACACAATCTAAATAATTTGTCCATTATATGTTCCAGAGCATCCACTCATTTCTCCCAGGTGCTGATTTTACATGTGAATTTATAGAGGTTTTGGTTATACATATGAGACACAATGTAATATTCTATGTGTTTTAGGGTATGTCTTTTCACTTTTAGTTAAAAAATTAATTTACTGTATTATAAATCAACTAGCAATATAGCTTGGCATTTCCCGGGTTTAATGAAAGCTTTAAAACTAATCCATGGTTCTGGAGCTCAGACTCTTTGGATGTTAGCATGAAAGACTAAAAAGCAATAGTTGTTTCCAGTTAAAGCGAAACCGTAAACTGAAAGAAAAATGAATGGATGTAAGTCAAATTTTGATTTCCTGGTATCAATTTATATATATATATTATCGATTTTCTGCATTATTGTAAGAACTGCAACCTTGAAACTTCTGAATATCGTTTCTTATGTCTTTGTCTACGAGTGTATCAAATTTGATTAAAATCGAACCACTTCTTCTATAACCCGATTTTTTCGATAATCAATTATCGATATTTATCAGGGGTACCTCAACACAAAACCTAGCTAAGAACACTCACAGACGCTTACAGTACAACTGTGAAGGTTTCAAGAAAATTGGTTCAGCCGTTTTGAAGTCTATAGGTAACAGACACAGACAAAGTTCCATTTATAAATAAGTTTAGATAAACTTTTTTTTAAGATATAAGGGGTTTAATTCAGTTTATTTTAAAAAAGTCATCTCAAATAAAACATTTCTAAAATAATATATAAGTATAGCAGTACTATGACTTCCTTGAGCCTTCTAAATTTTGTTTTTGTTTATTTCTAAGTTTGTATGTCAGGTTATAAATATAAACTGTTAAATGCATAAAAACACATGAATGCTATCCAATTACATCATAAGCAAACTGAAAAATAAAGCTTCCAAAATATTCTGATTTTTACTAAAGAACTTAAATGAATTAATACCTTTTTTGTTACTTTTGAATAAAAGTTCATAAATTTATGACAGGAATATAGAGTTACAAAGAATTCATCTCTTACATATATATATATATATATATATTTGTGTATTTAGGCAGCAAATTTTCTTTTAAGCATGTCAGATTAAATAAATTACAAATATTATATTTGCTTATTTTTAATAAAATTTGTTCATACTCATGGGTAATCTTTCGCGTATTACAATCAAAAGATGTCAGAAAGGAGCTGTAACATTAAAAGATGTTATTTTCATTCATTTCTTAAGGTACCCAAGTACTTTCAACCACTTTTGAAGATCATCTTCAGGGGTGTGAGTTATGGTAACAAATGTAATTGGAAAACTGTATTGCTAAACTGCTAAATGCATAAAAACACCTAAGTAATATCCAATTACATCATAAGCAAATTGAAAAAAAAGCTTCCGAAATATTCTGGTTTTTACCCTTTTAGGAAAATTGAATTTTTGGTTCGAAGATGACCCTTTTCAAGAACTAAAATGAATTAATGCCTTTTTCATTACTTTTGAACAAAAGGTCATAAATTTATGACAGGAATATAGAGTTACAAAAAATTCATCTCTCATATATATATATATATATATATATATATATATATTTGTGTATTTAGGCAGCAAATTTTCTTTTAAACATGTCAGATTAAATAAAATGTTTGTAAAAAGAACAGTTTTTTCATTATTTAACACGTGCATGACCATGACATTACTGTATTTTGGATAATTTTCATGTTCTAATGAATGCTAGTAATTGTCAACCGTTATACTGGAAGCAGAAAAAATGTACAGTAATTTTTAGCAACAGTTTTTCAGTTACATTCGTTATCATAATTCACACTCCTGAAGATGATCTTCGAAAGAGGTTGAAAGTACTTGGGTACCTTGAGAAATGAATGAAAATAACATCTGTCAACATTACAGCTCATTTCTAACATCTTTTGATTGTAATATACGAAAGATTATCCGTGAGTATGAACGGATTTTATTAAAAATAAGCCAACATAATGTTTGCAATGTATTTAATCTTATATATATATATATATATATATATATATATATATATTTTTTTTTTTTTTTTTTTTTTCTTACATACAACATGTGACCAATGACCACATGTGCATTTACTTTGCCCTCATCAGCCGCTAACCAAGGGTGAATACACAGTTTCGGTGGTTTAAAGCGGGACTGCCACCCCTGGCACCACCAGCAGCAATCGCTACTGGGCAAAGTAAATGACAGAAAAATAAAATCAATTGGCACATTGAGACAGATGAAAACGCTTTAACAGTTTTTAAAATTCAAGAGCAGAACGAGAACGGAAGTAGACGACGTCATGCTTTCTTTGCGAATTTCTTCGAATTGCTCCAAATCCAGCATGACGCTTGTCGAACAATAGATTGAAGGCGACATATTTGATTCTTTAAATCCCTTCCAGTGACGCCTATTTTCGAAAGAAATGAAATAGTGGAGTGTCCTAGAAATCCACGACAGCCAACCTCAATAGGCATCACATTACATGTCCATCCTTTTTCTATGCATTCGGCACGCACGAATTCATACCGATTTTTCTTTCGTTCATGGGCCTCTGAAAAATTTTCTTCCCAAGGGACAGTAAGTTCAATTAGAAATATACTCTTTTTAGAGTCAGACCAGAGCAAAATGTCAGGACGCTTGTCTGTCTGGAGGATGTGCACTGGAAATTTCAAAGATGTCTTCAGATCTGCTGAAACTTTCCAATCCTTTGCTCCATTTAATAATTTCATATTATTAATATTTGGTCTGTGTTTTTTCCCTGTTGGACATTTGCCTTCCTGGCAAAACTGAACCTTGGGTTCGCTAGGTCTCACAGGCTGTTTGTTGATTAGTGAGACTTGAGATGATATAACTTCTATTAGCGCTCCCAGAACTTGATTATGCCGCCACGTAAACATTGGAAGGGATTTTGAGCATGCAGATAATACGTGATGCAAGGTACCTCGATCTTTTTGGCATATATAGCATAAATCACAGTCTATATATCCCCATTGTTCGAGGTTTGATGCGCATGGCAACAGGTCATATGTAGACCGTAAAAGGAATGATATCGCCAGTGGTTCCATTGATATTAAATTGGTCCATGATATTTTGACTGGTTCGATATCATTCCATGTTGTCCATGCACATTGTTTTGCTTGAGTAACAGCAGTGGCTGTTCTTTTTTCCTCCTCAAACATTCTTATTTCCTCGGTCACCATTTTTCTTTTTTCTTTACTGCCCATTTTCGAAAATGGCTTATATTTTGTTGTTCCCAAACCAGCCCTGTTATGTTGAACAAAACCCATTATCTCTTTAGTTCGAAGACTGGATTCTGCTTCTTCGATTGATTTTGTTACTGACCACTTGGTGCCAGCTTTTATAGTTGGGTGCGCTTCACGGACAAATTCATCTTTGGAGTCTTTCATCAACATTTGAAGACGCGCCTTCCCAACTTTAAATTCATCTACTAAAGAGGATAATGGGAGTTGTAGGTTTCCAGAGTTTGTGTAGAGTCCTACTTTCGAAAAACAGGGAGGTACTCCAAGCCATCTACGCAGATATTTGTTTGCGTGTTGTTCTATCCGCTCAATACGAGATAGGGCAATTTCATAGATTTGCATGGGCCATGAAAGACGGGGTACCAATCCAAATTGATAACACCAGGCTTTCATCTTTCCGGGCAAAAAAGTTTTATTAATTGCCTCAAGTCCTTTTATGGCTGTGTTTTGTAATTCCATCCCCCGATGTCTGTCTGTTAGGGGAGTTTCGTAAAGACGTCCTAGACTCTTCACGGGGACTTCTTTTACTGTCGGCACCATATCCTCTCCAATATTAAAGTGGATTTGCCTAACAGAACCTTTAATAATTGATAAACTTCGGCTTTTCTTTGGTTTAATTCTCATTCTTACCCTGGTAAAAAGATCGAAATACAGGTCAAGTAAGCATTTAGCAGCTGTTTTTGAAGGGACAAGGATGGTAATATCGTCCATAAATGCTCTTGATGGGGGGAGAATTATTTGTTTATCAGTTATTACTCCTGTTGTAATGTTAGCAGCACTTCTTAATATAAGTTCCATTGCTAACACAAACAAAAGTGGAGAAATAACGCAGCCCATCATAATGCCGATTTCAAGTGCCTGCCATCTTGTAGTATATTTTTTCATTGTAAATCTCATAAAAGCCGAACGAAAATATTTCATTATAATTTCCCTATATATATATATATAGTTTAAATATATATATAACTTTAAGCCAAAAGGAAAAGCAGGTAGGTAAATCCCAAAAACCCGATCCTAATTAATATTAATTACATTAATATTAAAACTAATCAAGGTGGAGGGCTCAATGCAACTTATATTCAAATTACAAAACCAATTATAAAATAAAACAAATTCCAATGTTCAAATTGAATGGCCATTTCTACGAGAAATTTCTAGTGTCATCAGCAATGAATTTATTCCAAAAAGTCAAATAACAAAATGAACAAAAATATTTAACCAGAGGATGTTAAAAAAAAATTTTCATCACGAAAACTTAAAGAAGTAGGATTAATAAGAAAGCAGACAGAAATCTAGGTCTATTTCTATTTTTAGAGTTTTTGAAAACCCCTACTCCTTAACTGAGTAGAGAGTTAAAAATTGAAATTTAGCCTTGTCTGGTCAAAAGAAATGGTAGTGGGGGGAGAATAAAAAGAAAAAGGAATGAAGTAAAAAGGAAGTAAGTAAAAGAGGGGAAGGGGTGGTTGACAGGGAAGTAAGCTAAAAAAATAAAAGAAAAGAAAAGAAAAAATCTGTTTCCATAGAAACAAGGGAAATTGTTATCAATCATGTTGAAAAATAAATCATAGTGGTTTTTGGTTTAAATAAATGGGATAAATATTATAGAAAAAAAATTGTTTTTAGGAAAATTTGACATACAATTAAAATTTAAATATATTTAAATTAAAAATAACATCTGAAGTAATAAAAACAAGTCATAATAAAAACAAAAAATCATCACTTCTTTAGAAATTGCTTTGTTTACATTAGTTATAAAAACAAGCACACATGGCTTTTGAGAAAAAAACTAAAAAGGCATTTTAAGGAAGCAGTTTTTTTTTGTCATAAAGTGCTTTCTATCAAGATAGAGATAGAGCATTAATAGAATTAATGCAGAGAAGTTTCTCAGCTAAGCAGTGTTTTTTCTGCAAAATATCATCACAATAATGCCTCCACAAACATAAAAATTGGCATTACTGATATATAATTAATGTGAAGAAGTTTGTTACTTTGAGAAGCAGTGTTGTTTCAGTAATGCTAATTTTGAGGTTTTATTATATATATATATATATATATATATATGTTCATATTTGTCATTAAATTATGTATTTCATTTTTCACGTAACTGTGTATGGTCGGTGGTGCACATGTATGTTTATATATAGATAAGCTAATGAGTGTACCCCTGTTGTCAAAAAGAGCAAAGTATCTGAGAGGACTATTAGCTGTTTCCTCACAGATTATCCCCTACTGAGTCTGACAGAAGGGAATATATATAAAATGGTCTTTATTATAATAGAGAATATATATATATTCTGCACTAGTCGCTGATATAATTGCAAAAAATAAAATAATCAGGCACTGTGAAATAACAAACACATGACAAGAGTATTCATAATTAGCAGTCAATTTTAATAAATGGTAGTAAAAAGAATCAAATACGTTGACACTGCCTTGCTATTGTCTTTATTATAATAAAGAGTATTCGGTTGGTTTATAAGACAGAAACATAGGGTTAAAAACATTCCTTAGCCTGATGTGTTCTCACAGTTTCCATCTGGCTCAAAATAATGATGTTTCATTCCTGATCTAATATAAAAGATTATTTGCAGTTCAATGCTAAATCTGGTCTGCTAGATTCCATCAATGACCCTGCTGCCAATGTCTTTACTGTATCCTGACAGGGATAGCATCTTGGGGCTTTGCCTTGCCATAGAGCAGCTGGCAGCCCATGATTTGGTCATTATAGTTTTAAATTAAGAGTTGTTCTTCTCCTAGACTAGTAGTCAGTCAAGGATAGAGGGCTCAGTCTGTCCTACTATAATCTGGTGGAAAGTAATCTGGCTGTCCAAGTTCTCATTCTAAGCGACTATCACTCTACATTGAAATGAAATAATGTTTTCTAGTCATTACAAATGGCTATTATCAGAATAATATAGCTACATTGCTATAAAAGTTTACTCTCCTTTAAAATAACATGGCATAAATGATTACCTTATTTCTCTTATTCCAAATAAAAAATGTCATGATTTGAAAGATTAATTGTTAAATGAAGACAGCAAAGTGTTACAAATTAGTATGTCAAGACAATTTAGTGTAGTGAATTACCTGTCTTTTAATTATTAATTAAATTTGTCATTGAACTATTGACATCCTGACTTTTTATATCTTGCTTGGCTAACAAAATGTAATGAATATGTTGAGTGCTTATTAGTGCAAAAATTGAAATTTGGTGAGCCAAGATCAAATTCTGGACTAGCCTGATGTGTTCACTTTTAATGGTCTTGAGAAAGGCATGAATTGAACTCATTTAATCACAGCTGTAAGTAAAATAAATGAGTTGATTGAGCTAATGCTGGACAATACCATCAAAGATGAAGGAAAAACTTGAAGCAACTGAAATTTGGTTTTACAGAAGGATACTGCGAATATCATGGATTGAGCATGTGAGCAATGATGAGATCTGGGAAATGATGGAAACAAAAAGAAAATTAATACTGAGCATTAGAAGAGACAGCTGAAGTTTCTGGGACATGCAATGAGGAAGGAGGTCTTGGAGAATCTGATACTAACAGGCCAGATAGAGGGAAAAAGAGACAGGAGAAAGCAACGGATAGCATATTTGAAAAACCTAATCAGGTGGATGATGGAACGAGGATTGTATGTTGTAACAAGAAAAGGCATGCTCAGAGTCACCAGGGACAGGGAAACATGGAAAGCCATGATCGCCTACGTCCTGAAGGGACAGGGCACATAGAAGAAGAAGAAGAAGAAGAGCTAACTTGATTTAGTAGGGCATCCAGTCATGAAAATATAGGATAATGACTCATGCTGGAAATTTCAGAGAATATTTTGGTTGAACGGTGAAAGATTAGGGATAATAATAAGAAAAATAATGATATTAGTTGAAAGAATGATGTTGAAAAGTAGGAATAATAAAAGAAATAAATAAAGGAATATGAGAAGAGAAATGATGATATTTGTTAAAAATAGAATAATGTTGAAAAGAAAGAATAACAATGAGAGAATAATGATATTGGAAGAATGATGTTGAAAAGTAGGAATAATAAGAGAAATAGTGGTATAATGTGGCAGAATGATGTTCAAAGGTAGTAATAACAATAAGAGAAATGATGATATTTGTTGAAAGGATGAATTTGAAAAGTAGGGACAGTAAAATAAGAAATGATGATAGTTGAAAAAATGATGTTGAAAGGTAGAGATATTATTAAGACAAATAATGATATTAGTTAAAAGAATGATGTTGAAAGGTAGGGGTCATAAGAATAATGATGATATTAGTTCAAAACATAATGATGTTCAAAGGTAGGAATAATAAAGAATATAATGATATTAGTTGAAAGAATGCTGTAGAAAGGTAAGCATAATAATAATAAGAGAAATTATCATATCAGTTTGATGTTGAACTATAGGTATAATAAGAGAAAAGGTTATATTAATTAGAAAAATGATGTTGAAAGGTAGGGATATTAGTTGAAAGAGTGATGTTGAATGGGAGGAATAATAAGACATAATATTAGTTGAAAGAATGATATTGAAAGGTAGGTATAACAATAAGGGAAATGCTTAGTTGAAAGAATGAATTAGAAAGGTAGGAATAAATAATAAGAGAAATGATGATATTAGCTGAAAGAATAATGTTGAAAGGTAAGCATCGTAATAAGAGAAATAATGATATTAGTTTAAAGAATGTTTTTGAAAGGTAGGAATAATAAGAGAAATAATGAGATTAGTTAAAAGAATTATGTTAAAAAATTAAGAATATTAAGAGAAATGATATTAATTGAATGTATGATGTTGAAAGGTAAGAATAATTCGAGAAATAATGATAGTAGTTGAAAGAATTATGATGAATGGTATGAATAATAAGACAATGATATTAATTGAAAGAATGATATTGAAAGATAGAAATAAAGATATTAATTAAAAAAATGATGTGGAAAGGTAGAGATATTAAGAAGAGAAATGATGATTTTGAAAGGTAGGAAGGATAAGAGAAATCATGATATTAGTTAAAAGAATGACGTTCAAATGTATGAATAATAATAAGAGAAATGATATTAATTTAAAGAATGATACCAAATGATCAGGATAATAAACAGAGAAATGATGATATTAATAAAAAAAAAAGAATGCTGTTGATATTAGTTTAAAGAATGATGCTGAAAGGTAGGCATAATAAGAAAAATTATGATTTTTTTTTTATAATCGTGTGGCCCCAAGCAAGGCATTTTACTGCCACTGTTGTGCAAGGGGTTATATAGGAAAAATGTTATGAGAAAGAGTGACAGGTTTCAGAGAGTGTCAGGAAGAGAATATGAGAAGTAAGAAAATACTGATGAGTGGGGTGAACAGAGAAAAAAGCATGAGAGATAGCGGGTAAGTTAGTCAGACAGAAGGTGACTATTGACTTTGCATTTGAATTCTTGAAGATTGTAGCTGTCAGGAAAGCAAGTATGCAGAAGGGAATTCCATAGGCGGGAAGTGTGAGAAAAAAAGCTGCTGGAGTAGAATTTGCATTTACAATTTATTGGTTTCATAGTAAAAGGGTGGGACCTAGTTGCTAATCTTGTGGCTTGAGGAAATTCATATGTAGTGGGTACCAGCGAGCTAAATTCATTGGAGCAGAAGCTGTGAAAGTATTTGTAGAAGAAACACAGAGAAGCCACACTGCGTCAGTGAGAATGTAACTGTGTCCTAGCTGCCAAGTCGGGATCAATATTAAAAGAATGATGTTGGTAAGAAAAATAATGATAATAGTTGAAAGAATTTGTGAAAAAAAATGGTAATGATAAATCCAAGAATTTAAGACACTATTTATTTTATCAATTTATTTGCAAATTTGAGTCTTTACCAAAACATCCTTTTCGTTTTTAATTTTTTTCTGAATAATATTATTCAAGACTAAACACTCCTCGGGGTTCTTGACAAAATCCAACAGAGAATCTGTAATGTGACTGATACTGACTTGGCAGCCCGGCTGCAATCACTTTCTCACCGGTGTGACGTGGCTTTCCTGTGCCTCTTCTATAAATACCTTCACGGCTTCTGCTCCGATAATCGTAGCTCACTGGTGCCGCTAGTTATGAATTTACACAAGCTACTAGATTAGCAACTAGGTCCCACCCTTTTACAGTGAAACTGATAAAATGTAACTGCAATTTCTATTGTAACAGCTTCTATTCTCCCATTTCCTGCCTGTGGAATTCCCTTCCATATACTTTCTTCCCCGACAGCTACAATTTCCAGGAATTTAAATGTAAGGTCAATAGACATCTCCTATCACACTAACTTGCATCCATTCTCTCAAACTCTCTTCCCATCTACCCCACCCCCATCCATCTATTACCCTCCTCCTGAAATTTCCTATAACTAAACACTCTTTCTCATCACTTTCCTCTATGTAACCCCCTGTGCAACATTGGCAGTAGAATGCCTTGCTTGGGGTGAAATGATTCTCTCAAGCTCTTTTCTCCACCTACTCCACCCACATCCTCGGTATCCTCATCTGTCTATCACACTCCTCTTGACATTTCCTATAACTAACCACTCTTTCTCATCACTTTCCTCCATGTAACCCCCTGTGCAACAGTAGCAGTAGAATAGCTTGCTTGGGGTGAAATAATTTAAAAAAAAAAAAAAAAATAATAATAATTCAACAGAACAAGAAAAACATATTCATTTAACATTATTCAAAAGCAGATATTTTTGTTTATTCCTTTTTGTCACTGTGCAGGGCCAAATGAAATTGAACAGCAGACCCCACATGAACCTACAGATGCACATACTTACAAAAAAATTGCATACAACAGATAATAGCAAATACACAGCATTGAAGAAAGAAAAGTAAAAACAAAATTAAATTACATTAGAAACTGTCAGTGCAGCAGCAGCAGATATTTTATCCAGGGTTCAGGGATAAAGCCTGATCCTTATAGGCTCATACCTAGAAGTACTTCTACATGTGTGGTGTCCTCTCAGGATGTAGGTGATCATAGCTCTCTACAATGTCCTGTTATTTGTGGCTTTTAATAAATCTGGTCTTTTCATTATTTCTCCTAAACCCTGTTTTGTAGACCATTTACTCAAACTCATATTTTATGCACTGTTTTCCACTGCCCCTCTTACTCTCAGTCTATACTGTGAATATCAAAATCTCTGAGCCATCCTCCATCATTATGTGCCCCAGAAACTTCAACTGTCTCTCCCTGATGTTACTGTAAGTTTCTTTTTTGTTTCCACTGTATCTGAAACTTCACGGTTGCTCACATATTTGGTGCATGGTATCATCAGCATCCTTCTGTAAGACAACATTTCTTTTGCTTCAAGTCTCTTCTTCATCTTTGAGGAAAATGTCCAGTATTCACTGCTGTATCTTGGGAACATTAATCAGTGCTTTTTTCTTTGTTTCAAACAAAGTTTTCTAATTTGTTTAGCTTTGGCTATCCCAAAATATCTTTGGATTTCATTGCCTCACTTTCCGTCTCATGTCAGATCACTTCCAAGATATTCAAATTTTTGTGCTCAACTGTTTTATTTAGTGGTACGCAAAATACATGATATCTTTCCTTATATTTTCTGCTCTCATATGAGAGAGAAAATATAAAGAAAGATATCATGTATTTTGATATCATGTATTTTGATAACCTCCTTGAAGGACATTTCTAATAAATGTCCTTCAAGTTAGTTAGTGAGCAGCTGATTATTTTCTGGGTAGCATTTCTTTGGAGGGCTCGCTTGTCTGCTGTTGAACAGCTGGTATATAAATCCTTCAAATAAATGTTTCTTCTAGATAAATGCATGGTGATAAAAACTAGACTTTTGAAACAGATTTTAAAAAAAAATACTATTTCATCACACTGTTGATATGAATAAACTGACACTGGGATTTTATCAATTTTTGTTTATGTTAAGATGTCGCTGCTATCTTCAACTGAATTAAATAAAATCTCCAAGAAAATAAAACTCTTTCATTTTAATACAGAAAATGGTATTTAAAAATGTATTCTACAATTTATAAATGGAATTTTCAGTTGAGGGATATTAAGTGTTTCTGAGGTTCTCAGTCAAAAATTTGAGCAATTTGAATTTTTAAAAATTAGGCAAAGCTATTTTGATATTTTAAAATTAACGTGCAAATATTCTTTGGTTCTGTTTGCATTCTAGTTTATGCTCACTTAAAATTTCATTTGGTTTATACCATAATAACATTTTAAAAATATATAAATATAGAATTTACTTCCATTTATAATTTAATGTTTTAAATTACACAATAAAAATAAACCAAATTTGCTCATGAATCTAATTTCATAAAAAAGCAATTTAAGCTGCCTTTTTTTACTAATTATTATTTTTTTAACCTAATACAAAGCACAAGTATCACTCAAGGTAGATGATTAAAATCTTAAACTGGTCAATTTTGTTTAGATAACCAAATTTTATTGGAAAGGAGGTGATTGATCTGTATCCCTGTAAAATATGATTATCCAAAAAACAATAATGAAGGTTCAGTTCACAGTATTTACATTATTTGGACTATTGTCCTCATCTTTGTTGCCATTTGTACAACATTTTGGCTGTTGCATGCTCTGGCCTTCCTCAGATGCTAGGAATTTTAAACCGAACCCTTTATTACAATCACCAGTGTATTGCGTTATCTCTCTCTAACCCTGCAAGTTACTTGTTCATCACTGCTGTAGCCTGGTAATGAACTCACAACTCTTTGGGTAGAGTCACAGGAACTAATCAATGTCTATATCCACTGGGCCATGTGTCCTTAACAACTGAATTTTTGGGAATTATATATCTAATATCCAGTAACCCTTTTTTACCAGAGTTCATATTGCAATTTTTTTTTTATGTTAATGGTTTTCTCTAGTATTTTTTTACCAGAGCTCATATTGCACTTTTTTGACATTAATGATTTTCTCTGGCACTCCGTATTATTGGTTCTCATATTGTGTTCATCTCTATGCTTGAGATTTTTGAAGCATATGTGCTGATTCCTTAAGTTTACGTAGTTTCCAGTGGCATTCTCTATCTATTACTTCAACTTCATCCCGCAGAGGGTAGTGATTCCCTTTCTCCCACCATATGTGGTCAGCTATGCTTGATTTTTGTATCTCCCCTCATGTTACAGCCTTGTGACATTCTTGTAGCTTTATCTTAAGGGGGTGGCCTGTCTCTTTTTTATATTTCTTTCCACAACTACATGGAATGGCATACACACAGTCCTTAGTCATGTCCTCCTCTGTTTGGGGGGTCTTACTCGGGAGAGGTACCTGTGAAGTGTAGAACCATTTCTGAAGATTGTCGATGTTGTATGGACCACAGATTCTTAGTATTTTCTCCAATAACCCCTTCACATAGGGTAGACAGACCGAGACTCTTTTCTGAGAGTTGTTATCCTCATGCACCTTCCCTTCCATGTATGTTGGAGTTGTTGTTACGTACCCTGGATAATTGTTTCGTTGTAGGGTACTGCTTATAATGACCATTTCCTGTTCGTATGACACTAGGTTGCCGCTTATGACTTTTGCTCGATGTTGAAGGCAGTGAACGATCCCTTTCTTTACATTGTATGAGTGGTGGGAGTTGAAGTTGAGGTATTGTCTGGTGAATGTTGGTTTGCGGTATACGGATGTCTTGAACCCCATCTCTTTTCGAGTTATTAGCACATCCAGGAATGCCAGTTTGTTGTCACGCTCTCTTTCCATAGTGAACTGTATGGATGATCTTTTTGAGTTCACATGGTCAAGTAGCATCTGGACCTATTCCTGATGTGGCCAGAGTATGAAGGTGTTGTCAACGTATCTCAGCCATATAGTTGGCTTTAGAACTGTGGATTCTTATTTCATCTCTTCAAAGTATTTCATGTATATGTTAGCCAGTGATAACTCATGACTTCCAATCAATGCTTTATACAAGGAATTGAGTTCATAAACCTCAGTGATTGTAATAAAGGGTTCAGTTCCAAATTCTTAGCACCTGAAGAAGGCCAGAGCATACAACGGCTGAAACATTGTACAAATGGCAACAAACATGAGGACAATAGTCCAAATAATGAAAATACTGTCAGCACTATCTCATCTCAGAAATATAGACAAATACTAAAGGTTCAGTTCATTATTTAACTTCAACATAAAATGGACACTGACAAATGAAACAATTTGGGTTGCCTTCAGAACTATGTAATTCCTTAAAGACAATGAAAAGTAACATAAAACGACAAGTTCCCACATTCATACAAACCTTTATAATTCTTAAATCCTAAATCCGTCAAACAAAACCTTGCAATATAAGGTTTATACACTTCATAAAAACACCATGTAATTCTAACAAAATAATATTTAAATTTGATATTTTTTCAATTTCATTTCCCTAAAATGTTTCTCAAAATGGTAAAAAACTACAGTACAACAGGTTGTTGTGGTAACTATGATTAACCAAATAGGGTTTGTGTATTATGTCCTTCTTCTATAAGCTCAGAATGAATGATAACGAAGGTTAAAATTGTTACCCCTAACATCACCCCTAACAAACAAAACACTGTTGTTTGTGAAAAGCATTTTCCATCTCATTATGAAACTGGTTCTTACAAGAAAAGTTTGACCTAGAAATTCACAATCAATATTTAATCATTTGCCATAAATGATTTACCTCAACCTCATCCAAAAGCAACAAATAAAACTTCAGCTTCTGTATGAAATGTGCAAAATGATGAGTTGGCACAGTTTTTAGAAAAAGACAAAATCTTTACTTTTAAAAAATTATATCAGAATACTGATAAACAGGATTTTCTCTAAACAGTTACGTGCTATTAACCAAACAATCAGCTGTGGATTTTTTAAAAATGTTTTTAATTAAAAGTTTTGAAAACTGAAGATTTGAATGTTAAAATGCTGGCTAAAATAAAACAATAAAGTTTCATAAAGTTGTCGAAACTAACTGATAAAGCAGTTTAGCCAAAAGTTGCTGAGTAATAAAATTTTTCTTATTGTTTAAAAATTTTCGTGCTCAAACTAGCTTTCATTAAAACCATTAATTAAATGAGGAGGATACTGCAGAAACAGTTACTTTCATTAAAAAGTTTAAGTTTTATTTAGCCGCATATCAACCTCTGTGGGTTATTTAATGCCAAAAAGGTCAGGTTTTAAGGTATTTTTTTAAATGTTCAGTTATATTGAAAAAGTTGATTTTAATCAGATGTTGAAAAAAAAATTTATTTTATTTTAGAAAAATGAAGATGTCTTCTAGTTTGGGATTCCAAAATGTATTACAAGTAACAATTTTTTTCTTCAAAAATATATTGTTGGTAATGTTTTTCCTTCAAAATTGTGTATTTTTCTATAAAATCTATTTATGCATATATTTCTATAAAAGAGTGTTTTATACTTTCATAGTGCTTTGACCCCAGTTTAGGGGTTAACTATTTGCCCATAGCTGGGACCCTAACAGGTGATACCACTCCAGGTCAGGGTGGGTCTAAAAGCAACAATTAAGATGTGGTTCCATGCTCCTCACAAGTTCCCAATCAGAGGCCTTACTGCTGAATGCAATTTACCGTCATAGCCAGGACCTTCAATGAAAAGTTAAAATTTTGGAAAATTGTTAGCATCAAAGAAATATATGTTGATACTAAGTAAAATGATTGACTGAAAAAGGTGATATCAGATTTAGATGATGTACATCTGTTATTTCTTTCTAATTCTGGAAAAATGACAAAAAAAAAATTGTCAGAAACCAAGGAAAAAGAATTAAATCATTAACAAGGGAAACTAGTTTAACCATTGAACATACATCCAATGGCTTAATTGATGTTTGTAGATATTTGCCAAATAGTGGGTTATGCTTGACAAATTTACTACAGACTATTTAGAAACTGAATTTAGAAAGTTAGGACAAAGTTCTGGAGGTGTATATTTTACAACAGTTCAAAATTTTAGTGAAAAATTAAAACCATTTCTTAAACTAAATGTTGAAATCAAAGAATGCATTTTAGATCCAGGCCATAATTGCTCAAAATGTGGACATTTTCTGGATGAAAGAAAATGCCAAACATTTCATAACTTACCAAATATTGAAACTAGCATCCATAAAGATATTAAACTATCATGTTAGTATATAGCAGGCTATGTTACAAGAAAAGTGTTATGTTGCCCTTCTACATGGAATGGACTCTTCCTCGTGCTATAAATACTAACTGGCATGACTTCCAACAACACAGGCATAAGACAGTCGAGACACAGCAAAAGTATACCATTCAAACTACACTTCTATTTGTTGCCTACTAACACATTTTTTGTATATATGTTCTGTTATTCCAATACACTGTTTGAGCCTACCTTCATGTTTCTGTGTCTTTCTTCCTGGCCCAAACAGGTCAAGACTAACCCTCGTATTTGTATATATGTTCTGTTATTCAAATACACTGTTTGAGCCTACCTTCATGTTTCTGTGTCTTTCTTCCTGGCCCAAACAGGTCAAGACTAACCCTCGTATTTGTATATATGTTCTGTTATTCAAATACACTGTTTGAGCCTACCTTCATGTTTCTGTGTCTTTCTTCCTGGCCCAAACAGGTCAAGACTAACCCTCGTATTTGTATATATGTTCTGTTATTCAAATACACTGTTTGAACCTACTTTCTTATTTCTGTGTCTTTCTTCCTGGCCCAAACAGGTCAAGACTAACCCTCGTATTTATATATATGTTCTGTTATTCCAATACACTGTTTGAGCCTACCTTCATGTTTCTGTGTCTTTCTTCCTGGCCCAAACAGGTCAAGACTAACCCTCGTATTTGTATATATGTTCTGTTATTCAAATACACTGTTTGAACCTACTTTCTTATTTCTGTGTCTTTCTTCTTGGCCCAAACAGGTCAAGACTAACCCTTGTATTTGTATATATGTTCTGTTATTCAAATACACTGAACCTACTTTCTTATTTCTGTGTCTTTCTTCTTGGCCCAAACAGGTCAAGACTAACCCTCGTATTTGTGTATATGTTCTGTTATTCTAATACACTGTTTGAACCTACCTTCTTATTTCTGTGTCTTTCTTCAAGGCCTAAACAGGCCACAACAACTTGGCAACAAGGATTTTGCCACAACAAAAAGAATGTTAGTATTTATTTTCAAGAATAAGAACATTTTTGAAAGAAATAGATTGTTGAAATTAAAAATTCTACTCAATACCAGATATTTTTTATTTTCAATTTTTTCTCTTTTTTCATATATTTAATTGGTTAATTCTCCAAATTATCCTGTCAAATTAATTTTGTGTTCTTGTTAATGCAAGCTGATTTCAATTTTTAAAAGTATATGTATTGATAATATCTATTATTGTATTTATTGTGGAGTAAATAATGTACCCCTGGTAACACAAATGAACTTGTCTAGACAACTTAAATAAAGAACTCCAAGGTAGTCTACAAAAATTCTGTTGGAGTCAGTCAAGAGTATTTCTAACAGACATCATGGCATGTAGCTGAAGCAAGACTAATTATCATAACTACTAGAAAGGAGTTATAACGGTGGTGATGAAAAATTGAAACTTATATGAGTCATAACAGAGGTGATGAAGATATCAGAACTTATACTGAGTTATAACAAATGGGGAGAAATATCTTTTTGCTTTGAAACATATGATAACTGTGACAATGACAATTTTGAACTTTGTTGATAAATGATTTTGTAAAATGCTAGAATTGCTTTCTGATTGTATTATACAATTTTATTTTCTGTAATCAATTATCATAAACAAATTAACTCATTGTTTTTACTATATTACCCCAAAATGTCGAATTCATGATGAATAATATGATTTTTGTGCATTAAATTATTTTTTGGCATTTTTGTTCTTTCTTTGTACATTTGCATTTATGAAAATAAGTCAATAATTGTAAGGTGTTTCCTAATATTATATATAGTTTCTAATTAAGTAATTACTGGACATTACATTACTATAAGTTCCTTGCTAAAAAAAAGTTTTCAGTAATTGTTTAGAAGTCTTCGTATGTCTATTGCCATGCCTGATATAAAGATAACATTGTATGACATGAATTTGGAAAATTTGTTTTTATTCTTAAAAATTATTATTACAACATTCACACACAAAACAATTATTATTATTCTGACAATCCAATATATGCTTTGGAATTAAATAACTCAAAAACGTTGATAAACCATAAAAAAAAATACAGACAAATCAATTGATCAATTTTAAATCCTAATATTTGAAGATTATTTCTTCTATTTATAACTTTTGTGTTTTCTTTTTTCATAAAAGTTGGCCATTTCCCAAACAAACCTTTGTCATAGCAAAAATAGTCACCTAGTGTCAATAGTGCAAATAGTACTGAAGAAAATATTATATAAAAAAATATATAAAATTTTGTTTATAATATTTTTTAAAAATGCAATTGGTATTATATATATATATTTTTTTAATCATATCACCCCAAGCAAGGCGGTAATGCCACTGAAGTGCAGGGGGCTACATAAGAATGAAAAGATTGGAAATGAGAAAGCCGGGAACCACATCCTAAAAAGGGAACAAGGGATGAGCCTCTACACCTGTTCAATAGACGTGGGTGGGTATGCAATGTAAGAAAAAGAAAATTATGGTTAACTAGAGAATACAAGAGGAACAATAAATTTTTTCCCTATGTATTTCATCTTGTGATAAACTTCAAGGCAAACATTTTATTTCATCTCTTAGCCTTTACAAAATCCATCACAGGATAAAACAACTAGGCACAAACGAAAACAAAAAAACAGTTTTCCTCTTGTGTTCATGATATAAATATATGTATGTATAATAAAATGTAGTTTAAAGGTATGCTATATTTATGGCTATTAGTAAAAGTGATCAATATTCAGAATAAAACATGTAAATATAACTTTCAAGCATTGCAGCCATTATCAACAACCAAATGTGGTTGTATTACACAGACCCCACATTGGATCTTCATAACGATTGAGATTATTGTGGAAATTATTTGAACAAAACATTACCAAAAAAATACGGCTTCTGCTCCGATGAACTTAGATCACTTGTGCCCCCTAGGTTCGAATTTGTATGAGATACTAGATTAGCAACTAGATCCCACCCTTTTACAGGGAAACCGATAAAATGCAACTGCAACTTCTACTCCAACAGTTTCTTTTCTCGCACTTCCCGACTGTGAAAATCTCTTCCAAATTACTGCTTCCCTGACGGCTACAATCTCCAGGAGTTTAAATGTAAGGTCAATAGACAACTCCTAATAAACTAACTTCCATTCTTTCAAACATTCTTCCCACCCACCCAGCTATCTATCACCCCCCTTCTGACATTTCATATATCTAACCACTCTTCCTATTTACCTCCCCCTATGTAGCCCCAAGCACAATAGTGGCAGTGGAATGCCTTGCTTGGGGTGAAATGATTAAAAAAAAAAAAAAAAATGAACTTTGGACAGCTTATCCACAACACTGAGCACAATACAATACTCATCACCTTATGATATTTTTATTTTTATTTTCATGTTGTTTGATTTTCATTGGTTAAGCAGGCTTCATGGACATTTGATTGTCAAGTAACATTTGTATGTATGATTTATATGTGTAAGTATATCTTAACTGTATTAATCCTGTAAAATTAACCTGATATCTGTCTTAATCTATCTTGTATGTTGATGATCTGTTCTTCTTGTATCCTTCAGAACATTCATCACATTTTAAGTGACAACAGGTACCCTATAAATATCATAAAATGTAATTGAGCATAAGATCAGTTGCTTTAAAGAACTTGCTGTTTTTAAATCTAGTCTTTGTTCTGTTTATTTGCAACTGTCATGGCTAGGTAACGAAAAAATCAAATGCATGTTTTTCAACTGTCATGTAGTATCTTTTTGGAATCAAGTTGGCGTTTCCCTCTTTTGTTAAAGATGGTCTTTCCTACTTTCACAATAGTTCTATAGTGTGTAAGTTTAAATGTCAGTGTGATGCTGAATATGTAGGATGGACCAATCAGAGATTAGAGACACAGATTGTTCAACATGTTCTTGCCAGTACAAGAGTAAGTAACTCGAGTCACTCTTCAAGGACGACTCAGTCTGTGCATGACTTTGTCATAGGCCAACACTTGCTTGACACTCTGGACTGTGCTAAGTTATATGTAGATAGCTTTTTTACTGTTTTTCACAGAGAGCCTACCATCTACATGTACTAGGCTTGCGCAAACAGAGAATTTTATTTGCTCACTTCGTTTATTTGGAGGCTCATGAGTTTTTTTCTTTTTATATTTTCTTGGAACATCAATTATTTTTTTTATTTGTGAATTATTTTACTAATAAATTGTTTGTTTTAATTGTGTTCTAACGTTTTTTCTCCTTTTACTATTTTTCTGTGAAAAAGATGTATTCTTGTGTCATCTAATTTTGTGAACAATTTCTTACTGATGAAGTGTTGGCATAAAAGGATTCCTTAAAAAAATGCTTTCATTCCTTTTCAAACCATTATTTATGCTCTGAGGTATCAAGTCTCTGTTTAAATATTTTTACTATAAATACGACAGAAACATTATTGACAAACTTAATCATTCTATCAAACTTTGGCATAAGATCCACTTAGTGGAAAGACCACTTGGCTCCTTTAGAACCAAGTGATCTTTCCACTAGTCCTGTTTTCCATGTGGTGTTGTTTATTTATTAGGCATAGTTTGCTAAAAATTAACATAGGATCCTGTTTCCTGGCTGAATAGCCATTTATCAAGCACAATTTAAGTAAATTATTTCAGTATTTCTCCTCATGCTTACATCTATATTTGTTGTCCGTTGCCAATAATAAAAACAAATTGTCCTCCTTTGATTTTTTTTCCTTTTGTTGTTATTTAGCAACAAGTTGGTTGCAATTTGAAAAGCATACTAATTTGAAAAATCAGTCATTTCAAATCTCTCATCTCTAAACATTTTCTTTCTGAAAATGGAGATGTAGATAAACATTATTTAATTTTTCCAGCATTACTTTTTAGAAAGAGGGAAAAACTTGTTCTTTCTAGAGGGTTGAACTTTTGGATTCTTCCTACAAAACTAAGTAAAGAACAGATTTTTGCTGAGTTTGAACTTTTGTTCTCTCAGTTGAATTTGCATAATCCCTTCTATCTTGATAAATTTTCTTTATGCAAAGCTAATAAATTGTTTTAATCATCTTCCAATGCTTGTCCTCCACTTTTACAATTTTTTTTTTGTAAAATACACATTCTTGTTTTGCTTAACTTTGCCAATAGTTTCCTTCTGATGAAGTGTTGGCCTGAAAGGATTTCTAAAGAAAAAAAAATACCTTCATGCCTTTTCAAATCAATATATATATATATGAGACAGACCTGAAGGAGACTACCACCACCTTCAAATTTTTTGTTTTCATTTTTATTTTACTTTTTTCAGCATAGTCTTATCAATTATTACATAAAGTTTCCAATTATCCAAACAAAATTTGGAAAAATTTCAATATTTAAACAATTTTGGAGTGGGTTCAGTTTCTCATACAACGTTATAGTAAATCGATCCCCCATTTTGGAACCACTCGTGTTGGGGGGGGGGGTAGCTTGTTTTGGTTTTTTGGGGACGAGTTGTTGCTCTTGTTTTTGTCTTTTACAAGTTTTCTTCAGTTCTTACAATGACACCTTCCTCAGTAACTCCATGAATGGCTTTATTAAAAAATTTCGCAAAAGATTCCGTTGTTGAATATGCCGAAGCAAAAAAGTTAGTTGCACAGGATCAATTTAAGGTTGTATGAAAAACTGAGCCCAACCCCAATTGTTTAAGTGTTAAAATTTTTACAAATTTTTTTGTCAATTGGAAAGTTTAGGGTTTAATTGATAAGATTGCAGTGAAAAAAGGTCAACAAAAATTGATAATTAACAAATTTACAGGTGGTGGTAATGTCGTACTGGCAAGTGGTCCCAAAATGGAGGATTGATTTACTACAACGTTGTATAAAAAACAGTCTCCTGTAAAATTATTGAAATATTAAAATTTTTCCAAATTTTTTTGCCAAATGGAAAGTTTAGGATGTAATTTATAAGATTGCATTGAAAAAAGTAAAAAAAAAAAAAAAAAATTAAAAACAACAAATCTGAAGGTGGTGGTAGTCTCCTTCTGGTTTTTCACATATATATATATACACACACACACACACACTACCAGCCATAATTATTAGGCCACCCCAGTTTTTTAAAAGAAATGATGTATTTCCTACTATTTTTAGTATTTATTGTCAGACTAGTGGATAATTTTAAATGAAAATAGAATGGTTCTTTTGTTATTACTTTGCAAAATTTTACAAAGCAAGAAAGCAAAGATGAACTTGTCTGAATCATCCTAAAATTTCTTCATTCTTTCATTAATGAAACTGCATTATAGGTAATTATTAAATATTTATAAATTCATTTGATGCACATGTTATTGTTCAGTATTCACAAAAGAACCATTTTATTTTCATTTACAATTATTCACTTGGGAATAAATACGAAAAAATAGTATGAAATACATAATTCTTTCAAAACACTAGAATGGCCTAATAATTATGGCTGGTAGTGTATATATATATATATATGTGAGTGTGTGTGTGTGTTTATAAATGTGTGTTTTGATAGATAATATAACCTTTGTTAGTCCAACAAATGAATTATTCCTGATGTTTCTGGAACCAAGTGTGCAGAAAAAAAACTATATCACTCAATAAATCCTGAGCTTAACTAATAAAACAGTAACTCTTATGCAAAATTCAACTTTATTCATCATCATAGTCTCCTTCTAGGGTGATGCACTGATTCCAACACTTCTCTAACAATTTGATGCTGTTTTTGTAGAACGATTTGTCTTTGGCCTCAAAATACAAGATCAATTCTTCATTGGAGCCAAATCTCTTTCCCTGGAGCATTCTTTTGAGGTTTGCAAACAGCCAGTAGTCACTGGGGGCCAGATCTGGAGAATAGGGTGGATGCGGAAGCAGTTTAAAGTACAATTCATATAGTTTTGCATAGTTGTGATCAACTTGTGACATGGTGACTGCCAATTTGACTCTGGAGTGAAGTGGTAGATCCATGTTTCATTCATTGTCACATATTTATGCAAAAACTTCCTTGTTATGTTGAAACAGTTGCAAACAATGCTTTGAATCATCAACACATTGTTGTTTTTGATCAACTGTTGTGAGCAAACACGACACCCACTTTGAACACAGCTTTCTCACTGAAAAATTTTCATGCAAAATGGTGACTACACTGCCTTCTGATATGTTCAGTTCCTCTGCAATCTCATGCAACTTCAATTTACAATCAGCCAAAACAAGTTTGTGGATGTTTTTGGTGTTTTCCAGGACAACTGTCGATTTTAGGTGTCCTGATCATTCAGCATCATTTGTGTCTGTACAACTACATTTAAAGTTAGTATACCACTGCTTAACTTTTGTTTCTGATGGAGCAGAGTCCAAATAACACTTGCTTTGCTTGAACAGTATTTTTTTTATCAGAAAGCACTGCTTTAACAACACAAAATTTAGAGTTTTCGATTGTTTTGACATAAATGACTGTAATTTGTAAACTAATAATCTGATAAAGCACAAATTTTGTTACATGCCTTTTGAAGGTTAGTACTGCATGACACTCATATGTTTTTTTGTTTTTTTTTTATTATTAGTGGCGCCATCTATATGTCAGGCCTGGGACTTACTGAGTGATGTGTTATGTACATAAAAAAAATGCAATTTAATTAAAGACGAAAGCTTTGAAATATGGCAGATACTTCTGTATGAATGAATGAAAGAGAAACAGCTTAAAAAGAATAATAAAAAAATGAAGAAAACTTTTTTTTAATATTGGAAACAGTTGAGTATTTCATGAAAGCAGGCAAGAGTCAATGTCGATAAATAAGCATATTATGAAATTAAAAACTTAAAATCTTGCACTTATCTGTGAGGAAATGAATTGATAAATTTATAGTTGAAAAAAAAAGGGGGAAATTTTAAAGAAATCCTTTATTAAAATTTATATTTTTTTCTAACTTTTTTATTTTTAAATTGTTTTCATTACTGAAACATTTCAAACTGATTTTATTCATTGTTTACTTGTATATATAGCTTGTATTGCTGTAAAGACATTCCTTGAAATATTTCATTTCTAAATTCTAACTTTTAATAAATTTATTAACTTACCATTTTTATACTTTTTCTCTTGAATTCTTAAAACATTTTTCAGCTTGTGGTTATATATCTTGCTGACCATAAAATGTATAAAAGATTTTACTTTATAACAATATAACATGTCATAATTGTTTTTTTTATTACTATTTTTTATTAGTGTTTGAGAAGACAAACCCATATTTTGTAAACAGTGAATTTAATTACATTGTTCAGACTGTTGTTCTCATCTTAATTGACATGTTTATAGTGCTTTGGCTGTTCTGCCCTTCTTCAGGTGACAGAAATGTTTGAACTGAACCCTTTATTCCAATCACTAGGGTAGATTGTTCTCATTCCATGTGCAACCACTTTCTCAAGGACATGTGGGCCAGTGGATATAGGCACTGGTAAGTTCCAGTGACTTGACCCAAAGAGTTTTGAGTTCAATACCTGGCTATGGCAGTGGTGAACAAATAACTTGGAGAGTTGAGTACAAGGGAGATAACTAAATGGAATCTGGAAACAGCATTGCACATGGAGTAAGAACAATCTAGCCCAGGGATTGAAATAAAGGCTTTGGTACAAAATTTTTAGTCCCTGAAAACTGCTGGAGCATACAATAGCCAAAACATTGTGAGCATGGCAATACACCTCTCAAGAAAAATCAAACGTATTATTTTATTTATATAAATAAAAAGGCAAGATGTTTGTGTGTGTGTCTCACTGTCTGAATGTCATTTATACAAATCCACAATTTTTATCTGATTCTCACCAAACTTCACACAAATATGCTTTAGGCTTTTGGTCAGGTCATGGGCTACTTATTTTTTCTGATTTTACCCTGATATAAGATCAGGATTTCAGCCCTTTTATTGTGGTTCTTGCTGCAGAATTTTCTCTAACTTGGTAAAATAATAGTTTTTAGTCTCAAACATTAGTAGATTTTCTCAGATGACTCATTTTTTCTGATATCAGAAATCAATATACTTGATATTCTATCGAATCTGATCAAAAACCGATATTCAGCCATCATTATTTTGGTTTTTGCTTCAGGTCTTGCTCTAAGAAGGCATAGTCATAGTTCTTCGTTTCAGCCATGATACCATTTACTCAGAAGACTTATTCAGCCTTGAAAATTCAGTTTGAGATGGCTAACTTATTTGCCATCAATACCGGGAATCAAAATTTGACTTGCATTCATTCATTTTAGTAAGTTTTATTGCTTCAAGCTCAACCTTTCAACAACCTACATTTTTCGTACCAGCGTCCAAAAAGTCTGAGCTCCAGGACCCTAGATGAGTGTAATGAAAGCTTTAAAAACTTTCATTACACCCAAGCAACACCAGGCTATATTGCTAGTATGTCATAATAAAAAATATTTGCAAATTAAAAATATCCAAAAAATGGCTTTGAGTGAGTGAAGTTAGTAGGTCTCAGTGAGGACCATCCTTCATAAATCTTCATAGACTAACACGACAGAATTGAAAGAAACAGCTGTACCAGGTAACAGAAACCACATCACCACCAACAACAAAAATGGGTAGCACATATTACTCAAATAAAGCATAATGACATTATCAAGATGCTGATGTTCCACATTAACCAGAACAAAAAGTGAAAAAGTAGTCTCCATCAATACAGGAGAGAACATTAATGGTGACACAACTTAAAAAATATTTTCCTGAATATTTGTTTTAAGAGAAAGCTTTCTAAAGTTTTGGTAGCAAGTCTAAATACTTGGTCAATGAATGTTGAAAGTTTTCTAATAAGGAAACAGGTAATATTTACATTACCATGACCATCATTTCCTTAAATAATTATTTATGTTTATTTGTATTTCTGAGATGACTTATATTATTTACATTGTTCGAACTGTTCTCCTCATCTTTATTGTCATATTCAGACATCTGGAAAAGACAGGACTCATGGAACAAGAACAGTCTACACCAGTGATCAAAATAAAGGGTTTGGTTCAAAATTCTAATCACCTGAATAAGGTCAAAGCATATAAGGGCACAAAGATTGTGAATATGTCAATAAAAATGAGGACAACAGTCTGAACAATATAAATAATTATTTATGTCTTCTACATTCCTCAGGTATCTGTTGTGCTTCACTTTGGTGACAAATCTGACTTTGGTGACACATATGCATCTCCTTGCACACATTTTAGTATTACTGCATTTCTAATCATCTTTCTCTGATTCCCTTGCTGACCTTATGACTGTTTTTTGAGCTTTGTAAGAACTACCGCATCCATGGAGGCTGAGAGCAAATGAAGCAATATTTACAGTATCTTTTTTTTTTTAAACCATTTTACTGCAAGGAGGGTGACAATGCCTCGAGGACATAGAAAGTTACAAGGTGTAAAAATGAATGAGATTTTAGTGTGAAAGGGACAATAAAGAAACAGCTTTCAATTAGACAAAAGATGGCGATTGATGTTGCATTTAAATTATTGAAGACTCTAGATAGCAGGGAAGCAAGAAATCGGAAGGGAGTTCCATGGGTAAGAAAAGAAACCATTAAAATAGAACTGCCAGTTGCATTTAGCTAGTTTAACAGTAAAACAGTGAGATCTCGTGAAACAAGTCAAAATTGGGAGACTGACTTTTTAATTGGGCATAACAGCTTAACGCACTTGAAGGTGACAATGCTACATATCTCTGATCAGTCTTAACCTAGTTTGGGATGAGAATTGGCTACAAGCTGTGGTTTTGTGACTTTTCCTAATTAAGCATGAATAAAGATCTCAACCTCCATAAATAAAGAGGAATTTTGCCAGCTTGTGGCAATCTATCCCAGGTCAGTACTGTGAGAAATAAAACATGGTGTCCATCTACTTATGTGGCAATAAATATTAGACAATTTCCCCTACAAATGAGGAGAAAACTGTTGACAGCAGATACGTGGTTTTACAGAAGGACACTGAAAAACTAATGAACAGAACAAGTAAGCAACAAGGAAGTCTCAAAGAAAATAATACCAGAAAGAACACGTACTCAAAATCAGCAAGAGAAAGCTGAAATCACTTGGATACATAAGATAGGAGGGCTTGAAAAACTTAACACTCACAGGGCCTATTAAGGGAAATAAAGACAGAAAAAGCAGTGAGCCAATTACCTGATGAGCTTTTGTCAATGGACAGTAAAACAGAAGCATTAGTAAAGGAAGAAAAACTGCTAAGTGCCACATCAGATAGAAAGTTGTGGAGAGCCATGATCTATGTCCTGAACAAAACAGAATAATTTCTTGAATGTTTTTCATCATCTCTGAATTTTTAACAATTTTATATATTTGCTGATTGCATTTTGCATCTGGCTCATCTTTACTGATAATGTCGCATGTGGGTTCCTTCAGCTGATAATATTTTGTATATCTTTACTGATCATACCTAGCATTTTAGGTATTTTTGCATCTTGGTCACTTTACTGATAAGTTACTTTCATCTTTGCTGATAATATCTTGAATTTAAGTAATTTTGCTGATAGTATTTTGCATCTTAATCATCTTTAATAATAGTATTTTTCATCTTGGACCTCTTTGCTGATAATATCTTGCATTTGCATATTTCTGCTGAGAGCATTTCGCGTCTTGTATCTCTGCTCATAGCATTTCGCGTCTTGTGATCTTTGCTGATAGCATTTTGTATCTTGATTACTTTAGCTGAAAATGTTTTGCATTTTTGTCATCTGTGCTGATACTATTTTTCTGCTAAAAATGTAATGTCTACATTAATGCTGTTAACTCAGTTTCATAAAAGAAAGAAACATTTTTTTGTCATTACTCAATTATTGCATATAAAAAAAAAACTGATAGAACATTAAAGATGCCTGGATAAAATTTTTTAGAAAATAAAAGTTGGGCTATTAAAAGAAAAAAAAACAACTTCAAGATCATATTTTGTAGCAGTTTATTTACATTCTGTGAAGATAAGTTGAAACTTATGCAAATCTTATATAAAAATTTACTAAGACAAGTGTCCTCATCTTGCCTGAATGTTTCAGAAGTTGTATGCTCTGGCCTTCTTCAGGTATCTGTCATAACCTTCTGGAAATTTTGAACTAAACCCTTTATTAAATTTAAGAGGTAGATATTAAAGTACTATCCCATACAGGAAAAATACAGTACACCTTGGGTTTCCTCCACTTTTTTTATATTTTAATGATTTTATTCAACAAAAGGGAGAAAAATATGCATTTCAGCAATGTTCATATTTTGCTGCGTACAAGAAATTCTATGGACAGAAATATTCAACTTGTGGGTTTTCATGCATATTCATGCAATAGCATTGACATTAATTTGACATTTGCAATACAAAGCTGGGACAGATATTGACATGTAGCAAAAGATGGCACAGCAGAGTAAATCTTATCCCATAATGCATCAGTGAATCACTATCACTGAACAAAAAGGTCAATGTTTCAGTGTCTAATGCTGAGCCTAACAAATGAAGTTAATTGAAACTGGAGCAATTGAAATGGTATTAATTTAAATCAATAAATTTACACAAATGAAGGTTGTCTGCATGTGACCATTTCAACATAATTTTTCAAATATTCACTCCAAACAACAACAAAAACAAAGTTACACTTTGGGGGGAAAAAAATTCTCTGAGCCTGGAATAATTAAATTTGTATCAGAAATGATGAGTTTTTCTTAGAATATTCTCAAGCTACTGTTATTTTCTTCCTTTCTTTTCTATATTTGATGCCATGGAAGATACACATGCCAAGAGGACTTTTCTTTATTTATAAAGGAAATATAAATTGCATTTGATAGAAAGGACTAAAATTGTTTTTGTTATCTTCAAGTGTTATAAGTCATAGTGTCACTAACCCCTGAAGCTCCAACCATACCTCTCCAACCATACCACTCCACACAAAACCAATAGTAACATTTCTCCATTAACCTTACTCATAAATCAAAATTTCTGCATGTATCTTTTTTTTTGGTGTTATTGCCACATCTGGTCTAGTGCTTCTGCTGTATATTTAGAGATTCTTGCTAAAATCAAAATAAGAATCTGCAATGTTACTTGCTCTGACCTGGATTCCTGTTAATAGACATTTTTATCTTTTGTTTTCTAAACCAAAATGCCAGAAGTAATATCAACAAAAAATGTGTCTTATACTCACGCAGAAAAATATCATTAAAAATACATCTTAGATTTGAAAACATAAATTTAAACAAATGAATGGTAAGCTTACAGACATATCATACTGAAACATTGGTCCCCATTAGATTCAGTCAGTTAAGTGCCATACATGATATACACTTGGGTGATTATGGCTTGAAAGAGACATGACTGACAACAGATTTTCCTGCAGAAGGTTGCTATTACTTTCTGTGGTAGACTAGTTGTCAACCAAGGCTATAGAACTCCATCTGTCCTGCTATTTATAGCTGAAGGGAGAAGTGATGAATTAATATTTTTCCCAAAGGTATTTGTGCATAAGTGAATGCAACAAATTCAACTGGAATTTGAACTCGGCTCTCATTCTGAACCACAATGCACATCCTTCTCATCAGATTATCAAAGTTAATAAACACTGAGAATGATCAGCACCTATATATATGACCACTTGGGAATACCAGGTAATCTAAGCTAGAATGAACAAGTTGTACATGGTATAAATGATGATGGCTTAGAATGAGCAATTTGGGAGCTGAATTCAGATTCTAGTCAAGTTTGTTGCATTCACTTTCAATTGGATGATCATGAATCAAAAAAAAGTCGTTATCACCCAAGTGTGTCACATCCTCCCCTACCAACTCATATTGGACCAGGGCAGTAGGGTAATAGCTCATTCCTCCCCATGACTTTGGAAAGGCCTAAGTTCAACAAAGGACCTTCACAGATTGAAAAGAAGTAGAAAGGAATAATAAAATTATGGCTGATATCCACTCTAAAGAAAAGAGCCTGATGTTGACCAAAATCTAATTAATTAGTGAGTTGCAGAGCTCTGGGTTGAGACAAGGTACAAGACTTCTGAACTACTTAAGATCAAAACTTTTCAGCAAGATCTAACCTGGTATAAACTTTTATGAATAGGACAAATTCTAAATGTTTCTTTTGTACAAACACTGAGGAAACTATGTTTGTAATATTTGGGTGCTCTACCTCAACTCACAAATTAATTTAAATATAGACATGATAGCATATATTGTGTTCTGTGTCATCACTTGCTTCAGCCCCTTGGAACTCAATGCCACTTCATAGATGCTATCAAAGAAAGTTGTTTTTGTTTTTAATTGTTTTATTAAAAGAGAGGGACAGATATGGGGCACTGAGTCTATGAGGCAATGGGGGGAAAAAAAAACTTTACTGGAACACATATTGGATTAGCATCCTTCCATTACAGTATTAGCCTATCTACCAATAATTCAAAATTTCTGCAGACATCTGCCAACTTTGTACTGTTTTGGTCTTATATTTTAAATTTAGACAAAGCTACTCCATCACTAAGCTCACTAGGTATTCTGACAAATTGCGGATATCCTGGCCCAACTTCTGCATTCTGGAACAGGTATGGAAATGCCTGTATTGGAAGATTTACCAACAGTATAATCTTCTCCATGCAGAAGAATGCAATGAAAACAAACTAGCACTAGTGCTAGTAAGTAAAAATGGTACAGTGCTCTGGAAGTTCACAATATATATCAACTGCATTATAGAAGCTAACATATCAGACATAATAAATGACTTGAAATATATATATATATATATATATATATATATTAGTCATCCACATACAAGCCCATTTCGCTGTATCACAGTTCATCAGTGTGGCTAGACATATCCACTTGCTTCTGGCCGGGATCGAAACTCGACCGATTTGGTGTCAGTCGGAGTCTCTACTCCCTAAGCCATCAGTGCATGGGGTCAGAGAAGGGAAATTTTAACATCTTGTATGTAAGCAGTGTATACAGACGCCAGTCATGAGAGAACTCAATTCATTTCTGAAGAGTCACGCATTATAGCTGAAGTGGAAACTGTTTTTAAAATTTTCTTCTCCAGAGAGCTCAATCATAATGATATATATATATATATATATATATATATATATATATATATATACACTCTCTCATATACATGACCATAGCTTCTGACAAAAAAAGAACATTTGAAAAAGATTTGATAAACTTTCATAATTTGAGGGATACTAAAAAGTAACTTCCTTTTTTTGAGATAATCATGAGAATCACATGATGGCTAGTGAGTGATATCAGGGGATAGATTGATGAAGGCCAGTTGTGATGTCGAACCTACATTAAGTAAACAAGTAATTCCACTGTTGGTCTCAATATTGAGGAACAATGAAAACATTAACCTCCACAAATTTATAAACAAATCTTCAGTTGCATGACAGGATTTCTTCCTAACAAATAAAAATTTCTCTTCTATTTGTGTTTTTCTTGTTTTGAAGTCAGAATGTTATGATGATTTGACTGTATCTCTTTCGCGTGTGAACACAATTCTAACTTTCTGCCTGATTATTGTTGCTTTGCCCCATTTTGACTTGCATATATATTGCGTGCTTAGTGTTATTTTGCCCTGTTGTTTTGCTTTCTTTTTAAATTGTAAACTTTGTCAATTCCATTTATCGAACATTTTTACCAGTAACATTTAACTATGGCCATTTATTCCATATTGACTACAACAAAATTAAAGACAACAAAATCGACTACTATTTTTGATGGCATGGGTAAACTCCTACTACTACTACTAATCGTAATAATAGGGAAAAAGCTAATTTGAAATATCCTAAGATATTGACAGATTGATTTGTTTTCTATGGCTCATCAACACTCTTCAGGTTGTTTAAAGCCAGAAATATTTTTAAATTATAAGAATTTGGGGTGGGAGTAGATAAAAATGGCTTAGTGATACAAGTCATAGCTGAGGGTGTGATAAAATGGGGGATTCAGACCTAATCAAAATTTGATGAACAAGAAATTATAAGATGAGGTAGTATTTACACTTTTTACATTATTTGGAATATTGTCCTCATCTTGTTATTTTTACAATGTTTCAGCCATTGTACACTCTGGCCTTCTTCAGATGCTAGGAATTTCAAACAGAACACTTTATTACAATCACTGGAGTATATCATTCTCATTCCTTGTACAAAACCACTTCTGGTAGTCACGAGTTATCTCTTTTTAACTAAAAGTCCTACCTGAAGCATGAATATTAAACTACCTGACATTCCTACACTGATGCAGGGAATTATGATTGAAGGCTTGACAGTGAGGCTTGCTGGTCACAGAGAAATGGGACACGCCCTGGTGTGAGAATGTATCCAGTACTACCGATAGAGGAAACACAAATTACGTTCCAGTATCTCCCAGAGGCTTGAGGCCTTCATCAGCAGGATCACTAATGAAGAAGAATGGAAAAAGATTTGGCACAAGCTAGACAAATCCTTCAAGCTAGAATTTGATGCAGTCAGTGTCTGCAAGGTATAGAAACTAAATAGATTAAATCTGAAGGTGACACATGAAGTCTATCAACTCACCTGTGAAAACAGTTGCCAACATCAGCTGATTGCCTCTGAAGAGTCAGTGCTGAACAAGGGTCTCAACTTCACAACAACCATCAGGCAGTTACCATACTTAAACATCATTGCCTGTATCGAGGAAATAGCTCAGGTGGATGAGCTAAGACGTAAAGTGTGACAGAATTGGAGAAAGCCAAATCACCCAAACCAAACATCCCAAAAGAGGAGGGGCTGGCAATCAGCACCCTACAGTGGAATGAGAACATCATCATACTACCAGCTGACAAAGGCAATGCAACTGTAGTGATGGACAAAACTGAATAGACCAAGAAACTGGAAGACTTTGATGTGGTAGCTATAGCAAGGTAAAAGAAAGACCCCATGTTGAAAACAAAATGACAAGACCAAGGATCACTTCCAGCCTAAGACATACAGGCAGTTGTCTCAATGTTACAGCAAGCTAACACACATGAATGGTCTACCTCAGATTCACAAAGACTGTATTCCGCTCAGGCTGTTTGTTAGTAGCCTAGGCTCATTGTGCCATCCTCTGAGTTACTTCCTTGTAGATATAACTGACCCACTGATAGGAAAGTCACCATCATATATTCAAAATTCTGTCCACCTTTGTTGAATTTATAAAAGATGCTCTCATTGAATGCAACCAGATAAGCCTGGATGTGGTGAGTCTGTTCACCAAGGTACCCATAGTGGAAGCACTATTGGTAATCAGGGACAGACTGGCCTTGGACTCATCCCTAAGAAAACACAACAGTATTTCACTAGATAACCAGGTAGAAATGCTAAATTTTCTGCACACTTTCTGTTTTTTTTTAATCATATCACCCCAAGCAAGGCAGTAATGCCACTGATGTGCAGGGGGCTACATAAGAGTGAGAAGATTAGAAAAGAGAAAACCGAAACCGCATCCTGAACAGGAAACAAGGGATGAGCCTCTTCACCTGTTCAATAGATGTGGGTGGAGTGTGAACTGGGCGATAGTTTAGTCTATCTACTCCAATTGAAAAAAAAAAAACAGTGAGAAGATTAGAAAAGAGAAAACCGAAACCGCATCCTGAACAGGAAACAAGGGATGAGCCTCTTCACCTGTTCAATAGATGTGGGTGGAGTGTGAACTGGGCGATAGTTTAGTCTATCTACTCCAATTGAAAAACAAAAAACAGTGAGAAGATTAGAAAAGAGAAAAACCAGAAACCGCATCCTAAACAGGAAACAAGGGATAACATATACATGAAATACCTTCAAGAGATGGCATAAGAATCCACAGTTCTAAAGCCAACTCTATGGCTGAGATACATTGATGACACCTTCATACTCTGACCATGCCAGGAAGAAGTCCAGATGCGACTGGACCATGTGAACACAAAAAGATCATCAATACAGTTCCCTATAGGAAAAGACAGCAACAACAAATTAGCATTCCTGAATGTACTAATGCCTCAAACAGAGAGGAGGTTCAAGACATCCATGTACCACAAGCCAACATTCACCAGACAATACCTCAACTTCAACTCCCACCACCCATACAATGTAAAGAAAGGGATCATCCTCTGCCTGCAACATCGAGCAAAAGTCGTAAGCAGTGACCCAGAGACATACAAACAGGAAATGGTCAATATAAGCAGTACCCTACAATGTAACAATTATCCAGGGTACATGACCACAACTCCAACAAATGAGGAAGGGAGGGTTCATGAGGATAACAACTCTCAGGAAACAGCCTCGGTCTGTCTACTCTGTGTGAAGGGGTTATCAAAGAAAATACAAAGGATTTGTGATTTATATAATATCAAGACAACCTTCAAAAGTGGTTCTACATTTCTCAGGTACCTCTCCTGAGTAAGATATCCCAACAGAGGAGGACATGACTAAGAACTGTGTGTATGCCATTCCATGTAGTTGTGGAAAGAAATATAAAAGTAAAACTGGCCACACCCTTAAAAACAATGCAAGGCCATAACACAAAGAGAGATAGAAAAATCAGGCATAGCTGATCACATATAGAGGGAGAAAGGGAATCACTGATCCTTATGGGATGAAGTTAAAATGACAGAGAAAGCCATTGGAAACTACTTAAACTTAAGAAATCAGTGCATATACTAGGCTACAAAAATCTTTTAAGCTGACCAGGTATAGAAATAAATACAATATGGGAACCAAAAATACTGAGTGCTAGAAAAAATCATTAGTGTCAAAAATTACAATATGATCTCTGGTAAAAATATACTAGAGAAAATCATTAATATAAAAAAATTGTAATAGGAACTTTGGTAAAAAACAGTTACTGAACATTAGGTTTATAAGTCCCAGAAATTCACTTGCTGTTGTTGTTAAGGACATATAGCCATTATATAGATGTTAGTTAGTTCCAGTGACTTGACCAAAGAATTCCGAGTTCAATACCAGGCTATTTAGAGAGTTAAGTTAAAGGAAGAATGCCAAAGAGAGACAATTCATGACTACCAAAGAATGAGAATGATATACCATAGTAATAAAGAGTTAAGATCAAAATTCCTAGCACCTGAAGAAGGCCGAAGTGTACAACAGCTGAAACAATGTAAAAATGACAACAGTAGTTTGAATACTATAAATAACTTGACAAAAAATAATGTAGATATAGAGTGAAGGGTCCCTTCTGAATTGCAACCAATATATAAACTGATCTCTCACTGTAGTTTCTATTTATTTATAATCCAAAAAATGTAAATAAATCTAAAAGACATGCTTGTGTGGCTGATCAGGATTTGATTGATTAGTTTTCTATGTCCTATAAAAACTCTGCAGATTTTAAGGCCCTAAAATAGATTTTAGATTGGAAATTATAACGGTTTAATGATACAAGTCTAATGAATCAATCTATGCCTGGGCAGAGAAGAAGTGGATTTATACCTTTTCAAAGGGTATCTACCCGTAAGAAAATATCATGAATGGAAATTAGAACTCAGCTCTCTAATGAATTAATTCCAAGCCATTATCCATTACACTACCTGCATATCCAAACTTACAGCACCTGGTATTCTCAAATAGTCATCTATCATGAAGGAAATCACAAAATGAGTCCCAATCTCCAACAGCTTCTTTTCTCGCACTTCCCAACTGTGGAATTCCCTTCCACATGATTGCTTCCCCGATGGCTACAATCTCCAGGAATTTAAATGTAAGGTCAATAGACACCTCCTAACACACTAACTTGCATCCATTCTTTCAAACACTCTTCCCATCTACCCAACACTCATCCTCAGTACCCTTACCAGTCTATCACCCTCCTTCTGACATTTCCTATATCTAACCACTCTTTCTTTTTACCTTCCCCTATATAACTCCTTGCGCAATAGTGGCAGTGGAATGCCTTGCTTGGGGTGAAATGATAAAAAAAAATCTGCATGTTGATAAAAGAAAGATCACAAATGGTAAGAAGTTCTTGGCTGGTGGGAAAGCAGAAAAAGATGTTTATAGACACCACAGCGTGATCTAAGTTGCCGGGTGAATAGCATGACATAAATCAGGCATAGGGTAAAGAAAAGAGATGGAAAGGAAGTGTGTCTTTCAGACTTACTGGGGAAATGTGGGCAAGTCCAAGATTTGCCTGAGAGATTGAGGAGTTTAAGGTTTGAATGCCATCAAGGTCATTGATATAGTGTTTAAGCAGCCTGTCATGATGGGCATTAAAATCAATGAACACAGATGTATTTATGTACGAACATGTACGAATGGTCTGGAGATTTAGTAGAGAGAGAAGAACATGTATGAATGGTCTGGAGATTTAGTAGAGAGAGAAGAACATGTAAGAATGGTCTGGAGATTTAGTGGAGAGAGAAGAACATGTACGAATGGTCTGGAGATTTAGTAGAGAGAGAAGAACATGTAAGAATGGTCTGGAGATTTAGTAGAGAGAGAAGAACATGTACGAATGGTCTGGAGATTTAGTAGAGAGAGAAGAACATGTACGAATGGTCTGGAGATTTAGTAGAGAGAGAAGAACATGTAAGAATGGTCTGGAGATTTAGTAGAGAGAGAAGAACATGTAAGAATGGTCTGGAGATTTAGTAGAGAGAGAGAAGAACATGTACGAATGGTCTGGAGATTTAGTAGAGAGAGAAGAACATGTACGAATGGTCTGGAGATTTAGTAGAGAGAGAGAAGAACATGTACGAATGGTCTGGAGATTTAGTAGAGAGAGAAGAACATGTACGAATGGTCTGGAGATTTAGTAGAGAGAGAAGAACATGTAAGAATGGTCTGGAGATTTAGTAGAGAGAGAAGAACATGTACGAATGGTCTGGAGATTTAGTAGAGAGAGAAGAACATGTATGAATGGTCTGGAGATTTAGTAGAGAGAGAAGAACATGTAAGAATGGTCTGGAGATTTAGTGGAGAGAGAAGAACATGTACGAATGGTCTGGAGATTTAGTAGAGAGAGAAGAACATGTAAGAATGGTCTGGAGATTTAGTAGAGAGAGAAGAACATGTACGAATGGTCTGGAGATTTAGTAGAGAGAGAAGAACATGTACGAATGGTCTGGAGATTTAGTAGAGAGAGAAGAACATGTACGAATGGTCTGGAGATTTAGTAGAGAGAGAAGAACATGTAAGAATGGTCTGGAGATTTAGTAGAGAGAGAGAAGAACATGTAAGAATGGTCTGGAGATTTAGTAGAGAGAGAGACAAACATGTAAGAATGGTCTGGAGATTTAGTAGAGAGAGAGAGACGAACATGTAAGAATGGTCTGGAGATTTAGTAGAGAGAGACGAACATGTAAGAATGGTCTGGAGATTTAGTAGAGA
The DNA here is from genome assembly GCA_037127315.1 of Ascarosepion bandense. Classification (NCBI taxonomy): domain Eukaryota; kingdom Metazoa; phylum Mollusca; class Cephalopoda; order Sepiida; family Sepiidae; genus Ascarosepion; species Ascarosepion bandense. Next base: position 170,104 of record JBBBDQ010000895.1, on the reverse strand, counting down.
GAGAAGAACATGTACGAATGGTCTGGAGATTTAGTAGAGAGAGAAGAACATGTAAGAATGGTCTGGAGATTTAGTATAGAGAGAGAAGAACATGTAAGAATGGTCTGGAGATTTAGTAGAGAGAGAGAAGAACATGTAAGAATGGTCTGGAGATTTAGTAGAGAGAGAGAAGAACATGTAAGAATGGTCTGGAGATTCAGTAAAGAGAGAGAAGAACATGTAAGAATGGTCTGGAGATTTAGTGGAGAGAGAAGAACATGTAAGAATGGTCTGGAGATTTAGTAGAGAGAGAGAGAAGAACATGTAAGAATGGTCTAGAGATTTAGTATAGAGAGAGAAGAACATGTATGAATGGCCTGGAGATTTCCCTTGCCAGCTGGAATTGTTCTGACATATACTTCTGGGTCATGCATGTGGACGTAAGAGTTTTTCCTAAAAAGAGGAAAGTAGCCAGAAATTGAGAAATCAGAGAAGTAGACTTCAGAGTTAAGATCACCTTTGCAGAGAGCTAGAATATTTGAGGACTTCTTGAAAAGGAATTATTTCTCACTTCTGAAGTTGGTACAAATACCACGAATGTTGGAGAAAGAAATTTTTAGGGGTTTAAATGTTTTTTGTTGAACTAATTTATTTTTAAATTTGTTTTTTTTATGGTCATTGTTTGACATATTGGTAAAGAAATGGCTTAAAATAGTAGCAACAGCAGGCAGTCATTAAATATGACATGTAATGAAAGAGAAGTAGTATAGACTGCAACACAGTGTTGTATTAGAGTTGCCCACCGGAGGTGCTTGCAGTGACATCCTTCCATGTGCAAATTAGCACTGCAAGAAACTTGATATTATGCAAGTGTTGATCAGAGAAGCCTCTCTAGATGCTATGCAAGTATTTGGGCTACTAACTTCCAGTTGGAAAGCAGCAATCAGATAACAGCTAACCCCATACTTGCAGTATGAAGAGATATTGCCTCCATCCACACATATGAAACAATTTGTGGCTGCACCACTATTTAGGCCTGAGAAGAGGAAAGAAATTGAAAACCTCTTCTTAAACAGAAAACAATGGATTAGACTCTATAGGATCCAATCCTGTTTAAGAGAAGAGTAGGGAAATATAAAACTTGTAATAGGAATGACTATCTACTCCTATTCAAAAATATAAAAAAATAAAAATAAAATAAGGTAATATGTTCTTGTTAAACTGAAGATATTCATTACAGAATCAACAAAGAATTAAAAATATCAGAGCCATATGTTTGAAGAAAACTTCCCAAAAAACCATTGGTTTCACTTCCAATTAAGGTAATTTCTATGAATGTTTAATCAGAATAACTTATTTAGGCAGTCAAACTTGTGAAAAACAGAGCATTTTGACCAGATGATGTTTATTTAACCTGAGAAGTGTTCTAACAGAATATGGAAAGTGCGACACTGAGATTTGACAGTATATTAGCATGGCCAAGGATGCATTCCAAAGGCTGAGTAGAGTATTAAGAGACCAGAAGATTTCATTGGAAACAAAGGAATGAATACTGGACTGTTATGAGTTATCTGTGCAAGTGTATATCAGTAAAGGCTGGACAATCTCTTCAGAAATAATAGACATGGCCAAGGATGCATTCCAAAGGCTGAGTAGAGTATTAAGAGACTAGAAGATTTCATTGGAAACAAAGGAATGAGTACTGGACTGTTATGTGATATCGGCCCTCCTTTATGGCAGTGAATGCTAGACAATCTCCTCAAAGATGTACGAGAGATTTAAGGCAACAAAAATATGGTTCTACAGAAGGATGTTGTGGATATCATGAACTGAACATGTGAGCAATGACAAAGTTTTGGAGAGAATGCAAAAAAAAAAAAAAAACATACTTAGTATCAGAAAGAGACAGCAGAGGTTTCTGGGATACATAATGAGGAAGGAGGTCCAGGAGAATCTAATACTCACAGGATGGATAGAAGGAAAGAGAGATGGGGAAAGCAGTGTGAGACATACTTGATGAGCTTGAGCAAGTGGGTGGTGAATGGGGTTTGGAAGAAATATCAAGAGGTGAAATGTTAAGAATGACAAGAGATAGAGGCAAGTGAAGATCCATGATTGCCTACATCCTGAAGGGACATGGCACATAATGAAGAAGAAGAATATATTAGGTGAGGTGGGAAGAAGAGGACAAAGTCACTCCCAAGAAGCATGTGTGAATGGCCAGCAGAATAAAAAAAAGACAGAAAAATAAAAGACAAAAAAATTGATTTGAAGTGAGAAATTTTTTATAAAAATTTGAACACTTAAATAGCACAGAGATCAGCAATTAGGAAATAAAAACAAAAAAAAATTACACAAAATAATGATATGAAAGAACAAAAAAAATAGTTGATATAAAAATATGATATTTACCTTGTCTAAAATTACAACCTCCATTTTATCTAGATTTTTAGTTCTTTTAAAAAGAAAGCTTTTTTTTCTCTCTCTCTTTACTTAATTCTATGTAAAATAATGTTTTATAGAGAAGCAGAAAAACATTCTTTTTTTCCACATTGGATTTCCTCCAGATAAAAGAAAGGAATATTTTCTGAGAATCTTACATTTTTAAGGGATAAAAAAATCTCTTTTGAAGCAGAAATTTAAAAAAAATACTGACAACTGGATCCTATATTCTGCATCTACTGTCAAGGTCACACTCAGTAAGAAAGTCTATCTTGTGCTTGTTCAAATAATCCTGATACCAAACCAAATAATCCAGAAAGAACAGATTTTTCTGTTGCTTGGATTCTTTGAAAATAAAAAATTCTGGAATGAGTCACCATTATTTACATCAGAGTAATGTCTTAATTTTTGTGCCAATATGAGAATTTTTCACTCATTGTGCTCTCTATCCTCTTTAAGTGCTTTTTCAATCTAAGTAGCCTTAAGGGAATTTTGAACTGAATTCTTTATTTAATCTATGAGTGTAAATTGCAATATCTTGTTTTGTTCTCTTTTTTAGTACAGCCATTAATAAAATACTACTTCATGAATTTAACATCATAATTGTGAGTTCCATCTCTGGTGTGGGTAGTAAAGATTTACACGCAGCAGAAACTCATAATCAAAGAACCTGAATACTTATTGATGGCAGGACATTGTTCTTAATTTTCATCAATGACCTTCTTGATAGAATCATTACATAATTCCATACTGACGAGACAAACATTTATTCTTGTTGTAATACTAAGACTAAGCATGTCTTCCTCTTCATATGCCATGTCCCTTCAGGATATAGGTGATCATGGACTTTCACTTGGATCTGTCTCTTGTTGCTCTCAATATTCTCTCTTAGTATCTCTCCCAAACCTTGCACTGACATCTATTTGCTCAAACCTATCAAATATGTCTCACACTGCTTTCCCCTGTCTCTCTTTTCTTCAATCTATTCTGTGAGTATTAAATTCTCCAGGCCCTCCCTCCTTCATTACAAGTCTCAGGAACCTCATCTGTCTCTTCCTTATGTTAAGTATTAGTTTCCTTCTCATTTGTATCCTCTCCAATGCCTCATCTTTGCGCACGTGTTCAGTCCATGGTATCCTCAGCAGAACCACATTTCTGCTGCTTCAAGCCTCTCCTTCATCCTTGATGAGATCAAATTAGCAGGTTATCTAAAAAATGACCTACAATTTGTTGTTAACTGGTGCAAGCAATGGCTTGCTAATTTCAATGACTAAAACAAAACAGCATTGTTTTAATTGTCTGAAAGAACTCATTTTGCCTTCCTTCAGCACATCTGGTGCCAGCCTTGAGGAGAGTGACTCATTGCACCTTCTCAGGCTAATGTTTTACGTTAACATGAAGTGGTAAGAGTAAATTGAATTGAACTGATTGCTAGGTCTGCCCCTATTTAGTTTGTTACTCTGTGTTGTGTTAGTTAATTTTTCTCTCCAGAATCTATATTGCATATTTATAAGTCCACCATGCTTTCAATATTGCTGGCACATCTGGTCTGATGCTCTTGCTATATATTTAGAGATTCTTGGTAAAATCCAAAGAAGAATCTGCAATGTTATTGATCCTGACCTTGCATCTTGACTTCAGTTACTTTCCCACTAATTTAATGTGTTCTCTTTAACTTTTATTTAAATACTTTCATGATAATTGTTCTGATGAAATGGACAGATGTGACCTTAAATTCTATGCTAACAGTTTCTTTACCTGCCCTTCACACATGTGGAACTTTTTTACTGTTTCTTGCTTTCCAATTAAAAATGTTATGTCAGTTGTAATTTTCTGTTTTCTTAAATTCTATTCTTTTATTGTTCTTTTATTCTATTCTTTTATTGTTCTCACTCTTTAATAGTGTTTTTCATATATTTTTTCACACTCAGTAACCCCCACCCTGCATTTTGGTGGCTCTGTCGCCTTGCTGGGATGAAATGAACAAGGATTGTGAAGGATAGTTAGGGTACAAATATTACATGTCAAGGGTAAGAAAATGTGCAGAACTGTGATAACCTGAAGGGACAGGGTATATATTAGAAGGTACACCAAAATTTGGGATTTTTATATGTGCGTTGTGGGACAGTGGATATCGGCTCGGAATGAGAAACTGGGGAGCCAAGTTCGAATTCCAGTTGAATCCATTGTATTCACTTACGCGCAAATACCCTTGGGAAAGGTATTAATCTGTCTCTTCCTTCCAGTTATAAATTAAATAGCAGGACAGATTGGGTTCTATAGCCTTGGTCAGCAACCAGTCTACCGCAGAAAGCAATGGCAACCTACTGTGGGATAATCTTCTGCCCAGTCAGTCATGTCTCTTTTGAGACATGATCGCCCAAGCGTGTATCACGTATGGCACTTAACTGACTGATAGTATATATGTTCCCAATATGGAAGTATGACTTAATTAAGCCAAATCAAAATTCATGACTAAAAAAAGAGTTTGTATTGTTACGGCTGTGACTCAATGTGTTTATGAGCAATGTGGCTATGTTTGCTTATGATAAGCTGGGCTGAAAAAATAATCACTCTAAGACAGACTGAATATAAATGTTGCCATCAACAGAAGGAATTGATTTGTGCTTTAAGCTGTAAGCAATGTAAGAATAAGACTACTCTCACTGGGCATAAGAAGTTCCATAATGTGAAAACACAGAACAAACTAATATCAAAAATAAATTTGTTAGTAAAAAGCCTTTCTGGTTTTAGGAGTTACTAGCAGTATAGCCCAGCGTTGCTCGGGTGTAATGAAAGCTTTAAAACTAATCCATGATTCTGGAGCTCAGACTCTTTGGACGTTGGCACGAAGGACTAAAAAGTTACCAGTTAAAGTGAAACCGTAGACTGAAAGAAAAATGAATGGATGTAAGTCAAATTTTGATTTACTGGTATTGATTTTTATATATATATATATATAAAATCGATTTTCTGTACTATTGTAAGAACTGCAACCTTGAAACTTCTGAATATCGTTTCTTATGCTTTTGTCTATGAGTGTATCAAATTTGATTAAAATCGGACCTCTCCTTCTATAACTCAATTTTTTTGATAATCGATTTTCAATATTTATCGGGGGTACCTAGACACAAAACCAAGCTAAGAACACTTGCAGACGCTTATAGTACAACTGTGTAAATTTTCAAGAAAATCGGTTCAGCCGTTTTGGAGTCTATAGATACATACACACACAAAGTTCCATTTATAAATAAGTTTAGATTGCATAGCTAACAAGCAGGTATCAACAACAACATGTATATACACTAACAGCCATAATTGTGAGGCTACCCAGTGTTTTAAAAAAATAATGTATTTCATACTATTTTTTAGTATTTATTGCCAAGTGAATAATTGTAAATAAAAATAGAATGGTTCTTTTGTTAATACTGCACAATAACATGTGCATCAAATGAATCTATAAATATTTAATAATTACCTATATTGCAGTTTCATCAATGAAAGAATGAAGAAAATTTAGGGGGATTCGGACGAGTTCATCTTTCCTTGTAAAATTTTGCAAAATAATAATAACAAAAGAACCATTCTATTTTCATTTAGAATTATCCACTTGGCAATAAATACTAAAGATAGTATGAAATACATAATTTCTTTTAAAAAACTGGGGTAGCCTAATAATTATAGCCAGTAGTGTAGTTATTTGGAAAAGATGGTTATCGTCATACTCAAATGAGCAACCACCGTGTGTGTGTGTGTGTATGCATACATGTAATTGTTGTATTTTCCTGGATACAGGAATGTGATCTTTCCTATTCTCTTATACACATGGACACTATTGTGTATAGTAATTACAGTGACTAGCAGTGTATCTACTTCACGCAGAGTGTAAGTCTTGTACTTCTTGATATACTATTATTCCCAACCATTTTGGTCATTACTCATGCAGTAACCTTTTAAATATACACATAGTTATACACTCAAGTATATGCACATATATAAAAATATTATTCATGTGTTAATAAAACAGTGATTGATGTAATATAACAGAACTATTAATTATATATTAATAAATATAGATATTATCCTTGTCCTACACAATCATCAGGTGTATTTTATAAACTGACCCTCTAAGAGAATTGAATTTAAGTTCATTCGACATATGTGGAAGTTAAATCTTATAATCTAAGGGGACTATTTTTTCATTTATAAAAGGCATAATATAAATAAACAAAAATTACAAGAAGATGAAAAATTAGAATTAAAAAATATTAGACAAATTAAAGAATAAAAAATTTAATTCTAGATGATGTAGTCAAATGGGGGTAATTTGTAATTATTATTAGTAATAAATATTTATCAGAGGGAGGGAGAGGAAACAAAGTAAGGGAGTGAGAAAGACAAAAACAATGAAGGGGAATCTATTTTAATCCAGGTTTAAGTACTTGACAAAGGACTTTTTACCATGGTAGCATGTGGTCATCAGTTCAAATTTTTGTTTAGTAAATTAGGATTATTTAAGTGTAGTATGATGACAAAATTTTCTAAATGACTTGTCACATCTATCTTCATTTTCCATTATAAAAATCGAGTGAACTTAAATTCAAGTCTCTTAAACAGCCAGTTTATAGAATGCAACAGATTATTGCAGAGTTCATGAAACGAGGAGAATATATATATATATATATATATAAGGGAAATTAATGAAGATTAACAAAACTTTGTTATAAACAACTGACAATTTGAAGTGATTTGTTTAAACATTATTTTTGATTGATACTCGTATTTAAGTAGATATTCTGTTTATAATCAAATGGTATTATATATTTATTTCTGCTGACTTTATTATTTATGATAATATTTTTTTTTTTAATTGTTTTTTTTTTTAATCATTTCAACCCGAGCAAGGCAGAAATGCCACTGATGTGCAGGGGGCTACATAAATGTAAAACGATTAATTAGAAAAGAGTGAGGTGTACAAACTAGTAAGAAAGGAACAATAGAAAGCTGAGAAAGCAGGTGCGATGACAGATACATAAGTGGAGAGAAAGGGAGGGTTATACGGGGGTGGGGAGAGAGCTAGAGGCCAGTGGTTAGTAGATGAGTATTGACTTTGCATTTAAATTTCTGGAGGTTGTAGCTGTCAGGAAAGCAAGAATACGGGAGCGAGTTCCACAGGTGGGAAGTGCGAGAGAAGAAGCTGCATGAGTAGAATTGTCGTCTGCATTTGGCTAACCTGACTGTGAATGGGTGGGACCCAGTTGACAGTCTGGTTGCACGAGTAAACACCTGTTGAGGAAGCATGTTTCATTCGGCAGAATTCGAACCTGCAACCCCTATCAACACAGGAGAAACCACCATGTGATCTGGCACGTCAGACTTCTTGACCACAAATTTGAATTTGTTTAGACTGATTGTCATTTGTGGTCAAGAGGTCTAAGACAGGCCAAATCACATGGTGGCTTCCCCTATGTGGATAGGGGTCACAGGTTTGAATCCTGCCGAATGAGACACACTTTCATAATAAAAATTTATCGTAAATAACCAGGCCGGTAGAAATAACTAACTGAATATAATAGTTGGAAACATAATAAAAACTTCTACTGGGCATAAAGTGGGGGATCAGTTTTCTATTGGCATCAAGTAATAAACTGATCCCCCACTAATTACTACTTAAGAAGGCAATGGCAACCTACTGCAAAATAATCTTCTACCCAGTCAGTCATGCCTTTTTCGAGACATGATCTCCCAAGCATGTTTCATGTATGGCATTTAACTGGATATGAAAAACCACCAATATTAACAAAATACTTATTTACTTACTGATTTATAAATGACACCTTTGTGAACAGAAACAAAAGGAACTTGATATGTAAAGTCACAAGTTTATTCGCCTGAAGAGAGTCAACTTTAGATTCGAAACACGTGTAGCGTCACAAATACTATTATGAACACTTAATGTATCATAACATGTATAACAACAACAAAAATAAATATATACTTAAAACAAAATGTTTGCGGTCTCTCACATTTTTTATTCTATACCAATTTCTCTCATTGGAACAACCCTATTTCTGTTTTCAATATATATATATATATATATATATATATATATAACTTTTATCTCATTAGTGCTATAACACATATGGATATATGGAAAAAAATTTCACCAAAAAAAGTTCAACTTCATTTTATTTTTCATTAAGAAAGGATACAGGTGTGTCTGAAAATTCTGATTTTAAAGATTTTTTCTTAATATCCTGTTATTTGTTCAAAATACCTACTAATATTATTTTGCCTATCATTATTATTAATCTTATTATTTTTGTTTTTTATCTAATTTCTTTCATTGTTCTATTATATCTAAATAAATACATATATGACAACAACAAAACAGAGGCAAGCAGAAAACAACAACTCCCAAGGTATGATACAATAAGGAAGTGCTTGATACACATTCATCCTGATGATACCTCACAGTTAAAAACCAAGTAGTTTTGTTCAACTGCTTATTGGCAAATTACATATATATATATATATATATATATATATGTGTGTGTGTGTGTGTGTGTGTGTGGATGTGCGTTGTGGTGCAGTGGATATCAGCTTGGAAAGAGAAATTGGGGAGCCGAGTTCGAATTCCAGTTGAATTCCATGCATTCACTTAGGCGCAAATATCCTTGGGAAAGGTATTAATCTGTCTCTTCCCTCCAGTTATGGGTTAAATAACAAAACAGATATGATTCTATAGCTTTGGCTGGCAACCAGTCTACCATAGAAAGCAATGGCAACCTACTTTTTGCGGGATAATCTTCTGTCCAGTTATTCATGTCTCTTTTGAGACATGATCGCCCAAGCGTGTATCATGTATGGCACTTAAGTGACTAACTGAATATAATAGTTGGAAACATGATTAAATCTTCTACTGTGCATAAAGTGGGGGATCAGTTTTATATTGTTATGAAGTAATAAACAGATCCCCCATTAATTACTACTTAATAATATAATACATCCCTTCCCCCTCTAGCTATGAGTCAAATAACAGGACAGATTGGGTTCAATAGCCTTGGCTAGCAACCAGTATACTGCAGAAAGCAATGGCAACTTACTACAGGATAATCTTCTGCCCAGTCATTCATGTCTCTTTTGAGACATGATCGCCCACCAAGTAACATGTATGGCAATTAACTGACTGAACCTGGCACAAAGCCATGCAAAACTGAGATTTAGACAGAAATTGTAAATTTCTGCAGAACATTGTAATAGGTGTATATTGAACTGAAAATACAATTTGTAGATTAACAATTTAGATGGATGAAATTTATGCACAGTGTATCTGTGTGAGGAGAAGGCACCATAGATTAACCGATTGTATGGTTGGCGTATAAAAGGTTGAACAGTCAGTATGCACTGATTCTCCTGTTATTTCTTGCTTTAGAAAAATCTTTTTGTTACTTCCAGCTATTTTTGTACCATTTATCTTCAACTGACAAACTTGAAATGAACAGAGTTTATACTTGACTGTCTGCTTTCAAAATTCTTTTTTGAGAGGTAAAAAAAAAAGTCATTTTAATTACCCCCTTTTTTTTTACTTTGATTGACAAGTTCAATTTTTCTTCTTCTGATCTCCCATTTTTTTTTTTACATCTACATTTATAAAGTTGTCTTCCTATTTTTTTTTTCAATTAACTAATCAAAATATAGTATATTAAATGGCCTCTTGCTGAGAAAAAGATATAACTTGGGAGAGCAGCAATTATTTCCTTATTGATTAAATAATTATTTTGTTGGGACGATTGTACTTATCTTTATTGCCATATTCACAATGTTTCAGCTGTTGTGCACTATGGTCTTCTTCCATTGAGTTTCATTACATATAGAATGGCAATAAAAATGAGGACAACAGTACAAACAATGCAAATAATTACAGTACTACCTCATCTCAGAAGTATAAACAAATATTTTCTTACTGAATGTTGATGTCACCATCATTTATCCATCACACCCAGATGGTGCATAGGGCAGCAACTTTTTGTTGCTGTTTCAGTAACAAACTGTTTTTTATGTGGCAGGGTTGTTAGCCCTGCACCCAACCCCCAAACCTGGAGGACCGCTGGACCATTCTTGGTCTTTACGTTTACAGCACCTGGTATTCCCAAATGGTCACCCATTTAAGTATTAACCAGACTCAATGTTGCTTAACTTTGGTGATCAGACGGAAACCAGTGTATTCAAAATGATATAGCCATAGACTAATGTTGATGTGCAAGTAATATAATGCTTGTTGACATGAAAAGTGCATTTGGTGAATTGGGTTCAAATTCTGGTTGAATCTTTGCTCAAGTGTTATTTGGAAAAACATGAATATTTCATCACTTCTGCACAATTATGGACAGACTCTTGTGTCTTGGGTTAAGGAGAAATTTAACTTTCAATTCCAAACCATAGAGAACATTTTTGTAGCAATTCACAAATAATAAAGGAAAACGTGGAGAGCCATAAGCATTTACATCCTGAAAAGACACAGCATTTGAGATAGCTTACTGAATAATGTTTGTAAATACATATTGCAATCTAAACCCCCACTGTCTTGTCTGTCATTGTAACTATTGTACTGTTCTGTGTCTATCCATTTAACACCGGATATTGTGTTGAATAATACTGTAGCACACTTTCTCTGTGTATTGTATCCACCTTGGCAATACAACAGTACATTTACAAATTCAACAGTTAACATACTTGGTTTCACAAGCCATTGAAAGTTAGTTTGGCATTTTTTATTTAAACAAGAAAAGTAGCCTTGCTCTAATGTTGATGCTGTCTGCAAATATCTACTGTGGTTTATGCAGGTAAATATTTTCCGAAAGAAAAAACAAAATACTTGTTGAAATATTTTAGTATTCAAGTTAGTGTACATGTAGCAAGATAGAAACACACAATCAGATTTTATAAGCTGAACAAGAATAATCACATATAGTTCAAACTAAGTAGTTAATTTTCTTTCTTTTGAATCATTTCACCCCAGGCAAGGCAGGAATGCCACTAGCACTAAGGTGATAAAAAAAATGAAATGAGAAAAAAGACTAGATATAGAGGGGACTGAAGACAGGATAAATGATGAACAGGATTCAAGAAAATAGAAGATGGCAATTGACATAGCTTTTAAATCTTTGAAGATTGTAGTTATCAAGGAAGCAAGTAAATGGAAGGGAGTTTCACATATGGGAAGTGTGAGAAAAGAAACTGTTGGAGTAGAAGTGGTGGTTACATTTAACTATTTCAACAGTAATGGGTGGGACCTAGATGCAAATCTAGTTACATGCTTAAATTCATGTAGTTTAGGCTCCTGAGAAAAAAGCTTGTCAAAGCAGTTTCCACAAAAATATTTGTCAAAAAGACAGAGGGAAGCCACATCATGTTGGTGAGAAAGTGATTAAAGTCAAGAATCTTGAGATGAATAGCATGGGCACCAGACCAGATATAGCAGCAGTATTCAATGCATGGATGAATGGTAGATCTGCAAATGTGCAAGATGGTTTCTGACAAGAAAATTTTATGATCAGGCAGCTGATAAATAAGTCTCATGAGCATTGGTCAAATGGGAAAAATCTTCTCAGAAGAAAAAAAAAATAGTGTAATAAAAAGTCTCACCAAAGGATGGAGATGGTGTGGGTAGAAAGATGTAGACAAGACGATAATATGACACTTTGTATATTAGCCCAATGTATTTATGTCAAAAAAGGCAAGCATAAGAAAAACTTCGGAAAATAAAAAGAAAATACTTAATGGTTCTAAACTATTGAGCTTGGAAGGTAAATCTAAAAGCTAAACATGGGAATTTTCTTGGAGAGAAATCAATATTTGAGGAAAAGGTGACAAGCAAGAAAAAAACAAAAGTTTAGAAAAATAGCAAAATGTTGAACATTAATTGAAAGATTAGGAATTTTCAAGATTTTCTTAAAAGACAAATGACCCACAAAAGGCAATATATTAAAGTGCAATGATTAAATAGGATTTCCCTAGAATACAATGATTTATTGCCTTTGTCTAAATTCTTAATATAAATAGAACTTTTCTTGGGCCAAATTAGTTCTTGCCCAGTCTTGCAAGTCATAAATTCATTCTACAGGATGAATCAAAGAGTTAACATTATTAATTCATCATTTTTATTTATTTATTTTTGTCTGATTGAAGGTTGAACACTTTAAAGAACTGTCTTGAATATTTAATTCTTTAATAGATAATCCTGTTGGTCGTATATTTTATTCTTTTTTAAAAATAATGGATAACTGAATTCCCAAATAAATACTGTATAGGAAACAGTTCTGAGGGCATGCACAATGTTGGATGACCCAAGCTTCACTTCAAAGACCAGTGTAAAATGTCCATAATGAAATTTTCTATCAAAGTTGTGAATTGGGATATGATTGCCTGGGATTGAGTAGGGTGAAGAGCTGCTGTTTTCACAGGAGCAAAGAGCTATGAAGAGAACAGAGTCCATTGTGCTGTAGAGGCTAGACAAGGATGCAAATTCCCCATAGTGGATGACTCCACAATATTCTACTATTGTAGGCGGTCAAAAACCCACTGATCAGGCATTGGTTGTTTTAGTCATGAGTGTTTTAAAATAACATATTTTCCACTGCTGACCATTACCACAGATAAAAAATGTCTATAGAATAAAAATATTTGTGCAATCTGTTTTAATTTATAGCAAGAACAAGTTTATTTTTAATTTCTTCTGCCCAGTAAAACTAGTTTTGCAAGATCAATAGCATTGAACACTATCACTTTTGTATTTAGATTTTTAAAGCTAAATATGGATTGACTGATTGATTCATTTTTATAGCTTACCAACTATTTTCAAGCTAAAGTCAAAAATATTTTTAGATTACCCAGTGAGAGTCAAACTCACAACTCACTTCTAATAAGTTCTAGCAAGACAAGCTTGCTGACCCTTACATATCAAGAGAATCCAAACACAACATACAACTTTTGATATCATTGGTACAAATTAGGATTATACCAATTAATTCACCAGTAAAAGATTGACAAAAAATAACAATGAATAATGATCAAAATATCATTTAAAATCATTCTGTATCTAATATAATTGATGGTTCTTTAGTCTGAACTGAAATTTCTGTAATGACAATGCTAGCCTTTTCCTTATAAGGAAACATGATGAAATAAATACAAGTGACTGAATTTGAAAACTAATTAGCAAAATGATGAGGCAACCAATTTCTAATTATCAGCCAATTAATGCAATCCTCAAATATCACATCACCACTTTCATTCACTTGAATGATTATATAATGAATAACATAGTCGTTACATACACAGACATCTTATTAGTCTGATGAAGAAACATATCAGATGGAAATGTTTTTCTACTTTGTTACTAATTTGTCTAACATTGGTCTGGTATATAAAAATTTATATATAATTTTTCCGCAATATGTAACTAAAACTAGATTTTAATTTTAATAATTAATACTAGATTTTACATCAGTCATTAATTTGAGTGATAATTAAAAAAAATTATCATTATTCTGCTAAAAATTTTTTTAATCATTTCACTCCAAGCAAGGTAATAAGACACACGGGATAACTGAATGTAAAAAAATAAGAGAAAAAGAAAAACAATTGAAAGAGGATAGTGAGAGTAAAGATATTGAGAAGAGAAAATGTAACAACTGACATTGCATTTAAATTTTTGAAGATCATAGTTGACTGAAAACAAGATTCTGGAAGAGAGTTCCACAAGCAGAAAGCATAAGAGAAGAAACTGTTAGTATAGAACTTACAGTTACATCTAGCCATTTCAAATGCAAAATGGTGGGACCTAATTGCCAGTCTAGTATTATACTTAAATTTGCAAAGTTGAATTACCAAAGAGAAAAGCTGATAAGGACAATTACAATGAAAATATTTATAGGAAAGGCACAAAGAAGCAATGATACAGGAATGTGAAAGTGATTAAAGTTGAAATGCCAAGTCAGGACTGATAACATTGCAGATTCTTATGCAGAAGCAATATTCAATATGTGGATGAACAGATGCATACTAAGAGGATTTGGCTGCCTCAAAAATAATTTTATAAAAAATCACTCCTGATGGTAATGGTGAAATTATCTATTTCCATACGGGAAACTTTCAACTTTCTTTGGGAGAGCAGTTAGCATTACTGTCAGTTGAAATTAATAAAAACTTTTTCTTCAGTCTTTTTGGAAATACGGTTTTTCCAAAGATTAATTTTTAAAAAAAAATTACAACTAGAGTGATTGATAGGTCACAGGTCAACCCATTTCCAAAGATTTGGTTTCCCTTCTATATACTTGCTTCCCCGACAGCTACAATCTCCAGGAATTTAAATGTAAGGTCAATAGACATCTCCTATCACACTAACTCGCATCCATTCTCACAAGCTCTTTTTCTATCTACTCCACCCACATCCTCGGTATCCTCATCCGTCTATTACCCTCCTCTTGACATTTCCTATAACTAACCCTGCTTTCTCATTACTTTTCCCCTATGTAACCCCCTGTGCAACAGTGGCAGTAGAATGCTTTGCTTGAGGTGAAATGATTCTCTCTTGCTTGAGGTGAGATGATTAAAAAAATGTCAAAAGTCTTGGGAAGGGCTCCTGACTGAGAACTTTTCAGCATCCTCTTCTAATCAGTGTAGCAGAAGGTGTTTTTTTTTCCCTCATCAGTGTAGTTTCAGGTGATTTTCTTTTGAGTAAAGACCTTTTAAATGTGCTTAAAATCCTTTTTGTCCCAATTACACAAAATTATTTGATTTATGCCCTCAAGCTAAGATATTCACGACTAATTTTGAACCAAAAGCATGAATTGTCACAAGGATGATGGAAAGGCCAGTGTTTTCATTACAGATTGTCCATTTTACTCATAAAGTTAATTAATTTTTTGGCAAGTTTCTTTATTCATTAAGTCTGTAAATAATCAGCTTAACATAGCCTTTTATTTTAAAATCTTAATTAAAAGTTCAGATAATTGAGTTTAAAAGCATTTCATTAAAATTCAAGAAACTACAGGAGTTTGAAGTGAAAACAATTTTAACTGACAAACAGAACCAAAAACTTAGAGTTACTTGCAAAAATCCAATTAATTATTAAAGGATAAATTTTTCAAATTCACTTTTTATATTGATATCATAAAACACAAGATATAACAATGAGGAAGATAGGTAACTTGTTTAAAATTCTTGATATTTCTGATAAATTCAAGATGGCCTGCTTGTTTTTTCTGTTTGATAAAAACTGAAGGGCAAATGAATATATACTAATAATAATTCTGTTACTTAACATGTAGCTGTCGAATTAATTATGATCTGAAATTTTCAATGTATAATGTTCTAATATATGTGATTAATCTTCATTAATGAATTAAGTACATTGACAAAAAAGGTGATGTTGCTAAAAAGTAAATATCTGTTGTGCAAAATAAATGCATTTTTTTTCACCATTAGGCTAAAGTCTTGTGTTCTCACTTTCTCACACACACACACATATATATATATATATATATATATATATATGTGTATGTGTGTGTCTGTGTATATTTTGTATTTGGACAGAAATCTCTCTTTTATACAGGTTTCATTGAAAATGACAGAGAAGGTATTATCATTAAAATTTTTTTATAATTTTTGCTGTGTTATGATTTTTTTTATCTTGAGTTTCTCTTGAGCCTTGTATAAAGGCGAACATTTTGTAAAATAGTTAATTTTATACAAGAATTAATAAAAATAAAAGAAAATAGAATAGAAAATAAAAACATATTTCAACAATGGCAGGAATTTCTTTGATTCTCACAGCCAAATCCATTTTTTAACAAACAGTTTGCATTGTAAGTGGATTTAATTTTTAAGGTTTTGGAATATTATTGCTCATTGAAGAATCCCCAATATTTCCATAATATAATTCAAGTCTAATCGTAAATCATGAAAAATTAATGCTGAGATTCAAATAACTTAGCAAGATTTCAGCTGTTATTTGAATTATACTGTCATCACATTCTTAAACAGTGTAACATGTCAGTTAAGTGCCATGCGTGATACATGCTTTGGGTGATCATGTCTTGAAAGAGACATGACTGACTGGGCAGATTATCCTGCAGTAGGTTGCCATTGTTTTCTGTAGTAGACTGGTTGCCAGCCAAGGCTATAAAACCTAATCTGTCCTATTATTTAACCCATAACTGGAAGAAACAGATGGATTAATGTCTTTCCCAAGGGTATTTGTGTATAAGTGAATGCAATGAATTCAACTTACATGACATTTTTTAAAAATTAAAAAACATTTTAAATCATTCATCTTTAAAAAATCTCTGAAGAAGCTTGTTAAAGTGAAACGTGTTAGATTAAAGACTCTTTTTTCCTACCTATTCTTTACTTATTATATATATATATATATATATATATATATATATATATATATATATATATATATATATATGTCCAGTCCGTAAACGGTGAGAATAATCCAACAAGATTAACTTAATATAAAACATTAAGTGTTATATCTATATAGATAGAGAGCTCAATGGATGTTATTCAGAGCAAATTATATTTATGAAGGAAAACCCAACACATCATTTCAAGTGGTTATAAACTATAGTTCATTTCTATGAGCTAATTAGCTCATTCTATCAGACCTTACAATATAACTTCCATTTGGTACAAAAAATTTTACCGGAACCATATATATATATATATATTGAGTTGTGATGATACTTAATGTCAAGATTTTTGTTTTATCAGTGGTCTACTGATAAAAAGATATTTTGGCAAGCAGGTGTTTTGTTGCCAAGTGCTCAATATAGAGCTAGAGTGTTAAAAGGAAAAGTTTTTCACTTAACTGAGTAGAGTCATGCCAACTTTTAGGTTTTGTGAAGGCATCACATTATGTTATTACTTCTCAATATTGAAAATGAAGCTCCCTAATGAGTGAGGACATCATAGTGGTAACTTTGAAGTTAGCATGATTTGCTCAGTTAGGTGACAAACTTCTCCATATTAATCCTATCTATCTATCTCTCTCTCTCTCTAAATATATATATATATATATATATTTTTTTTTTGTTTTTAAAATAACTTTAATCCAAAAGGAAAAGTAGGAAGGTAAATCCCAAAGACCCGATCCTAATTAATATTAATATTTTAATATTAAAAAATGATACAGGTGGAGAGCTCAGTGTAATTAAAATTACAGAGCCAATTATAAAATAAAATAAATTTTGATGTTTAAAACTGTTGAATGATCATTTCAACATGAAATCCCTAAAGAGAGATTTCACATCTCATCAGCAACGACCACATTTCAAAATGAAATAAAAAAGAAATAAAAAATGAAGGTTAAGAAGTAAAAAATTTACGTCTATTTTTAGATTTTGAACAATTTTACTTAGATCGATTATTTTTGGGGTAGTTGGATAAAATATTAATATAAGTGGGAAAACTATTTTCTTTGAGAAAAGGCTGGTGGGATCCATTGTTTAAATTAAGGGTGATATCTAGTAAAATTGTCCAAAATCTAAAAATAGACATTGATTGCGAACTGATTTGTTTTTGTGACATAAATTTTTTAATTCTTAACCTTCATTTTTTATTTTTTTTTTATTTCATTTTGAAATGTGGTAGTTGCCGATGAGATGTGAAATCTCTCTTAGGGATTTCATGTTGAAATGACCATTCAACAGTTTTGAACATTGAAATTTATTTTATATAAATAAATCAAGAAACGCTCACACACTCTTACATACATACATACATACATACACGCACACATCAAATTCAAATAGTATCCCCAAAGCAATAAAAAGAACCAGATGACTGATAGAAAACAATTTTAAATCAATTTCACAAGTTAATGAAAAATTCCTTGATAAGGAAGGCGCCAGAAGAAACTTTACTTGCTAATGTGAAAACTCCCCACCAACCCTTTCAACCTGGGGGTCTCCACTTGACTTATCTCTTTATACAGGATACCTTGGCCATCAGAAAAGCAAACAGATCTCAAGACATAAAGTCACAAGTTTATTGACCTGAAGAGAGTCAACTTCAGACTTGAAACATGTGTAGCTTCATAAATACCATTATGGACACTTAATGCATCATACAAAAAGCAAGTAATATAAACAATAATAACAACAACAACAGTAAATCTACACTTTAAAATGTTCACAGCTTCTCACACTTTTTATTTTATATGTGTGTGTATATATATATATATATATATATATATTGTATATTTGGGCAAGAATATCTCTTATGCAAATTTTATTCAAAACAACTGACAAAGAACTGTGGTTAAGTTTTTTATATAGCTTTTCATGGGTTCTTATAAGTTTTTTTCTTTTCAGGACATAAATTATATAAAACTGTCCAAACATTTTATATGTCCAAGAGCTTCAGTTATAATATTAGTTATATATTCAGTTAAAATTAAAATACATTTCAGACTTAATAATGGCTTAAAGTATAGCTAAAAGTGCTTGGATATATAAAACATTTGGACCATTTTCATATAATTTATACCCTGAAAATAAAAAATATTATGAGAACACATTAAGTTGTCCAGGCCAAGGTTGAAAAGAAATAGATTTGATCTCACAAATTCTGGAAAATCACCAACCAAATTATGAATAGAGGCAAAGTGGTTGTGCCCACTATTATATATGACCCTGAGGTCATGTCCTCCCTGACAGAGAAGTCGAAACTCTTCATCTTGATCTTTGCTTCAAACTTGATGTCAGATGACAAAGGCCATCCCATCCCTAACTTCCCAGTCTCACTGAGCAAAATCAAAGTTATATCCTCATTTCAGTAAAAGAAGTTTCTCGACTTATCAAAAGCCTTGACCTCACAAAGTCACTGGCCTGGATAAAATTTGAGTGGTTGTCATTCAGAATATGAACTCAGAATTATCTCTGATTTTAGCAAAATCATTGAGCCACTACTTAAAGAAGAATCTTTCCCAAGTAGTCTAGGAGGTGGCAAGCATATGACTGGTCTTCATGAATGTGGGTAACCAATCCTTCCCATCCCAGTATAGACCCATTAGTCTTCTCAGTAAAATCTTTGAGGCATTATCAAAAAAATAGTTGAGCACCTCCATAGAACAACTTCTTGTGTGACAAGCAGTATGGGTTTTGATTAGTCCAATCCACTGTTGACATTTTAACTACCATTACACACAGAATTAGTATGGCCCTTGACAACACACATAATGCAAAGACCACAACATTAGATATATCAAAGGCCTTCAACAATGTTTAATCCACAAGCTTTTCAGCCATGAAATCACAAGAGTTTTTTATAAAATCCTTTCTAAAGTAGTTATTAATGGCCAAATCACTGATGCCCTGGTGGTCAACACAGGCAATCCTCAAAAGTCACTCCTCAGACTAACCCTTTTTCTGATTTACATTTGTAAACATCCATGTCAAAGATATGACAATATATGGATACACCTCAAAATGTCTTGACAATCAGAGATTGCAGCTGACCACTCTTCTGATCTAACATGTACTTACCAGTGGGGGGAAAACTGGTTGATTACATTCAATGCTTCCAAAACCAAGCTGGTTATATTCCATAACCTCAGATCAGACTCCAAACTACCACCAGTCACACACTATTCCACTTACATAATAGGAAAACACCCACACTGTCTTTGCATTCTATTAGCGAGAAGTAAGTTCTACTCAAACAACTTCTTCCTATGGAACAGACTCTCAAGTGGATTTTTCCCAATCACTAAAATCTGTTCAAGTTCAGAGTCAACCGTTATCTTTCCATTGTGGAGTAGTTTTTGCACTGAAGGTTATAATCGTGCTATGTCGGTTGCTCATCAACTTAATGCATCCAAAATGTTAGGAACTTGGTAATCTTCCACTGTAAGCTGACTTCTTAGTATTTGGCTAACTGCCGACTAATATCAACTGCCTTAGTCCAACTATGTCCAAACTGGATCTAACGAATAGTTCTACTGAATTCCAATAGAACTCTAAAGAACTCTCTAGAACTTTTAAAAACTCCCAAGAACTTCTCGAGTTGACTTCCTGTTAAATATTATTAATATAAGAGGGAGAGTCCATTATCTGAGGAATAGGTGTGTTTCACCATAACACTTTCTCTTCTATCCATATAAACTACCCCTTAACATCACCTTCTACCTCAAGTGTCTGCAGGCCTTGTACAGGGGACAGGGGTGAATTATACTGTAAAATAAAAAAGAACATGTAAATAATATAAAAATCATAACCACAGCAGTTTGTCGGTCATCTTTAACAAAACTTTCACACACAAACAAACATATTCAGACTTATATATGAAAGTGCAAGAAGCCATGAGCATTTGTTTAAAGTGTAGATCTTTTGTTGCTATTATTATAATTATTACTTATTCCTTGTATGATATATTAAGTGTCCATAACGGTATTTGTGTTGCTACACATGTTGACTCTCTTCAGGTGAATAGACTTGTGACTTTACATGATCCGTTTGCTTTTCTGATGGCCAAGATATTGTGTATAAATAGATAAGTCAAGTGCTAAGTAGGTCTTAAAGTTCATATGCATGCATGTGTGTTGGTTTATATTTTTTTATTTTTTGCACACTCTCACATTAAGTTTCTCCTGTTGCCTTCATTGACTGTAAAAATCTTTTTTTTACTGACTTGCAAAATTTGATTTTGTCTTCATAGTTCGAAATTGTTTTCACTGATTTTGATTCAATTCTATTCTATGAGTCATCTAGTTCTTTTTATTGTTTTTGGGATGCTATTTGAATTTAGTGGGTGTGTTTTTTTTAATTACGTGTATATATATATATATATGTGTGTGTGTGTGTAATTTATTTGTTTAAACCTTATTTTTAATGAATACTTGTATTTGAGTAGATGCACTGTTTTTTTTATAATTAAACAGTATATTTATTTACATCTACTGTTTAAATAAAAATTAAAAATATGTCAAGTTTGTTTTGTTTGTTTTTGAGGCTTAACGACCTATCAATCCTTATGGGATCATTTTAAGGTCATAACCAGTGATTTTGGGTAAGGTTATTTTATTTTTACAACATTTTTCTTTTCACGATTCATTGGGATTTGTTTTTTTGTTTTTTTAAGAGCAGGGTCCCCAAGTCCTACCCTTGTTATTTAACCCATAACTGGAGGGAATGGACGGATTAATACCTTTCCCAAGGGTACCAGTGCTTAAGTGAATGCAGGGTATTAAACTGGAATTCGAACTTGGCTCACCAATTTCTCTTTCGGAGCCGATATCCACTGCACCACAACAGACATCCGTCACTATACGCTTACAGCACCTGGTATTCCCAAGCAGTCACCCATCTAAGTACTGACCAGGCTCAATGTTGCTTAACTTCGGTGATCGAGCGAGAACCGGTGTATTCAACGTGATAGGCCATGAGCCAAAAATATGTCAAAGTTAATCCATTACATAACAGATTTCGTAAAACTTCACAAACTAATTGTCTTTGTTTACATGAGGATATGAAAATTGTGTGTTTAAAAGCACTATTTCAGGCTCAGTTTCACTATAAGTCATTTGTGGTCATTAGATCAATTAAAGGTTTCCCTGTAGGGGACATAGATTTGGATCCTGTCAGAGGGCATATATTTTCCTAACAAGATTTCTTGATTATTTAGGCCAATAAATGTGTAAATAAATACACTGTTTAAAAAAACAAAGCTAAAAAAAAAAAAAAAACCAGCTAAAAATAATAAAGAAACAGAGAATCTACTCAAATATGAATACCCATTAAATTAAAAATATGTTGGAGTTAATCTATTCTGTCATGAATTTTGTGAAATATTGTGTGTGTGTGTGTGTGTGTTTTATATATATATACAAAGAGTTTCAGTCAGTTAAATGCCATACGTGATACACGCTTGGGCGATCCTGTCTCGAAAAAGACATGACTGACTGGGCAGAAGATTATCCTGCAGTAGGTTGCCATTGCTTTCTGTGGTAGACTGGTTGCCAGCCAAGGCTAAAGAACCCAATCTGTCCTGTTATTTTACCCATAACTGGAAGGAATAGATGGATTAATACCTTTCCCAAGGGTATTTGCACGTAAGTGAACAAGAAACCGGGCAGCCGAGTTTGAATTCCAGTTGAATCCATTGTATTCACTTACGCGCAAATACCCTTGGGAAAGGTATTTATCCATCTCTTCCTCCAGTTATGGGTTAAATAGCAGGACAGATTGGATTCTATAGCCTTTGTTGGCAACCAATCCACTGCAAAAAGCAATGGCAACCTACTGCGGGATAATCTTCTGCCCAGTCAGTCATGTCTCGAAAGAGACATGATCACCCAAGCGTGTTTCACGTATGGCACTTAAATGACTGACCGACAGAGAGTTTATCCTTTTAATAGAGTAGATTTATGCTGAATCTGAAGCTTGTGAGGACACTTATGATGCATTTACTCATCAGGGTTGTTTGTTGTTAAGTTACAACTTTTTCCTGTTTATATAGAGTATGGTATGATATTGTGGAAGTAGTCTTGTGATTGGTTAGTTATTCTTTTTCTTCTTTTTGATGATTGGTTGATTTTCTTTATATTTCTTTTTTATTTTTTAGTTTGATTTATTTTTATTTTTTAATTTATAGTGTATGTGTGAATGGGTGTTTGTTTCGTTGGGATGGGCCCATAACTTAATGAAAACCGCCTTGTCAAGTGGAAGCATCCTCAAGGTATCCTCATGAAACTTCAAAGTCAGTGTGAATCTGCTCTATTAAAGAGATAAACTCTTTGTAACTACTAACGGTCTGTCTACACCATGATATTTAGCACTTTACAATAAAAAAAACCTGTTTTCCAAAATACATTTTATCAGTAATAAACACTGAAAAATAACAACCTTGGTGCTAAATACTATCACAATTAAACACTATATATATTTATTGTAAGGAGTAAATAACTTTTCCCTAGTGACTAAATGAACTAGTCTAGAGGCTTAAATAAAGAACTCTGGTGAGTCTAAAAAAATCATGGTGGAAACAGTTTTCTGAGGATTTATTACAGGCATCACAGCATGTGCCTAAAACAAGACTTAATATTATAACCGATAATAACTGAGTTATAACAAATACTGGTCAAATTAGTTGTATTCACTTACATGCAAAAATGAGAAATAACAATGGTGATGAGGAATTGAAACTTATATTCATAACTGGATGGACAAGGATATTAGAAACTTATACTGAGTGATAGCATGAAGAACAAAAGTATTTGTTGCATTGGCACATAAGATACCAGTGATAAGGAGAATTTGAACCACAAATTTTTTTGTATACAGAGAAAAGAAACAGAAAAAAAAAACACTCTTTAAATATGAACAAAAATTATTGGCTTCTGAGGTACAAATTCAACAACATGAGCAGCAGAAACAACAACAAAAGTTGACTGAAATAATAATGAGGAAAACAGAAAACCCTCCCAGTTTTTTTACTTACCACATCTAATCTAAATCTATCTTAACTTATTTATAAATGGAACTTTGTCTGTGTGTGTGTGTGTCCATTACCTATAGACTCCAAAATGGCTGAACCAATTTTCTTGAAAATTTACACAGTTGTACTATAAGCGTCTGTGAGTGTTCTTAGCTAGGTTTTGTGTTGAGGTACCCTTGATAAATATCGAAAATCAAAAAAATTGTGTTATAGAAGGAGTGGTCCGATTTTAATCAAATTTGATACACTCCTAGACAAAGACATAAGAAATGATATTCAGAAGTTTCAAGGTTGCAGTTCTATCCTTGGATGACTTATTTGACTCCAATATTAAAAATCGATACCCCGATATCCTACAGGGTCTGATCAAATCAGTTTTTCAGCCCTTTTATTTTAGTTTTTGCTTCAGGTTTGGCTCTAAGTAGGTATAATTATAGTTCTTAGTCTCAGCCATGATACCATTAACTCAAAGGACTTATTTAGCCCTCAAAATTCAGTTTACGATGAAAAAAACTTATTTGATATTGATACCAGGAAATGAAAATTTGACTTACATCCATTCATTTTTCTTTCAGTCTTTAACCGGAAACAACTATTGCTTTTTAGTTTTTCGTGCCAAAGTCCAAAGAGTCTGAGCTCCAGGACCATGGATTAGTTTTAAAGCTTTCATTACACCTGAGCAACACTGGACTATACTGCTAGTACTCTCAAAAACCACATCTGAATTTAGATACAAGCCAGATGATGGACTTATGTTTTTTGCTTATTTATGAAGACACAAACAAATTTTCAGAGAAGAATTCCATAACTGGTAAGATGAGAGGAAAGTGAGACTTTTTTTTTTTGCTTTTAACAAAGTTATCACCAGTAGAACATGAAAAATACTGTAATTTTGTATTACCGGAAAGACAGGAAAAATTAATTTTGAATAAATAGTGAATCTTCTGTCAAAGATTTTGTCACATATGCTGGAATTGTTAACAATAAGTTGAAAGATTCAGACGAAATGAACTCTGGATATGTTCCAAAGGTTAATTTTTTTTCAAGGGGGAACAGCAAAAAGATACAGAAATATGTGAGGAAATTCAAACAAAACTTGTACAAAATAATAAATATAACTACAATAAATATTGAATAAATGTCATAAAATCCTAAATCTGAGACACACTGCTGAAGAAATTTGAGGAAAAATAATGGATATACATACAATTGAAAGATAAAATGTACAAAAAGAAGAATTAATGCATGTTTCAGATGTGGAAGTTTATAACTCAAAGATGACTGTCTCTAAAAATTCAAAATGGTAAAAAATTTGTACTGAGCCTTGCAACGGAAAAAATAAACACAGAAAATAAAAGAAAATTTATGAATGCAAAAATAAATAATCTAGATGTAAAAATGCTACTAGATACTGGTAGGATATCACAATAATCAGTAAAGCTGCATGGAAAGAAATCAGAAAACCTATATTAAGAAGGACTTCAAAGTCGTGAAAATGAGTAATTTTTTTATTGGTGAAATGACTTGTAATTCTGTAATTAGTATGTATATTACAAACTTATTCAGTCTTGACTGGATGGAATTATTTGAGCTTCGAGATTTACTTATAAATGTTTATTGCAAAAACGTAAGTGGACAAGAGATTTATTTAAAAAAAAACAATGAAAATTTAATGGAAGAACTGAAGAGATGTTTTTCAGATGTTCTGTCAAATGAGTTGGGACGGTTTTTCAAATTCAAAGCAAAATTTAAAGTGAAAAAAGCTTTGACACCAGTATTTAAACTGAAGCGTAGAGTAGCATTGGCAACATTATATCAAGTCAACAAAGATTTAGACAGACTTGAAAAAAATAGGTGTAATTGAAAAGATAAATAATTCAAAATTGGCAGTGCCAGCAGTGGACATAAAGAAAAAAAACTGTGTTTGTACTGACTTTTTAAATGGGTTAAACAAGCCCAGAGGAAATTTTTGTGAAGTTAAATAGTGGAAAATGTTTTTCAAAGCTAGATCTTTCTGAAGCATATTTAAAAATACAGGTTGAAGAAGAATGTACAGAGTTATCTATAAATATGCACAAAAGACTGCATCAATTCAAATGACTTTCTTTATGTATAAAAGTGTCTCCAGCTATATTTCAACAAGCTCACTAGGATTTTGTAATAGCTTATCTGGATGATATGTTAATTAAAAGTGTATCTCAGAAACAACATATCAGGAATGTGAAAACATTTCTTGAAAAAATGCATCAGTACAGGTTCAAACTCAGTGAAGAAAAATGAAAATTGTTTTTGCCTAAAATTAAGTACCTTGGACAAATCATTGACAAAAATGGTCACCAACCAGATTCATTGAAGACAAGTGCTATTAAGAATATGCCTCCATCAACAAACATTACTAGCTTACAAACATTCCTGAGACTATCAACTGATTATCAAATATATGTACCTATTATGCAGAATTTGAGAGTTCTACTGAACAATTTACTTAAAAGGGGCATAAAGTTGAACTGGACTGAGAAGTGTTAGAAGACATAAAAATTACTAATGTCAGACTAATCATTAGCTCACTACGATCCAAAAACAGAAATTGTAGTTGCTTCAGGTGGTAGTGATTATGGAATAGGAACAGTAATTTTACTTAAATACAACGACGGTAATATGAAAGCTATTGCGCACATGCTTTGTGTTTGCTATTACCAGCAGTAAAAACTACAGCCAGATTGAAAAAGAGGCATTAGCAATAACACTTGCAGTGAAAAAAAATTTAATACATTCATATATAGAAAAACTAGAGCTTGAACCTAAAGAACAAAAAATACCAAAGTTATGCATGTTATTTACACTATTTGGACTGTTGTCCTCATTTTTATTGCCATGATTATATACTCTGGCCTTCTTCAGGTGCTAGGAATTTTGAACTATCATAAACATGGCAATAAAGAAGAGGACAACAGTCCAAACTGTGTAAATAATGTAAATACTACTTCACCTCAGAAGGATAGATAAATAAAGTTATGTTGATGAACACACCAAAAAGAGTACAGGGTGATGCTAATAAATAAAAAAATAAAATATTTATTAATAACAAAAATCTTAAAAGTGAAATGTTGAGGAGTAAATAACCTTCTCTTAGTAACTAAATGAACTAGTCTAGAGACTTAAAGAACTCCAGTGAGTGTGAAAAAAGTCTACTGGAGTCAGTTTTTTGGAGTATCATACAGACATCACGGCAAGTGCCTAAGCAAGACTTAATATTATCATTGATAGAAAACGAGTTATAACAGATATGCAAGAAGTTAATTGTACCAAGAAGTGGGGTTAAAATTTTGGCTAATATGTCAGCTTGTTTATGTGGGGTGCTACCTATTCCTGATATAATGGGCCTCATCATTATATCTATTTTATGTATTTTTGGTAATATCCTGGTGAAACTCATTATATCAGGAATAGGCAGCACAATGTAATCATCAATAGTAGCATCTGATGATTGCATTCTGCATGAAACTCAGAGTTGTGCTACTTGTGAGAAACAAAATGTTTGTTTATTATGAGTGTATTTTTGGGGCAGCAATCTTTCTTTTAAACATGTTTTGTTAAAAACGACCAACAAGGAAGATTTGATTAGTTTTTTTTATTTAATTTTTCCAGTATTCTTACATGTCTCTCCTTTTTTCTGGAGAGAAGGAGAGTAAAAATGTTCCATAATTTTTCACTTTTTAAGCACTTTCAGCCACTTCACTGGCCATTTTCAAGGAGATAATTTATTCAATGTTGTTATTTTGTCCTCAAGGTTTTGACAGTAATGTAATTTTTGTGTTTTTGAAAAGGAGCATTCTTTAAAGCTATGGCATGAGTATCTGTCTTTGACATAAGGTAAAAAAGGAAAAGTATGAGTTGGAACACTGTAGTACCACCCCTAAAAATCGAGAGGCACAGTCATAGATAAAACATCCTCAATTACTTTGTATTTTGTTTGAAAGAAAGAATTTCCAATTGAAAAACATTTACCCCAAGAGAACCAATTTTATCAGAGGCTGAACACTGACTGTTGCAAAATATGCAACTATCTCAGCCATGCACCAAGCTAATTACATTTGTTTGGTATTATTTTAAAATACTTGCAATTATTAATGTATTAATTTACATTATTTAATTATTAAATTATTAATATGCTGAAAATTAAGAAATTATTTAGAAGAATCAAAATACTAGGCATTTCTAATGAAGTGATAATATTTTTCAAAATTTTTAATTGTTATTCTTAATTTCTAATTGATTTTCTTTCATCTTAATTTCAGTCATGATTGCCAACATCCTGAAGGGACAAGGGACATGTCACACAAGAAGAAAAAGAAACTAAATTAATCATCTTAATTTGTCACTTTTGATCACAATACTCAACTCATTTTACATTCAGTGCCACACATGGAGAGCCATAATCCCCAGTGTACTGAAAGGACACTGCACAATTGAAGAGGACACTAAAGAAAACTTTATAAAAAGGCATGAAATGGAAATAAATTAACTTTCAGCTATGAAGAAATTTTAAAACAACAATTAACAAAGTTATATTCTGGATCATTTTGAAAAAAAAAATTCATTGATTTGCAGTTTATCAACCTTTTGTAGGTTATTCAAAGCAAAAAAATGTTTTCCCTTTTTGTAAGAATTTTGTTGAGATAATAATGACAGACTAATTAACCCATAGTTTGGGGAGAAAAATGAATTCATATCTTTTTCTAAGAAAAATTGTATGTAAGTGAATATAATGAATGTGACAAGAATTGGAACTCAGCATTCCAATTTCCAATTCTGCTCTATTTATTCACCACTTGCACATTCAGGGTTACAGTACCTGATACACGTAAGGGATCACCCATCTAGTTACTGACCTGGCATGACATTGCTTAACTTTAAAGTGCTATGGCTTTAAACCTATTCATTTGTTTTGTTTTTAATACTTTCTTTTATTTTTTTTAATCCACCAACCACTAATACTTTTTACAAAATTAACAGTTTAGTACAATCGTGACAATTTTTACTTCATTTGAATATTGCTGCTTCTTCTATGTGTCATGTACCTTCACAACAGTGGTGATCACGGCTCTCCACAATTTCCTGTCCTTAGTAGGTTTTAATAAATTTTGTGTTTTTGTGATCTCTCCTAAACTTTGTTTTACCATCCATTTACTCAAACTCACTAAGTAGGTTATACATTGTTTTCTGCTGTTCTTCTTGCCTTCAATCTTTACTGTGAGTATCAGATTTTCCAATCCCTCTTTCCTCATTATTTGCACTAGAAATTGTAACAGTTTTTCCTGATGTTAAGAACAAGTTTATTTTTTCTTTTCATGTACTCTGAAATTTTGTTGTTGCTCACATGCTTCATGGTATCATCAGCATTCTTCTGTAGAATCACATTTCTGTTGCTTAAAGGAAACATCTTTGAGGTCAAGCATTCACTGCTATTTTGAAGGACAGATATCACAGTTCAGTAATTGTTTTTAATATGTTCAGTCTATCACATCCTCAGCATTCTTCTGCCGAACCCACACAACCCATTACATATATAATGTAGGTATTTTTTTTTTTTTTTTTTTATAAGCGTTTCACCCCGAGCAAGGCATGTCACTGCCACTACTGTGCAGGGGGCTACGTAGAGAGGAGAAAGGCTGGTTAAATATAGGACATTTAAGAGGGTGGGTGATAGGCGGGTGAGGATACCGAGAATGAGGGTTGGTAGATGAGAGTGTTGTGAGAATAGTTGGGAGTTAGTGTGATAGGAGGTGTCTATTGACCCTATCTCCACCAAAGTCAGATTGCCGAAGGTTTAAATTAATTTAAAAATAAAAAATACCTTTTGTAAGCTTTTATTTTAGCTTTAATTGATAGTTAAAGAATTAAATTTACTATTTACAGTAAGTAAAATACTTTGGTGTTTTTCAAACAAATTCTGTTGATTTGAATCAATTTCCATTTATTTTGTTTAAAATATATATATATATATATACATATATATATATGAAACAAAAAATATCATGCATCATCGATGTTGGCTTGAAATAAGGAATTGGAGACCTGTGTTCAAATTCAAGTCAGGTTTATTAAGTTCACTTATGCACAAGTACCCCTGGAAAAGATATGAATCAATCTTTTCTCTCTCCTGCTATGGGTTGAATAGCAAGACAGATTTGGTCCTATAGATTTGGTTGACAGGCAGTCTGCTCCAGAAAGAAATGGCAACCCACTGTGAAACAATCTTCTGCTTAGTCAGTCATGAATCAAAACAGACATGACCGTCCAAGGGTGTATCCTGTATGACAATTAACTTAACAAACATCACTGCTACAAAATAAAGTTTGTTGTTGAAAAAAAAATTAGTTCATAATTGTCCAGTTCCTGTTCCTTCCTAGTCTTTTGAACAGAAATAGAGGTTCATGCCTTGCTTTTTTTTTTTTAGGGTAGAGTTTCTGGTTACTTTTTCATTTTCGTTCACTTCCAGGAGCCCCTTGCATCTAAGTGAATTTATTGCCTTGCTTGGGGTGAATGGGTTAAAAGAAAAATCTGAAAGATCTGATTCTCTGTCCATTACACACACACTTTGTGTGACTTTGCGAGCACATATGTAATGTCTATATATATATATATATATATATATATATATATATATATATATATGTTTTGTGTTGAGTGACTTAATGTGCTTGTGCTATTTAATGTATATACAAGTACATAAACACAATCTAACTGAGGATCAGAGTAATGACATTTGAATAATAGATTCCGCTTCCACCTGTCTGGACCACCGCTAACCTGGGCTGATCAAATCATAAAGTTGGAGAAAAATAATTAATTTTTTTGAAATTTAAAAAAAAAAAAATCTAACAATGTCATGATTTATTGAACTTTCAGACATTGCTTGGTAATGAATAAAATTAATTTTTTAACATCTTAAAAATTTTGTTGAAATGTCTTTTTTTGCATCTGTCATTGAATTAAATATACTTATGCACACCGCAAGCAAACAAGCCTATCCACATAATTTAAATGAAAATGTAATGGACATCTGTGTAATGAAGACCGACCAATTTCCAATTTTGTCTGATTAAAGAAAGAAAAGTATAATTGTTGTCATATGAAGTTATTTGTATGACTGCTTCTGGGTTTAAATTGGATGTATTACCTAATAAATGTGGATGCGTGTTGTGATGCTGTGGTTATTGACTCTGAATGACAAATTAGAAAGCCGATTTCGAATTCCAGTTGAATTCCTTGCATTCACTTACGCACAAATATCCTTGAGAAAGGTATTAATCTGTTTCTTCTCTTCAGTTATGGGTTAATTAACAGGACAGATTGGGTTCTACAGCCTTGGCTGGCAACCAGTCTACTGCAGAAAGCAATGGCAACCTACTGCAGGATAATCTTCTGTCCAGTCAGTCATGTCTCTTTTGAGGTATGATCGCCCAAAGCATGTATCACATATGACACTTAACTGATTGACCTAATAATTAAATAATTTATTTTAAAATCATTTTACTTTTAAAGTTACTTTTAAATCATTTCATGCAGTAAAGCCACTAAGACACAAGTGGTTACCTAGTGTGAAAGGATAAAATAAAAAAATAGAAAACATTATTAAAGAGCAACAACATTTTTTTTTTTTTGCCGTAAGGTTCATCCTGTACAAGTCTTGGGGAGTGGGGCACTCAAGATAAAGGGTTATATCAGGAGGTAGTTTGTATGGATAAGAGGGGAAGATAATCGTGATTTTGTGAAACTTCATATCAACCTTCATGGGTTATTTAATGCCAAATGCTAAATATTTAAAGCACAATTGTATGCCTTCAAAAACAGATAGAAATGTACTGTTGGTAATTTTACTATGAATAACTATTGTTGGTAATTTTACTATGAATAACTATTGTTGGTAATTTTACTATGAATAACTATTGTTGGTAATTTTACTATGAATAACTATTGTTGGGTAATTTTACTATGAATAACTATTGTTGGTAATTTTACTATGAATGGGTATTGTTGGTAATTTTACTATGAATGGGTATTGTTGGTAATTTTACTATGAATAACTATTGTTGGTAATTTTACTATGAATAACTATTGTTGGTAATTTTACTATGAATAACTATTGTTGGTAATTTTACTATGAATAACTATTGTTGGTAATTTTACTATGAATAACTATTGTTGGTAATTTTACTATGAATGGGTATTGTTGGTAATTTTACTATGAATGGGTATTGTTGGTAATTTTACTATGAATAACTATTGTTGGTAATTTTACTATGAATGGGTATTGTTGGTAATTTTACTATGAATGGGTATTGTTGGTAATTTTACTATGAATAACTATTGTTGGTAATTTTACTATGAATGGGTATTGTAGGTAATTTTACTATGAATGGGTATTGTTGGTAATTTTACTATGAATGGGTATTGTTGGTAATTTTACTATGAATGGGTATTGTTGGTAATTTTACTATGAATGGGTAATTGTTGGTAATTTTCTATGAATAACTATTGTTGGTAATTTTACTATGAATAACTATTGTTGGTAATTTTACTATGAATAACTATTGTTGGTAATTTTACTATGAATAACTATTGTTGGTAATTTTACTATGAATAACTATTGTTGGTAATTTTACTATGAATAACTATTGTTAATTTTACTATGGAATTTTAACTATTGTTGGTAATTTTACTATGAATAAGGTAATTTTGTTGGTAATTTTACTATGAATAACTATTGTTGGTAATTTTACTATGAATAACTATTGTTGGTAATTTTACTATGAATAACTATTGTTGGTAATTTTACATGAATAACATTGTTGGTAATTTTAACTATTGAATAATATTGGTTGGTAATTTTACTATGAATGGGTATTGTTGGTAATTTTACTATGAATAACTATTGTTGGTAATTTTAACTTTTATGAATAACTATTGTTGGTAATTTTAACTATTGAATTAACTATTGGTTGGTAATTTTACTATTGTTACGTCGGGTCACAGAATTATGTGAAATAATACAAAACAACGTAATAGTATAAAAGTAGGTGTATTGTCAGGGAAGAGAAGTATTTACAAGAGGTGAGGATTAGTAGAATACAGAACAAGGTAATTAGTATACAGTATCGTCGTAGAGACGTGATAGACTGACTAGCAGAACACTTCCAGTGCAATACCGGAAATACCCGACTGACTCGCTTACTCGACTTCCTTCCTTGAGGTATAATCACTACTATTTTATATAGTGATTCGAATAGTCCATTTCCATGGAAAGGTGGAGAGTGCCCCAACAACTACGAATAACTATTGCTGGTAATTTTACTATGAATAACTATTGCTGGTAATTTTACTAGAAATAGGTATTGCTGGTAATTTTACTAGAAATAGGTATTGCTGGTAATTTTATTAGAAATAGGTATTGCTGGTAATTTTACTAGAAATAGGTATTGCTGGTAATTTTACTAGAAATAGGTATTGCTGGTAATTTTACTAGAAATAGGTATTGCTGGTAATTTTACTAGAAATAGGTATTGCTGGTAATTTTACTAGAAATAGGTATTGCTGGTAATTTTACTAGAAATAGGTATTGCTGGTAATTTTACTAGAAATAGGTATTGCTGGTAATTTTACTAGAAATAGGTATTGCTGGTAATTTTACTAGAAATAGGTATTGCTGGTAATTTTACTAGAAATAGGTATTGCTGGTAATTTTACTAGAAATAGGTATTGCTGGTAATTTTACTAGAAATAGGTATTGCTGGCAATTTTACTATAAATAGGTATTGTTGGCAATTTTACTATAAATAGGTATTGTTGGTAATTTTACTATAAATAAATATTGTTAGTAATTTTACTATAAATAAATATTGTTAGTAATTTTACTATAAATAGATATTGTTGGTAATTTTTTATATAAAAACATATGCCTTTCATAATGTTTTTGTTTAGGGTTCACTATTTTTCCATCGCTGGGACCCTGACAGATGCTACTACTCTGGGCCATGGTGAACCTAGGAACAACAGCAATTAGGAGATACTCCTCAAAACCTCTAATATCCCAATCAGAGCAAGAAGTGAAAAAGAAGAAATTGTTAGCATAGAATTTAGAGTTACATTTGGCCAATTGTAAATTGATGAGGCCAATGATAATGCAGTCTTCTTTCTTTTATGTGCTGCGTCCCTTTAAAAATGGCACCCTCAGCGGACCTCAAGTGGAATGACTACGTGAAATCCATTGCTAAATCCGCTGCTATGAAAGTCGGCTCTCTTTGCAAAGCCTGGAAATTCTTTCCGTCTGAATCTATTCTGCACTTATATGTGCCCCTGCTATTCTCCTCTCCAAAATACAGCGAAGAATCTGTAATGTGATTGATACTGACTTGGCTGACCGCCTGCAGTCACTCTCTCACCGGCGTGATGTGGCTTCCCTGTGCCTCTTCTAGAAATACTTTCATGGCTTCTGCTCTGACAAACTTAAATCACTGGTGACCCTAGATATGAATTTGCATGAGATTGGCAACTAGGTCCCACCCTTTTACAGTGAAATCGATGAAATGTAACCGCAATTTCTACTCCAACAGCTTCTTTCCCCGCACTTCCCGCCTGTGGAATTCCCTACTGCATGCTTGCTTCCCCGATGGCTGCAACCTCCAGGAGTTTAAATGTAGGGTCAATAGACACCTCTTAACACACTAACTCACACCCACTCTCTCCAACTCTCCCTCTGTGTACATCCTAAGTCGTCTATCACCCTCCTTCTGACATTTCCTATACCCAATCTCTCTATGTAACTCCCTGTGCTATAGTGGCAGTGGAATGCCTTGCCTGGGGTGACATGATTAAAAAAAAAAAAAAAAAAAAAAAAAAAGAAAAGAAATCGTAGGCAATCATAGCCCTTAACATTTTTCTGTTCCTGGTAGTTCTTCATATATTCTACCTTGTTATTTCTCTTCAACTCCACTCTGACGTCCATTTACTTTAGTCTATCAAGTATGTCACGTGCTGCTTTCCCTTGTCCCACTATCTGCACTGTGAGTATCAAATTCTCCAAGCCCCCTTTCTCATTACAAATACAAGAAACTACAACTGTCTCTTCCTGATGTTAAGTATAAGATTCCTTTTTGTTTCCATTCTCTCCAAAACCTTGTCATTGCTCACATGTTGGGTCCATGGTCTCCACAGCATCAAATAGAACCACATTACTGATGCCTCAAGTTTTTTCTTCATCTTTGAGGTGATTGTCCAGCATTCAATGTCATATTAGAGAACTGATATTACATAAAGGTTAAGTACTCTTTTCTTTGTTTCTCATGAAATTTTTCAGTTTCTTAATACTTTGCTTAGCTTGTGAAAAGCTTCTTTTACTATATTTTATAACTCACTTTCTAGTGATTACAATATAAAGTCTTGCTTAGGCATTCACTGTGATGTCTTTAAGAAATACTCTGAAGACTGACTCTAATGAACTTTTTTAGACTCACTGGAGTTCTTTATTTAAGTCTCTGGACGAGTTCATTTGAGTCCCCGGTGGGTGCTATTTACTCCATAACATCCCCACTTTTGAGATTAGTGTTTTTAATAAATGTTTTACTTTATTTATTAGTAATCCCCCATCCTCATTTTGGTGAATTTGCCAATGTACCAAACTTTGTATATTTTACATTGAGGATCAACCTCTAGTTTTTCTGTCAGAAGATTATCCCGGAGTAGATTGCCAGCCAAGGCTATAGAACCCAAGCTGTCCTGTTATTCAACCCATAACTGGAGGGAAGAGATGGATTAATACCTTTCCCAAGAGTATTTGCGTGTAAGTGAATGCAAGGAATTCAAGTGGAATTCAAACTTGGCTCTCCGATTTCTCATTCTGAGCCGATATCCACCGCAACACAACGCAGTTTTTCTGCACTCTACCTTTTTCTGGAAACTGTACTTTACATTCAATGAATTTTTGTGATGTTTGTACATCGTATTATATAGTACTTTCATAGTTTCTTTTTTAATTTCAGGCCTTTCCTCAGTGAACCTTTTCTTCAGCTGATTGCAATGACTTTTATGTTCCTATTTGTTTCCTTTTATGATGTATATCCTCTTTCTAATTTGTAACATTATAATGCAGTCTTTTCACATTTCTTTTCCATTGCCAATTTGAAAAATTTGTTGTCCTTCTTGTTATCTGTACTTATTCCTTTTTTGGCTTGGTAATAACTTCTCAAACATCAATTCAATTTTTCTTGCAACCATCAATTTTACCAGCAACAAGCCTGATGGCATATTGGGATTTGGTGTTATTTGGTAAACACTGAAAACTTTTCAAGTGCTTCTTTACTCTTTTTTTCATGGCTTACTTTTTTCAAAGCTTTCTTAAATGCATCCATAAATTGTTCAGCTTGTTTGTTTGACTTTGGGCAATATGGCAGGGTAGATGTGTTTTTACAGAACATTTTACAAAAATCTTTAAATACCTGGTTAGTGAATTGTGTACTGTTATCTGAGACTATGGTAACTAGAATGCAATATTGAGCAAACAGTATATATAAAAAATTAATTGTAACCATAAAAGTTAGTTGTTTGCACTTACAGATTTCAGGCCACTTACTAAAGCTGTCCACCCCAAGATAATGTGATCTGTTTATTGGACCTGCAAAATCTATATGCAGTTTTGACCACAGAGTGTCTTTTGCCAAAATTGTATTTTCATGGTTGGTAATTTTGCTGCCAAACCACAACTTCTTTAGGCTTTTACTACTTTTTCAATGTCTTGATCCATTTTGGTCAAGTATAGATAACTTCTCCTAAAGGATCTAATTCTTGAAAATCCCAGACGTTCACCATGAAATTCATTAATATTCATTCGTTTAATATGCTAGGTATTATGACTCTTTGTGTAAACATCAGTAATCTTTCACAATCTGTTGTGAGTAAGCGTTGAAGTCTGATTGCATTTTTTCTTATTTTCTTTTGGTTGTTTCTTTTATTTCTTTAATAAACATGTCTTGTTATGATTTTTCTTTTATTTTTTCTAGGTAAGTGGTAATTTTCATACTACATTGCATAATATATTTTTCATTTCTAATTCCCTTTTTAAAGCTGCAATAACATGGTTCAGAACTTTTGTATCAATATTGATAACCAATCTGCATGTCATAATTTGTTGGATGGTTGGTATTCTATTGTAAAATTGTAATTTATCAAGAGGATACTCCAGCCTTGTAATCTTTTTTGCGGTGTGTAGAGATGCCCTTTTTTTAACAATAAATTGGTAATAGAAGCCTGTGGGCTCTCTACAGCTGAAAACTTCTGTGTATAAATTTGTGAATTTTTTACAGCAAATATTATTGCACTTTTTCGACTTGGCTTGATTTTTTTCTGCTGGTAGAAGTGAATGTGATGCATGTGTCAAAACTTACATATTACTGTCATCATACTGATGTAAAATTACTGCTCCTATAGCAAAATCAGAAGCATCTGAAGTCACTACAAATTCTGCTTTCGGATCGTAGTGCACCATGATTAATCAGACATTAACTTTTTTTATTTCTTCAAACGTCTTATGATGCTTCTAAGTCCAGTTTCACTTCATGCCATTTTTAAGCAGATCATTCAATGAAGTTCTCAAATTCTGCAGATCAGGTATATAAATTTGATAGCAGTTTGTGAGTCCCACAAATGCTTGTAACCTAGTAATGTTTGTTGGAGTGGGTACATATTCTTAATTGCACTTGCCCTTGATGGATATGGCTGATAACCATTTTTGGTACTTTATTTCAGAAAAAAATGGGGAAAATTTCCTTCTCTTTGGTGCACTTGTTCTTTTGCTTTGACATGGTGGTGCTTTCTGAAATCTCAAAAATTCCACATTCCAAAATTTTGCTGTTGAAGGGGCACATCACATTTGTATTCTCATGAAATGTGTTGTATACTGAAGTTGATAGAAAAGCATTTGAAACGATGAATCCTCTTATTATAAAAACACATTGAAAAAATACCAATTATAAACATGGCCACAATGTACTGGCCATATTCAGGAATTACTTGTATTAGGTTGTTACAAAAATAATGGCTGCTCAAAATGTTGTTTATTGAAAAGACCTTTTAACAAAGTATTCATACTAGGTGAATTTTAATATACATTATAATTAATGTGTTTTCTTTAATAATTTTTGACTTATTTTTAGACAGAAATATTCTTGAAGCATAGAAGCCTTTAATTATGAACATGACAAAATATGATTTGTGTTTACTTTTTTTGCATGAGTTCAAACTTGGGCACAGTTCCTCCCAAACTTCTGCCAATATCAATAGAGCATGGGGGGAGGGGTCTGCAAGTGATTGGACAGTATGAAGGTGGTTCCAGAAATTCCATACTGGATTATGAGAGGCTTGAAGATGAAGAAGATAAAGGAGTGTCATGCAGTTCTGACAAGAACAATTACAAGCATTTGTGCAAAACTCACATCAAAGTGACAGAGAAATGTCTCAGATGCTTGGTATCAGCACTGCAACAGTCACGCACCATTTGCAGAGTACTGGCAAGGTGAAAAAGCTTGATAAATGAATTTCTCATGATCGCAATGGAAATCAAAATCTAATTTTGAAGTGTGCTCGATGCTCTTTTTGCATAACACAAATGATCTCTTTCTTGAGTCACTTGTGAGGAAAAGTGTATACATTTTTACCTTAAACAATCAGATCAATGGCTTGATCATAATGGGTATTCCAAACATTTTCTAAAGCCAAAGTTGCATCAGGAAAAAAAATATGGTGACTGATTGATGGCCTGCAATTGGTGTTATCCACTACAGCTTTCTGGAAGCCAATTAGAGCATTAATGCAGAACTTTACTGCAATCAACCTGCTGAAATGTATACACACCTGCAAAAAATGAGACCTGCATTGGTGAATGGATATGATACAATTCTGCTCCATGATAATGTATGGCCACATATTGCAAAAATGATGCTGCAAAAACTCACTCACATGGGATATGAGAGTTTACCACATCCTCCATATTCTCTTCATCCTTCATCCATTGATTACCATTTTTTTAAGTACTTAAGCACATTTTTAAATAGCAAAACTTTTAAATCCAAACCAGAGGTGAAATCAGCTTTCAAGGATTTTGTTGCATCACAGCCAATAACTTTTTATCAATGTTGAATAAATAATCCTGTTGATTGATGGCAGAGGTGCAAAGATGCTCAAGGCTCATATTTTGACTAATTTCAACATTTCTAAAGTTAATTTTTCAAGAATAAAACTATATTTCTGAAATTAGCCATTATTTTTGTAATAACATAGTATTTATTTAAACTAACTGAAAACCTGTCTTGCAAACCAGTTAATTTCTTTGTACTTTGGATGGATGTGTCTTCACTCCTTGGATTTGGAACACCACAAATTATACTCATGTTTAAGAAGTTGAATAAAAATGAAACATGTGGAAATGAGAATCAAACAACACAAAAATAAAAATATCAGAATTTCTTTCATCTTTTTCTTCATATCTCATTCTGTGATGGAGATTTAATAAAAGTCAAATATTTTAGATAGACAAACATTTCTTGTTTGTTCATTTTCTTATCATTCTGTCAGATTCAAATCTATATTTGATTCCAGTTAATATATATATATATATATATATATATATATATATATATATATAAAAATGAATTAACAATGTGATGAAGCATGCCCCCAAATTTCAATATTCTCATTTCTCTTTCTGTTGTATTCAGAGGAGAAAGAAAAAATATGTTTTCTTTCGGCCCTAAGATTATTAGCCACAGTGACTCAGAAATTGCCAATTTCTTGAACATGCCCAGGTGAACAGAAAAAATGACAGGTTGTTTTGCACAGACTCCAGGGCGGAACCAACAGTGACACATGTCAAGTTTACATCATTTCTGATACTCCTGGGGGTTGTGAACAATAATGCCATGTTGCTCAATGTCTTCCCACAGAGCCTCAGGGATAAAGCCACCACATATACAGATGCTAGACATGGGGTCAAGTCATGAATTAAGTGGCATTCTGTTTTCTCTTACATGGTCATCCTGACATAAGATTTGTTGATCAATTTTTTTTTTTAATCATATCACCACGAGCAAGGCGGTAACGCCACTAAAGCACAGGGGGGCTATGGTGGAGTGAAAAGATTGGAAAAGAGAAAGCCGGAAACCACATCCTAAACAAGGAAAAAGAGACGAGCCTCTTCACCTGTTCAATAGATGTGGGTGGAGTGTGAACCGGGCAATAGTGTAGTCTATCTACTCCAATTGAAAAAAAAAAAAAGAAAAGAGTGAAAAGATTGGAAAAGCGAAAGCCGGAAACCACATCCTGAACAAGGGATGAGCCTCTTCACCTGTTCATGGAAAGTAATAATTGGTACATTTAAAATATTCTTTATATATATCTCTAATATATTCAATAAAGTTTTTATTATTTTCTTACTATTCATACATATATATAACTTTAATAAATTCAATATAGTTTTACATATATATATATATATATATATATTTGAAAATATTTTTGTAAGTACAGAATCTAATTATAGAAATAAAAGTGTGTAGCTTAATGTTACACATTGTGAAATGATAATAAAAAGTGAAGCAACAGGTTTTGCTCCTGTTCTTCAGGCTTTTACGGGAGATTTTAATTGGAATTAAAATTTAAAAAAAAAAAAATTAACATAATGTGATGAAGCATCTTATAAAGAATAAAAAGTGTGCAGCTAATTTTAGTGTAGATTGGTTCACTGTTGTGTCCCGATCTCACTCGTCATTCCATCTCAAGGTTCTGGAGGCTTTATATATTGAGTCCTAAAAGCCTGCACTGTGCAAACCGCATGAGTTGTTGGGGCTCGATATTATTAGCTTCTAGCTCCTTGCATTCACAATTTTTTTTTATCCCCCACATTTTCATGACTCATTTTTATATTTTATTTTATTTTAATTTCGATTAAAATCTCTCGTAGAGGCCTGATGAGCTGGAGTGAAACCGGTTGCTTCATTTTTTAATATCATTTCACAATGTGTAACATTAAGCTACACACTTATTTCTAGAATATATATATATATATATATATATATATATATTTAATATATTCAATAAAGTTTTATAATTTTCTTATATATATATACAGATATATATTTTTCATTTGATAACAAGTTAATTCTTCAACCAAGCTTTCAATTTTTTGGTATTTTCAGGCAATTTATAATAACTGATTTTCCAACATTTTTAAATGCACAACAGGAATTTTTATGAATGCACAACAAAAACCTCTCCGTAACATACAAGTCAATAATACAAATATAATTATATCATCCACATGCAAAAAAAATCCTAAAAATAGTGAAAACATTATGACTAAAAAAGAAT
This sequence comes from Ascarosepion bandense, assembly GCA_037127315.1. Taxonomy (NCBI): domain Eukaryota; kingdom Metazoa; phylum Mollusca; class Cephalopoda; order Sepiida; family Sepiidae; genus Ascarosepion; species Ascarosepion bandense. Next base: position 128,758 of record JBBBDQ010000895.1, on the reverse strand, counting down.
AAGCCAACACTCAACAATGTCAACTATGAACAGAACCACAATGCTGACAGTATTTGGAAAAGAAAACATTCCATTAACTCTAGATACATATGTGAAACAATCCAGATATTGAGTTAAAAGTAGAAATCATCCTTGATAAGGGCTAAAAATATAGCTGAAAATACTTGGACATACAAAACATTCAGATAATTTTTACATAATTTAAATCCAGTAAAGAAGAAAATTAGAAGACAAGAGAAATTAAAAATTAATTAAAAAACTTAACCAGTGCCTTGTCATTCATTTTTTAATATATATATATATATGTGTGTGTGCGCACAATTTACCTGCAAGATCTAAATTACAAAGAATGAATATTATTTATGAATTTACATGTCCTTTGAAGAACTATCAATCCAAATTCATAAATAATTACATTAGACACACTACCAATTCTCTGACAAGAAGACTCACATTGTATCTCTTAGACCATAGTTCAATTTGATCCCATTTAAATACACACAGAGGCCTACCTAAGTGTATCTGTAACATAATCATTAATAATATATATTACATCATCCACATGCAAAAAAATGCTAAAAATAATGGAAGCATTATTCATAAAAAAAGAAAAAGCCAACACTTAATAATCTTATTTACGAACATTGCAACAATGTGCTTACCTTGTTTGGAATATAAAACACACATGACTCTACACACACACACACACACACATTAACACTATGCATATTCAGTTACACATAAAATAAAATTCAATCCAAAAGTATAGCCAAAAGTGCTTGAAAAAATTAAAACAATTGGGCAATTTTTATATAATTTATGTTCTGAAAAAAAAAAAAATTATAAGCTCACATAAAAATTATATAAAAAAAACTTAACTATAATACCATTTTTAATGGAACATGCATAAAAGAGAGATTGTTTCCCAAATATACAATATATATATATATATATATATAATTTTGTGTGTGGAAGACATGGAAATATATATCTATCAGACAAATAGTCAAATATTTTGTTCTGTAAAGGAACTTCTTCAGCATAATAATGGTTTTAATGAGGATATCAGCCATACATATATGAGTCGCCGACTGACACCAATTCAGTCGGGTTTCAATCCTGGGTAGAAAGCAATCGAATGTCTAACTGTACTGATGAGCTGTGATACAGCAAAACAGATCTGTCTGCGGATGACTACATATAAATATAAAATGGGGAAGGGATGGGAGGGGAAAATACAGCAAAATGCCAATTACATTTTAGGTGAATGCTTTAAAGATACAAAGATGTTCAGTTTTAAATTTAAATTTTGACAACCAGTATGTCAAGAAGTTTAACTTAATATTCAGTTTATTATTTCATTTTTCTTTCTTCCATTATTATTTATAACTAATCCCACATTGTGTCAGTAGTACTTTTTTGAGGAGGGAAACTTATATTTGTTGTATGATCCTTGATGAGAATTTATCCTGGTAGATTCTGAAATTAGAACAATTTCAATACATTTTGGACTTGATCAGTTACTTTCTCATTTAATTAAATCTGTATTATTTAAGTTAAAACTATAATTGTGTATATTACATGATCAAATAATGACAATAATTTTTGCGAACAATTCCTTTTGTGTTCCTATAATTCTTTTCTTAAATTAATCAGTGATTCACCTCTATATTTTGGAGATATTCTTTGCAATGTATTTTGTGAATTTGGGCTTTAAATTCAGTGTCATTTTTTTATGTTTTTCATTAATTACATCTGCTTTTGAAGTTGCTGTAATACATTTTATATTAAATTCAGATAAAGTCTTTTCATTTGTAACTGCTATTGTGTTTGTGGTAAAATAATTGTTTATGGGAAACTTTGGAATAAAATAAACTCAAGGGTTTAAAATAAATAATAAATTTTTATTTTCTTTAGAGTGATGATTTGGTATTCAGCAGAGCAAAAATGTTCATGAATAAGAGGTGGATATCGGTAGCAATCTGGAGAAATCTTCATTTCAGTCATTTGAAGTCAGACTATGATAGGGATAGTAGTAATCTTTGAAATAAGTCAGTTTTAATACACTGTTTTTCTTGGCTTTAAGCAGGGCAAAATATAATTAGCAGATGACTTCATAACTGCTTATTCATATGTCACATGGCTGCTTTCTACATGGCACCATCTCCATTCATCCCATTGCCATCTCTTTTGCTTCTAGCTGAGAGAGGTGCCAATTATGAATTTTTGACTTGACTTAGAGATTATTTGTTTCAGCTAATATCAAAAGTCTTGTTGTGCCAATTTTTTATTTTTATTTTCGAGCATTCCTTTCTTTTTCATTTTCCTTTTTATAATAGAGGTTAAGCATGGAGCCTCACTGATCTTTGGTATTTCTCAGTCACAAATAAGTAGGCTCTGTTCCTGTAAACTTTTGATGTTGTTTGGTCAGGTTCAGTCTTTTCTTCCTTTTATTTGAGGGTTGCCTTCTCATTAGTTGAGAGATGTATGAAAAGAGAAGTCCAGAGAAAGAGAGATAATGGTTTTAAAGGAAAACACAAATGCCTTATTTTAATTTGAATTGTTTTCAGCTTTGTTGATATACAGAGTGGCTCAAAAGTAGGTGGACAGTAAACTTCTGATGTTTTTGACCAGTTCTAGTCTTTTCTTCTTTTTATTTGAGGGTTACCTTCTCATTAGTTGAGAGAAGTATGGAAAGAGAAGTTTAGAGAAAGAGAGATAATAGTTTTAAAGAAAAGCACAAATGCTTTATTTTAATTTGAATCATTTTTAGTTTTGTTTATATACAGTGTGGTCCAAAAGTAGGTGGACAGTAAACTTGATTTTTTTTGGCCGGGTTCAATCTTTTCTTCTTTTAATTTGAGGGTTATAATGAATACCATTGTAATAATATAACCAAGACACAAATCTATTACATCTACTCTCCACCTGCATTTTATTTTTGTATTTTATTTTTTTTTTATTCAGACACATAACAAGCTGATAGGTTTGTGTCTATTTATATCAAGACTACATTATTTATTTTTCTAATTTAAAAAAAACTGACGACCTTTATGACAAACACTATAAGTCTAAAATAAGTATATTATTCTTTTATGTGCCATGTTCCTTTAAAACATATGCAGTCATGGCCTTCCACATCTTCCTATCTCTAATAGCTTTTAACATGTTTTCTCCTGTTACCCACTCCCAAACCCCACTCTGCCATGGTTAGAAGTTCTAATTGGTTGTAATTAGAAAATTTTTGCAGATTTTATTTTTATAGTGACAGAAAAAATTTATGTGATAATCTTTATTGGTTGAAGGTAGATGTTTAGTTTTAAATCATTGTCAGTATAGTTTAACAGGATATCAAGAAACTGTTAAGCAGCTAAATTCCTTGTTTGACAAAATTTGATATCTCTGTCACTATTTCAGTAACTTTTGATGTCAACTGCAACCAACATTTTACTGTATTTTCTCCCTCTTTTTTCAAATATTTTATAATATAAGGAAAGCACTTTTAGTTTGAGAAAGGTTCTTTGTGAGAATGAAAGTTATCACATATTTTTTTCATTTTCTTAGATATAAGGAATTAATGGATTTTATTAAAAACCCAACACACACAAGCACACACTATTCCTAAAGGAATAGAACACAGGTAATCTAAAAATTCCTCTCACAAAACAATTTTTGATGGAAGAAAAAATGATTATAAAAGGGCCTTAAATGAAAATGGCCATAAAAATAAATTAGAACATAAACCTCAAAGAAATAAGCAAATGAATAACAATGCAAGGACATGAAACATTATTTGGTTCAACCCACTCTTTAATTTAGAAATCCAAAATAGGGAAAATATTTTTCAAATTGATTAATAAACATTTCCCTAAAAACTCAGAATTACACAAGATATTTAATAGAAATACAGTTAAATTGCAGCTGTATTTGCAATTTAGAAAATTACATGAAGAGGCCAAAAGCCAAAAAATTTAAAAAATAATATGCAGCAAAATATTGTTAATGAAAAATGTAACCGCTGAAACAAAAGCGAATGCTCACTTAATGAAAGCAGAAGTAGTAATTTACAAAGCAGAAATACAAAATACAAATGAACAGAGAAAAATCTATGTAGGATTTACTGAAGGAAATTTTTAAAAATGTTGGTATAATCACAAATATACATTAAAACTAGAAAGCTTGTAGGGTGTGCCGGCCATGTCTGGTACAAGGCCTCTTTCAAACATAACCTACAATCCCCACATTTTTGAATAGCTGAAGGTTGAAGGTTGGATGTTGAAATGTGGAAGGATAAAATATTTCGTTTGAACATTAAAGTAAAATTTTTATTAACCAAATAACAAATTTGTAAAAAGAAAAATAATATGTTCATAGAGAAAATTTATGTAGTTAATTGTTCAAAGAGAAATTTAAGTATTTAAATGTCCCACAGAAATTTAGAATTCATAGTTGATAGTAGCAGAATTTGTGTATGTAAAAAAATTAAAAAGGTTGCAAATAGAAGTCTGTGTTCTTTTTATGGCTGGTGAAAATGTGAAGAGGAAAGTCAGGCAATAAAGAAGATTGTACTTATCGAAGTCTGTTGAAGTATCTTGTTGTTGTTTTCTTTGAGGGTGTGTGGGTGAAGACGAAGAAACGAAAATTACAAGAAGTAAAACAAATACCTGTCTACGAGATGACAAATTCTGGAGTCTTGAAATTTCTTTCTTACATTGTGTGAGGTCCTTCAGACTGATTTGACTGGTCAAGAAATGGGGTTTAAGTTGTGAAATTTATCACTTGACTGGATCAAAACTATATGCCCATTTTCTAGGTGTTAAGAAAAATTGACCAGAGGTGTGGGGTCATAGATCAATTTCTTATTTCCTACCCAGTCAGAATCTAGAATCTTAATTTTCACACTGACTTGTGAAATTTGCCTTGGTCTGGGTTTTTCCAAAATGTTTTAGTCATTTTGATTAATTTTTGCGGGTGTGCAATTTTACTTTTTTTTGTTTGAGTTAGATGATGGATGATAAAGAATTTGTAAGCCTTAAAAATTGTAGTAAACTAACCAACCATGTGTGGAAATTAAAAGAAAAAATTTCAAAGACCCTTTATGTAACTTGGAACATATAAAAAAAGGCCAGGTCTTGCAACAATGGTGATGTCTGCAGATTGTGCCAAGAGGAGAACTTAGCCATATTATCATTTCCAGAAAGAGAAAGTTTGCTAAATGGTTGCTTCTTCTTGACTTGAATAGCAGGAGAGATTGGGTTCTGTAGCCTTGGTTGGCAAATAGTCTACCGCAGAAAGTAATGACAACCTAACTTGGAACATATTAAAAAAGGCCAGGTCTTGCAACAATGGTGATGTCTGCAGATTGTACCAAGAAAAGAAGTTAGCCATAGTATCATTTCCAGAATGAGAAAGTTTGCTAAATGAAAGATCTGAAGTAATGTCTGGATGTAAACACGTCAGAAAATATATGTTAGGATCAAACAGACTGGAATGAATATGTTTACAATTCTTGACCTGCTCCTCCCTTATTTAAAACTTCCATATATATAGGATAAAAATAAAATTTCAGGTATACTGTATTAATGGTTAAAGTGCACATTATCAAATAGAAAATATGTAAATATGAAAGCAGTTAAAAGATAGAGGATTTAAAAAATCTCAATGAGAGATATGCATTTCTGGAAAAGGCTAATTAAGTGTTGATCTATTGGGATATCCTTTCATGGCTGAGTAGTCTAAAGTACACCTAGCCTAACCATGTTACATTCACTTATGTGCCTACCCTTGGGAAAAGAATGAATCTACCTCTTCTATCCTCAGCTATAGGTAAATGGTAGGATAGAATGGGCACTATAGTTTTGGTTTGCAAGCAGTTTAAGAGAAAGAGAAATTTTAAATTCAAACTAGCCTAAAGAACATTGACGGAAATCAGGCTATCTGCTGTTATGACTACAGTACATTTGGGGACCCTACAGTCCTCAATGGATTGTGCATTGTGGGGCAGTTGATTTTGACTTGGATCAAGAAACCAGAGAGCTGAATTGAAATACCAGTTGAAGTGGTTGCATTCCCTTACGCACAAATACCCTTAGGGAAAAATATCAATTTGTCACTTCTTCCTCCAGCTATGGAAGAACAGATTGGGTTCTGTAGCCTTGGTTGGCAACCAGTCTACTACAGTAAAAAGTGGCAATCTACTGTGAGAAAAATCTTCTGCCCAGCCAGTCATGTCTCTTTTGAGACTTGATCACCCAAGCA
>JBBBDQ010000895.1:0-115000 GCA_037127315.1 Ascarosepion bandense | reverse complement strand
TAAGAACAACAGCAATTAAGAGGTGGTTCCATGCTTCTCACAACCTCCCAATCAGAGGCCTTGCTGCCAGATGCAGTTTACCGCCATGCCCAGGACCGTATATATGTTTGTATCTACTATAGTTGAGAGAAAGTGGAAAAGCTATACATGTGTTTGTATCTTTACACACTGTTTTGTCTTTCATTCTGATCTGAATGAAGAAACCAAAATTTGTTATTTATAGCTTTAACACTTAGTTTCATCATCACTTTTGTTTTGGATATTATTATCCATCTTACAAACACACATGTTGCATATTTATATACTAGAGTGAATCAACAAGTTCACAGTCTGAGTCATATTTATTGCCTTCATTGTGACTTGAAATATGACCTAGATAATATTCAGTGAGAATTAATACTTTGTATCGAAAATAATCTAAGGGACAAATTGGAAATGAAAACTTGAAATGGGGACACTCTAAGAACAACTCTAGTGACATCAGCAAACAAGATTAACTCAAAGGAAAATGAATGTTGGAAGAAAAATGAGTAGATCACAGATGAGATTCTGGACATGATGCAAAAGAGACAGAAAACAAAGCCAAGACATCAAACAGAACTACACAATGAAATAAGAAAAGTGGCTCATTGACAAATGTGCAGAAATAAAGAGAGAGAGAGAGTATAACCAATACAGGAGATATGCAGAAAAAAAGAGAACAGGACACAAGGCATAGCATTAAACCTGTTGGATTTCATGTTAAAGAAAGTATATTTGCTGGGAAGTTTACTGGACTACTTTATTCAAAAGAAATCTGCAGCTGAATTCTTATTGAGACTTATGACGACCATGCTCTGTCAGAAACAACATGCAGAGATTGGTTGAGATGCTTTAAAAATAATGATTTTATTGTGGAAGATAAGAATGCTCAGCCACACTGAAAAATTTGAAAATGAAAAAATGGAGGGCCTAATTTTATAAATTAGGATGTATCATTTAAAATTAAGAACATCTTATTAACAGAGTCCGTATAATCCATTAAGGTTACACCAGCCCCTTTATCAGGTGTAGAAATCACTAAATCACGGTTTTCTTTTAAAGATCTGATAATATGCCTTTGCTCAATTCTCTAATTTGACTTAGAAGTAGCAACAGGAGTACTAGAAAGCAAGTGAGCATAATTATTTTGTTTGGCTCTAAATTACATAGGTAGAACCATTCAACAGCTTGACAGTAGAATCAAACAGAATGTTCCACTGAAAATCAGGAACCATACCCGACAAGAAAATGAAAATTGTTCCTCAATTTGAAGATCTTATAAAAAATGTAAAGTGTGCCATGGAGCTTAATGTGGATTCATTTTTCATATTGGCCAATTCACATTCACATTTTTATTTGAAGTTGCTGGAGTCTGTTTACATCAGGTTTTGCTGACCCTCGCTGTGTATACAGCAAGAGTGTTTGCTGGGCCTTACTGTGATCAGTCTCTAGCAGTTCATTCCCCTTTTCCATCATTCATTTCTTAATTAGATTTTATGGTAAGTTCTCCCAATTAAAAACTTTGACGAGTGGGATCGAAACAAGTTGCTTTCTGTTTTTTATATTTTATCCTTATGCCTTGTAACAAAAAATTATTACTTTTAAAGCAATATATATATATATATATATATATATATTTGGTGATTGAAATTAACTCCCTATTGGTGTTACCTTTAGCATCTTCATTCCAGAGTTCTGTAGGTGTTATTTACCGTCTACTCTTCAGGAATATGTTATTCAGTCAGTTAAGTGCCATATGTGAAACACACTTGAGTGATCATGTCTCGAAAAAGACATGACTGACTGGGCGGAAGATTATCCTGTAGTAGGTTGCCTTTGCTTTCTGCAGTAGACTGGTTGCCAGCCAAGGCTCTAGAACTCAATCTGTCCTCTTATTTAACCCATAACTGGAGGGAAGCATACCCATCGCTGTGTCAACAGCAAGAGTGTTTGCTGGGCCTTGCTGTGATCAGTCTCTAGCAGTTCATTTTCTCTTTTCCATCATTGACCAATTCATTTCTCACACCAATTAGATTTTATAGTAAGTTCTCCCAATTGAAAAAAAAATTGACAAGCGTGAGTGAAACCGGTTGTTTTATTTTTATTTTTTATATTTTATCCTCATTATAACATATATAAAATTGTAACATTTTTTTTTAATCATATCACCCCGAGCAAGGTGGTAACACCACTGATGTGCAGGGGGCGACATAAGAGTAAAATGATTAGAGGAGAATGAAGAGAAAGATGAACCAGTTAGAAAGGAGCAAGAGAAGGAGGGGAATACAAATGTGATGACAGTTGCGAAGGTGGAGAGAAAGGAAAGGATCTACAGGACAGTGTGGAAAGAAGTAGGGTCAAGTAGTTAAGAGATGAGAATTGACCTTGCATTTAAATTCCTGGAGGTTGTAGCTGTCAAGAAAGCAAAAATAAGGAAGCGAGTTCCACAAGTGGGAAGTGTGGAAAAAGAAGCTGCAGGAATAGAATTGTCCTCTGCATTTGGTTAAACCAATACTCAAGTTCTGTACCACAAAAATCTGTTTATATATATATATATATGTGTGTGTGTGTGTGTGTGCGTGTTTGTGTATCAGCCACGAGAGGCTTATGGGAAGTGAGTGAATGAGGAAACTTGTTCTTATGGCTGCTTAAGGTGTAAAATGAAAATAACACTGACATCTCATTTTAACAGATATGTTTACCAAAATGACACAAAAACATCTTGAAATGCTAAGTAAATTTATACTATAAAATTGCTATTGGTTTAACCATAGCCTACAGGCAACTTCAGAGTCTTCTACAACACTTCTGGAAGGTCTCCTTGTTTCAGTTGGTAAATGCTACCATAATTCTTGTCTTCAGTTAATCTTTGATGTTACGAGGGAGTTTTGTTGATTTCTTACACTATCTGTGCCCCACGCATAATAATCAAGGGGTTTGCAGTCTGGGGAGTTAGGTGGCCAGAAGTAAAGGATAATGTGGTTGGGAAAATAGTCTGACAGCCATGACTAGGTTCTCCTGCTTGTATGACATGGTGCAGAATCCTGTTGCAAGACATAGGGACTTTCATCAGCCATCTACTTGACCCAGGGTAGTACTACCTCCTCAAGGCACTTGATGTAGACCCCTGTGTTGAGCCTAAGGCCCTTACCAACAAATTTTAGAGGTCTTTATCAGAATGAATAGAGAGGTTTTAGAGCTGCTGTACCTTTGCAGTCACCATTAGAGTCATCCAATTGTTTTCAAATTCTCTGCACTGTGATCAGATTAACATCCAAACACTCTGGAATATTCATACTGGAGATTCCAATGCAAATGCCAAGTAGTACAGCATGCTTTTTCAAAATTTCTGGTACAGTGAATTGCATCACAGTGTTTTTTTTTCACACAGACGTGCCCAACTGACCCTACTATACTGTGCAGTCAACAAAATAAAAAAATCTATGTACATGTGTAAATTAAAAATATAAAATGGTAACTATATTTAGCCATCACACCCTATATATATATATATATATACACACACACACACACACACAGAGACACTTACACACATATATATGTATATTTACACACGGACATATTTCATACACAGATTTATGCATATAAATATATATACAACACACATATATACATATTCACACATACACATATATATATATATTCACATACAGATAAATATTTACACACACACATATATATATTCACATACAGATAAATATTTACACACACACACATATATATACAAACATACACATATGGAGATATATATTCACAGACATATATATATATATATATATATATATATATATATATATATGCAAACATGCATTCATGTAGATATATATTCACTGACAGATACATACTTATACACATAAAAATATATATATACACAACACACACATGATCACCTAAGCATGTATCACATATGGTAACTGACTGATTTAATTTTATGATAGATATAGCCCTATATATTTATATATATATTTCTGTTTGCATTTACATAGACATATATATCCACTATAGGGTATAAGATTTGTGTCACTCTCTGGATTTAATAATTAAATATTTTTCTTGGTTTAATTAACCCCCAGGATGGTAAAACAATTTACCCAATTAGTGCATGATTACCAGTCTTTATAGAGATCAAGGATGGTAACTAAATTTAGGTAACTTAAACAAAAAGATCTAAAATATTAAAGAAACTTTAGATAGTAATGAGATGGACCCTACTGTCTAGAATGACATTAGCATATATGTTTAAGAGCAAACATGCAGCAAGAACTTTCATAACTGGTAGTGAAGACAATGAACTGAGCCAATGTTGCCTCACTCATCTCTTTAATGAACTGAACTGAGCTAATGCTGTGTCACTATTGTCTTTTCCTCTCCATGAGCATAACAGGAGGAAAAATATATATATATATATATATATATATTTTATTTTTAAATGAGTTATTTTGCTACCTTGGTTTCCACCATGAGTGGTTTCTTCAGGTGATTTTTAATAACTGATTTTACCTTTTACTGTTTTTCTTTTTAAGAATGCTCTTGTAACGGTGTTTTATTTGAATGTTCATGTGGCAGGAAATTTATGAATTTGCATTGTTTAAATTCAAACAAATTATGACATTTTCATCCATGTTTGTATGAACCTAATTGATATTTCTTAGTGTGGATGCATTTAGTCATAATTTCTGTTCTTTCATTTAACAGTTCCTCTTTATTTGGGTTTGTCATAATTTCTAATTTTTCTTCTTGGCACAGTCTACATATTTGTCCACCATTGTAAGGCTTGGCTGTTTTTACAATGCTCCACATTATGTGTGGATCTTTTTCATATTTTGATTTCAATTTCTAAATATGGTTAGCCAATTTTTTATTGTTTTTTAATTTTTCTATATTAAATGTAAATCTGTGGTTGAACCACCTGGTCTTACTAAGTATTAAACAATCAATATATATATATATATATATATTGCATGTTTTTAGGCAGCATTTTTTCATTGATGTATGTTTCATTAAATAATATAGAAAAGTTTTGTCGATTTATTTTATTTTTTCATATCATCTGATAAGCTTAATAGCATAATCATTGAAAGAAGAAAGAAAATCACAATATTGATACATGTTTTTATTTAATCTTTTCTGATCTTTTGAATTATATCAGCCATTATCAAAGATGAAAACAGTGTTGTTTTAATGAGCAGTTTGCGGATGAATGATAGTAGTAGTCGTCTATTTTGTTTGTGTGGAGGATTGGCAAACACGTGTGTGAATGCTGGAAGCAAAAATTGAACTACAGCTTGTGGCATCTCACATGACCACATGAGAGTGGGAACGAGAAGTATTAAGTATGAAAAGCCATTGGGATAACCAATCACTTTGTTATCTATTATAGGCATTTGAGAATGTGTGTAGAGATTTTGTAGTTCATTTTGTTCAGGTTAAGTGTGTGTGTGTGTGTGTGTGTGTGTGTGTGTGTGTGTGTATATATATATAGTTATGAATTAATTGCACATTGTGACACAGAAATTTCTATGTTTTGAGACAGATTCTCTTTATCAGGCAATGTTTGATATTGGAGAACAGGAAGATAAGGGGAGGAAAAAAGAGAAAAAATTAGTATGTATTCTATGAGGCCAAATACCAAAATGAATCTTCACTCTGATAAGTTAAAAGAAATTTTACATCTTTTCACATACATACATAGCAAACCGAAGGTTTTTGTATTTAAATGTAAATTATTTATACAACCAACATCAAACATTGCCTGATGAAGAGAATCTATCTTGAAACATAGAAATTTTTGTGTCACAATGTACAATTAATTATAACTATATAATCAAGCTCTATAATATTTATTATGTTGAGCACTGTTCATAATAAAATAAATGCCGGGGCACTCAAAATAGTAAAACCTTGAGCCCTCTTTACCTGGAATTATATATATATATATATATATACACACACACACAAAATTTAATACACAATGGTCTTTTTATTATAATACAGATGATAATAGTGAATGAGAATTATTAGTATTGTTGTAGTAGTACAAGAAGAACAAAAAAAAAAAACACATACCTCAAGAAGATAAAGTATCTCCAGATTGGAAAAATGCACCCAACCTTCAATTTTGGGATATTTTTTTTAAAGTCCAGAGGATTGCCTCCAAATTTTTCCTTATAGTTTATACACATGAATACAAGTATCTGAATACATTTAAACATGAATTTACAATTTATTATGAAACACATATATGTATAGACCTATACATTAATATTATTTTATGTAGTCTGACATGCAAAACAGATTTTCTGTTAGGGATAGCCTCACACTTCAGTTTTTAAAAACTCATTCAAAAGATACCCCATTTCAGAAGTACAGGTGTTCAGATAAATTTTGTGTGGGTGGCACACCAGAAATTCATTACAGCTTTGCTGTTATAAAATCAATTTTTAAGCAAAAAGTTGGACACAAACAATAATTTATTCATTTTTCTTATATAACTGTGCTGAATTTTTGTCATATAAATCAAAGAAAAAAAAAGCTCAGTTCCATTAATGAGAAATCTTTGTGTGTGTGTGGATGTGTATTGTTTGAAATTTGCTATATTTATAAAGGGAAAATTCCTCAATATTAAAAAGAGAGTATTTGTAGTGTACGTAGACAGAAACAGTCTGGTCTTATCATCATTTAAGGTGTGAAATTGCTACTCACTATATAATGTTAATTTTTATGACTATATTATATATATATATAGAGAGAGAGAGAGAGGGAGAGAGAGAGAGCTAGATGGGTAGATAAACCTCATAAAATTTTTAAAAAATAAGGAAAATACATAGTGTATAGAACTGTACACAAAATCACTGACACTTGCACAAACAAGTGTGCATGTGCTATTCACTCATACACAATACACAAACAATTAAGCAATTAACATTTCTCTTATAATTCAACATATCAACAACCCTTCATATTATTACATAAACATTCAAGAATAATCAGTATGTACATATGTAAATACACATAGTTTACTCATAAAAAATATACTAACTGAACAACACCTTGTGCCATGAGATATTTAACAAAACAATGTTGCAGTTTACACTGTAACTTTGTACTAGACAAAGATAGATGATTAAATGAGTTAATGACAGAATGTGTAAAAATTAAGATATATATATATATATATACTCTTTCTCAGTCTTCATACATCTACCATATTCTTTTGATGTGAGAGTTATCTATCACTCTTCCTATCTATTTATTTCAGTAGTTATATATCTACAGTATTATTTCTGTACAAATCCTACCTATCTCTGCCTGTTTTATATATCTACAGACAAGTCCTACCTATCTTTGATTTTTTTTATATATCTACAAAAAAGTACGACCAATTTCTGCCTGTTTTATATATCTAAAGACAAGTCCTAACTATCTCTGCCTGTTTTACATATCTACAGGCAAGTCCTACTAATCTATGCCTGTTTTATATATCTACAGACCAGTCCTACTAATCTATGCCTGTTTTATATATCTACAGACCAGTCCTACCTATCTCTGCCTGTTTTATATATCTCCAGACAATTCCTATCTATCTCTACCTGTTTTTCTATATCCAAAGACAAATCCTACCAATCTCTGACTTTTTTTATATATCTACAGACAAGTCCTACCTATCTATGCCTGTTTTATATATCTATAGGCAAGTTCTACTAATCTCTGCCTGTTTTATATATCTAAAGACAAGTCTTACCTTCTGCCTGTCTTGTATATTTACAGTATTCTTTCTGTGCAAGTCCTACCTATCTCAGTCTGTTCATAACTATCTATTCATCTCAGTCTGATCATATCCATCTATTTACAGTGTGAGATGAATAAATTGTCATCTAAATTATGCAAAAAGGAAAATTACACTGACATTCATTTTAACAAATATATTTACCAAAATTACATAAAAATATCTTTAAATACTAAAAGAGTAAATTTGTTCAATAAAATTGCCATTGGCTTCAACAATGGCCTCTGGACAATTTCAGAAACTGCATCTTCTTTGAACGGTCTCCTTGTTTAAGGTGGGGAATGCTACCATTGTCTTTGACTTTAGTTCATCATTGGTGTTATAAAGAGTTTTGTTGTTTCTTCACTTAATTGCACCTCACACATAACCAAGGGGGCGGGGTTGCAGTCTGTGGAGTTAGGTGGCCAGATATAAATGGTCATGAGGTTGCAGAAATTATCTGACCGTTATAACTGCATTCTCCTGTTTGTGTGGCCTGGAGCAGAGTCCTGTTACCAGATATTGGGTCTTCCATCAGCCAACTTCTTGACTCAGGGCAGTACTACCTCCTCAATGCACTTGGTGTAGACTTCCAAGTTGAATCTGAGGCCCCGGAAGAAGATGAATGGAGGCATAATGTTGCCATCACTAGTGATCTCTCCAAACTCCTTTGTAATCGCCATTTGATTTATCCAACTTTTTCCAAATACTCTGCACTGTCTTCAGATTGACACCCAAATACTCGTAAATGTTTGTTTTAGAGGTTCAAGTGGGAATGTAGAACAGTACAGAATACAGTTTCCAAATTTCTGGCAGATTGGATTGCATCATAACGCACTTTTTTTTTAACAGCTTTTACTTAACTGACCCTACCATATTGTGCAGTGTACAAAATCAAAAACAAGGAACACACATGTGAAATTAAAAATATGACATGGCAAAAATTTACCATCACATTCTGTAATTATCTATCTATAACAGCCTGTTCATATCTATCTCAGAGATATCAAAGATTGGTAGATACATAAACTGGATTATATACAATAGTACTTCAACACTGCCACTCCCCACAAAAAAAAAAAAAAAAGTTTTACAGAAGGTAGTAGATATTAATATGGATTATCTATGCAGACATACTGAATTTTATTTATACTAAAATTTATCCATTTTAATATTTATATACTATGTCAGATTTTGTTACAAGCGTCAACATTTTTATTAACCCTCCAATGGTATCCCAATATTTAGGCTGTGTTTATATTTATAGAATAAACTGCTGCCATATGTGGTCGGGTGCTCCTGCTATTCTCCTCGGGCTTCTCGACAAGGTACAGCGGAGGGTCTGTAATGTGATCGATACCAACTTGGCAGACCGCCTGCAGTCTCTTTCTCACTGGCGCGACGTGGCTTCCCTGTGTCTCTTCTATAAATACTTTCACGGCTTCTGCTCCAATGAACTTAGATCACTGCTGCCCCCTAGATACGAATTTGCACGAGAAACTAGATTAGCAACTAAATCCCACCCTTTTACAGTGAAACTGATAAAATGCAACCGCAACTTCTACTCCAACAGTTTCTTTTCTCGCACTTCCCAACTGTGGAATTCTCTTCCACATGACTGCTTCCCTGACGGCTACAATCTCCAGGAGTTTAAATGTAAGGTCAATAGACACCTCCTAACACACTAACTTGCATCCATTCTTTCAAACACTCTTCCCATCTGCCCAACCCTCATCCTTGGTATCCTTACCCATCTATCACTTTCCTTCTGATATTTCCTACATCTAACCACTCCTTCTCTTTACCTTCCCCTATGTAGCCCCATGCGCAATAGTGGCAATGGAATGCTTTGCTTGGGGTGAAATGATTTAAAAAAAAAAAAAAACCAAAGAAAACATACCAAATGAATTTAAATTTATTATATATTTTTTAATTCTTTCTTTAGGTGCCCTGCATGGTACACACTTGAGTGATCATGTCTCTTTTCAATTCATTATTAACATGGGAGAAGAAATCTTGCAGTAGGCTGCTATTAATTTATGCAGCAGACTGGTTGCCAACAAAGGCTATAAGATCCAGTCTGTTTATTATTTAGCCTGTTATGTACAAAGAAAGTGTTGATACCAGCACGTGTGGTCAAACATGGATCTCCAAGCAACAAACATAACAAATTGTGCTACTGGGATCACATGACCATAAATATTTAGTATATAAAGGACATAGAAGTCTGAGTGTATTCCATGTTGTGCATGATTCCAGTGTTGTATGTCATTGAAGAGATTGTTTCTGAGGGAAATGCTCGAAAGAATTATTCCAAGAGCATGATTATATATTATTCGAAAAATTCATTTAGTACTTCAGAAAATATTATAATTCGCTAATAGTGAGTTACCAAAATTTTCTTTCAGAAATAATGTTATGAAAACTCATAGCTTGGAGGACAAGAGATGGATTTATACCTTCATACCTTTCGTAATCTAACATACTTAACTGGAATTTTAACTCAATTTCTAATTTCTCATTATTATCCATCGGATCCTCTTCACATCCCTTCTCTCAGTTTTTTTACATTATCAAACTTATTTGGTGATTTGATATTTTATAATGCAACCTGAGGGATTTTCTTCATATTTTTTTTTTTAACTGAACTTAGTCCAAGAAAGACAGTAAAGTCACTAAGGGGTTACTGGGTGATTTTTATTTTTTTATTTTTTTATAATCATATCGCTCCAAGCAAGATATTTTACTGCCATTGTTTTGCAGGGGGTTACAAAGGAGGAAAGCTATGAGAAAGAGTGATAGGTTATAGGGGGTGTCAGAAATGGGTAAGAGAAGGATGAGAATACTGACTATCTGTCTATCTACCTATATATCTCGGTTTTTCCATATCTATCTAGGACTTTTCATATCTATCTTTATTTTTATAACCATATTGCCCCAAGCAAGGCATTTTATTGCCCCTGTTTTGCAAGGGGGTTACAAAGGAGGAAAGTTATGAGAAAGAGTGACAGGTTATAGGGGGTGTCAGGAAGTGGGTAAGATAAGGATGAGAATACTGATGAGAGTGGAGTGGATGAAGAAGGTAGCATGAGAGAGAGGATGCAGGTTAGTGAGACAGGAGATGACTATTGACTTTACATTTAAATTCTTGGAGATTGTAGCTGTCGGGAAAGCAAGTAAATGAAAGAGAATTCCACAGGTGGGAAGTGCGAGAAAAGCGAAAGAATTAGAAAACAGAAAGATTATGAAGGAGTGAGAGCAACAGGAAAGTAATTAAAAAGGCGGTAGATAATAACAGATACTTTCCTTCAAAATGGCTTTAAGAAAGTTGCAAAAAGAGATTTGAGAAATATTCAAAGAATAATAAGGAAAGAAAAAAGATAAACCAAGAAGAAAATATTTGAAGAATTGGGTACTACAATTGTAAACAGAGAGAAAAGATGTAGAATATTAAAAAATGGATTAAATTCTCAATGGAGTTTTATAGAATTTGAGTTTTGTTTAATGGCATATCAACACCTCTGTGGGTTATTTAATGCCAAAAAGGTGGGCTTTTAAGGTATTTTTATTTTAATGTTCGGTTTGTTTAGCTGTCTTTCTTTTATTCGTTCTGCTTTCTTTCTATTATTCTTTTGATACTTCATTCATTCAGTTTAAATTGTGTTTAACGGCATATCAACACCTTTCTTTTATTCGTTCTTTCTTTCTTTCTATTATTCTTTCAATACTTCATTCATTGAGTTTTGTTTAACAGCATATCAACACCTCTGTGGGTTATTTAATGCCAAAAAGGTGGGGTTTTAAAGGTAGTTTTTTAAATGTTTATCGTCAGAAAGTTGATTTAGATGAAAATTTTTTTATTTTTTTATTTTAGAAAACTGAAGATGTCTTCTGGTTTTGTATTCAAAAATATATTGCTGGTAATAATTATTTTTTCTTCAAAAATGTGTTATGGTAGTCTTTTTTCCTTCAAAAATGTATCTTTTTTCTATAAAAGTCAATTTTTATACTTTCATAGTGTTTTGACCCAAGTTTGGGGATAAACTATTTGCCCATAGCTGGGACCCTCACAGGTGCTACCACTTTGGGTCAGGGTGAATCTGGGAACAGCAGCAATTAAGAGATGGTTCCATGCTCCTTGCAAACTCACAATCAGAAGCCTTGCTGTTGGATGCAGTTTACCATCATATCCAGGACCAAAATTCTCAACTGAATTGGTTATGAAAAATGAGTTAAGAGGCATGAAGTAATGTTTTGAGGTACAATAAATTTTCATTCTTTTGTTTTTTAAATTTAAATTTTTATTCTTTAACATACTCCACCCATGTCTATTGAACAGGTGAAGAGGCTCATCCCTTGTTTCCTGTTTAGGATGCGGTTTCTGGTTTTCTCTTTTCCAATCTTCTCACTTTTTTTTTTTCAATTGGAGTAGATAGACTAAACTATCGCCCGGTTCACACTCCACATCTATTGAACAGGTGTAGAGGCTCATCCCTTGTTTCCTGTTTAGGATGCAGTTTCCGGTTTTCTCTTTTCCAATCTTCTCACTTTTTTTTTTTTTTTGCAATTGGAGTAGATAGACTAAACTATCGCCCAGTTCACACTCCAACATCTATTGAACAGGTGTAGAGGCTCATCCCTTGTTTCCTGTTTAGGATGCGGTTTCTGGTTTTCTCTTTTCCAATCTTCTCACTTTTTTTTTTTTTGCAATTGGAGTAGATAGACTAAACTATTGCCTGGTTCACACTCCACCCATGACTATTGAGCAGGTGAAGAGGCTCATCCCTTGTTTCCTGTTTAGGATGTGGTTTCCGGTTTTCTCTTTTCCAATTTTTGCACTCCTATGTAGCCCCCTGCACATCAGTGGCGTTACCGCCTTGCTCGGGGTGATATGATTAAAAAAAAAAAAATACAAAATATTCTATTTTAAAAACAATTCCATGATTAAAATAAATACTTATTTAATAAAAAATGCAATATTATTTTGTGCATATCTTATTTTTAAAGTTTTTACATTTCATTGTGTCATTTGCAAAACAGAACAAAATGTAAAGTTTGTACTTCTGAACAAAAAAAAAGATAGTGATACCTTCAACAATACTAAATATCAACATGCATCAAAGTGTTGCAAAAATTCCAGTATTAAAAAAAATGGCAAAAGATATGAGTAAGATAGACGTTGAATTCTTAACAGAATTGGTCAACAGGAATTAGTTAAAAACAAAACAAAAAGGCAGCATGAAGTAATGTTTTGATGGGTTTTTTAATTATACTCCCTACATTACTGTAGGGAGTATAACTACAAGACTCATCAAAGTTGAGGATGTTATCAAGATATAATTAAAACAACCATAATATCTTCTGGGATAATTGATTACTTGATTTGTTTTTTAATAATTATCAACATATTGATTGTTATTTAAAGCTAGAAAATATTTTTAGGTTATGAGATATTTAAAAAAATGACAATTGCTTATCGATACAAGTCCTACTAATTAACTAACAGCTGAGGGGAGAGGAGATGGATTCATGCTTCACACAAAGGTATTGGTGTGTCAGTGAATATAACAAACTGAATTACCAATTCCTAATTGTTACTCATTACAACACTTACACATTCAATCTTACAGCACCCGGTATTCCCAAATAATCAACCATTTAGATACTGACCAGGCTCAATGTTGCTCAACTTTAGTCATCATATTAAAAGCGTTTTTTTAATTTAATATGGCCAGAAGTCTAAGTTCTTAGATAAGATTTTTTTTTTTTATGGTATAGGTCAAAAGTTAGAAGGTTTGAATGAGAGAGCATTTTCTTTCATGTAAGACAAGACACTATCTCTTGTTTTGCAAAGCTGACGAAAAGAAAGTTTTAGATGCCAAATTAACAGCTTGCACCCCCACTTATCCTTACCAGATATTAATACAAAACAAAAAGAAAACATGTGATACAGCTTTAAAAGATTTGTACATGAGTATTGAAAACAATATTCAAGGACAAGATCTCTGGAAGTAAAAAGAACAAAATCTCCTGCAAGTAATGTTGAAGTTGAAACAATAGAAAAGTTAACGAAATCAATGGACAAATGAAAACCAAATAATATAAAGAGACTAATATTAACATGGAAAATAATTAAATAACTACTTATTGAATTTATTTTTACATACTTTGTTTGCATAATAAAACCTGATATGAACAGACTGAGATAGATAGATAGATAGATACGAACAGACTGAGATAGATAGATACGAACAGACTGAGATAGACAGATAGATACGAACAGACTGAGATAGACAGATAGATACGAACAGACTGAGATAGACAGATAGATACGAACAGACTGAGATAGACAGATAGATACGAACAGACTGAGATAGACAGATAGATACGAACAGACTGAGATAGACAGATAGATACGAACAGACTGAGATAGACAGATAGATACGAACAGACTGAGATAGACAGATAGATACGAACAGACTGAGATAGATAGATAGATAGATAGACTTTGAGGAGATAGATAGATAGATAGATAGATAGATAGATACGAACAGACTGAGATAGATAGATACGAACAGACTGAGACAGATAGATACGAACAGACTGAGACAGATAGATAGATAGATAGATAGATAGATAGACTTTGAGGAGATAGATAGATAGATAGACATGAACAGACTGAGATAGATAGATATAAATCTAAACTTATTTATAAATGAAACTGTGTGTGTGTTTATCCATTACCTATAGACTCTGAAACGGCTGAACTAATTTTTTAAAAAATTTACACAGTTGTACTATAAGCATCTGCGAGTGTTCTTAGCTATGTTTTGTGTCGAAGTACCCCCCAATAACTATCGATAATCAAAAAAAACGATCTTAATCAAATTTGATACACTCATAGACAAAGACATAAGAAACGATATTCAGAAGTTTCAAGGTTGCAGTCCTTACAATAGTGCAGAAAATCGATAATATATATACATAAAAGGTAAGATGTTTGTGTGTGTGTGTGTGTGTGTTTATCTGTCTGTATGTCCTTTATACAAATCCACAATTTTTATCTGATTCTCACATAATATTCTTTAGGCTGAGTCTGAGGACCATGGATTAGTTTTAAAGCTTTCATTACACCCGAGCAATGCCGGGCTATACTGCTAGTATTAACATGGAAAATAATTAAATAACTACTTATTGAATTTATTTTTACATACTTTGTTTGCATAATAAAACCTGATATTCCCAAATAAGTTATCAATATTTTAAGCTTAAACTCACACTATATTGAGCTTATATGAATATATCCTGAAAAATGATTTTATCAACAGTTGGTTAATACAAATTTTATTATGAAAATATTGACTTGCATAATAAAAGCTGACATAGTGTAGGAAGATAATTTCTTTTTTCCTCTCCTGTCCCTACTAGACGGGCAGTAAATCCTGTATGTACTAATGTTTTTCTGTGACAAAATGATTTGTCCACCTCGGCCTAACGATGATAGCCAATGTCTTTGTATGTTGTACTGCTCCTCGTTCCTTGTTCAAACTGAATGCACCATTATTTCTATTTATCCATTCGTCCTGTTGTTTCTCTTCATTCATCCGTCATTCATCTCACAGCAATAATGTAGAAAATGGTTAAGGAACAAGGATGAATGAAAAATCAACAAATAGAAATAAATTGAAAAATAATGCTGGGATGACATTTTGCAATATTATTTAGTGCTATATTTTTTGTCAATAGGAACAGAAACAAATTGGCATTTTAGGGTATACAGGCATGATTGAATCTCTCTCCCATATATATATATATATATATATATATATATATATATATACTATTATAATACCAATAGAAATATTAGATGAAATCTGCTGGCTATATATGTTTTCTATATATCATTGTATAATGAGCTACACACACACATATATATAGGGGATGCAAAATTAGGTATACAGTAATACCATTATTGATGTTTGTATAATCAATGCAATAAGTATTGTGCATATTGTTTTTCACTGTATACCTACTTCTACATCCACCTGTATAAAAAGTAGAAACAAATACATTCATAGTTACATGTGAAAATGAAGACACATTGATAAAAATGGTTTTCTTTATTTCTCCCTCACATACACAGAAATATGCATAGACATATACACACTAAAACACACACACACACACATATATATATATATATATATATACCTGAACACATGTATATATGCAATCACTCGTTTACACGCACATATTAGTGTGTGTGTGTATATATATATATATATATATATATATGCACACACACATATACATACATACATAATATACACACACAAGGAAAAAAAATAAATAATGCAACTGGTGCATCGTTATAAAATAAACTATATGCAAGAAAAAGAAAATACTAGATTATTTGTGTGTGTGTGTGTGTGTGTGTGTGTGCGTGCCTGTATTTCTGCATATATTCTAATGGTTCTACCCTCATGGGTATCCCAGAAAAAGAAGTGAGTAAATTCAACAGCTATAAATTTGCAATCACACAACTAACTTTACACATGCTGAAATTAAAACACATTGCGTTTTACATGTAAACTTTCCGCTGTCAATAATTACAGCAATTTTACATGTAAACAAATAATTAAATAACTAAGTTCATGAAAATATTTTAATGCAAGGAATAAATTTAATTCATACAATTTCTTTTTTTCACTCTTTGTATATTTAATCTATTTTAATCCTTGATTTATAAATATAGAATGGAGTTAGAAGATTTGCTTTTTAATCCCCCAATATTTTCTGTCATTTTTTATTCTGCCAATTTTATTTTGACAGATTCATTTTGAACTCTGCAGGTGAAAATGTGAGGAAATAAAAGACATAAACAAAACAAGGAAACAATCACTGGTTTGTATTTTCTTTAGAGAAGATGGGTGCTGTCATGATGCAAAAAAATCAATGATCTAACCTAAATGAATAACCATACCTTAAACAAGCATATATATATATATATATATATATATATATATATATATAAGTAATCAAACCAAAAGTGAAAGGAGAAGGACACAAGCCAACCATGCTTATATGTACGTGGTAAATAAAAAGATACATGCCTGGAAAAACACATGTTGAAATATGTCGATAATATAAACAAAATCTACTTACTTATATATAGTATGATTTTTATAATACGTCAAGAAGGTAGTTGAGTGAATAAAGTTCTGGAAAAGGGGATGAAAACAAGCTTGTTCTTTATTTTATTAGCAGTTGGATCCTAAATCCTTTCTGGTCTGATCTGGCTCACAATTGCGTTTGGAGTGTGAGAAGCTTCCAAGGATTGATTACTAATATCGCTGTCACTGCTGCTGCTGCTGTTACAAGTGATGCTACAGATGGCTGCTGCTGCTGCTTTTTACCAATGCAATGACTGTAGGGAGGTTAGTGCTAAGGATGACAGAACTTAGCAATAATAAATAATAATGATGATAATAATAATAATAATAATAATAATCATGTATACAATAATTCTATGGGGTTCATTAAAACTGTATCATAATAGGCATAATAATGAAGATAGATTACTGAGGAAGATGCTGAAGAATTACAGTGCCTTCTTCAGGAAAAGCAAGTTATAAATGATAAGAAAAATAATAATATTACTTTGGCTGCTACTATGACTATCAAAAAAATTACAAGAAAATGATGATATAGTCTAATGTTGTAGATGATTGTTTTAAGAAAGATGCTAGAGGTTGGTTTGGTCTTTTGAACAACTTTCCAATTGTCACTGATAGGAATAATAATAATAATAATAAAGTCTAAGAATTTAGGAAAGATTTACTTGATCAAGTGCAGGAATCTCCAGTTATTACTGATGGAAATAAAAATAATAATCATGATGAAAAGAAGAATGTTGAAAAAGCTGTTGAAGTATAACTTGGCCTTCTACAGAGCTTAAAAGTTATCATTGGTAGATTATGATGATCATAGAAATATCAGAAAAATCAAGATGGACGTATCTATGTAGAGAATCTTTGAAAGAAGAACTGAGTCATTCTTAATAGGGTCTAAAAATAACACCATAAGAACCAACAATAAATTGGCTAAGATTGATAAAACACAGAAAAAAAGCAAATTCTGTCAGTATAAGTTAAGTGCCATACATGATACATGCTTCAAGCGATCATGTCTCAAAAGAGACATGACTGACTGGGCAGAAGATTATCTCGCAGTAGTTTGCCATTGCTTTCTGTGGTAGACTGGTTGCCAGCCTAGGCAACCCAATATGTCCTGTTATTCGATTCATAGCTAGAGGGGGAAGAGATGTATTATATTATTTAGTAATAATTAGTGGGGGATCAATTTATCACTTCATAACAATATAAAACTGATCCCCCATTTTATGCCTAGAAGCCTAAACCATGTTTCCAACTATTATATTCAGTCAGTCATTGAAGTTTCATACGTGATACACACTTTGGGCGATCACATCTTGAAAGAGACATGACTGACTGGGCAGAAGATTATCTCGCAGGAGTTTGCCATTGCTTTCTGTGGTAGACTGGTTGCCAGCCTAGGCAACCCAATCTGTCCTGTTATTTGATTCATAGCTAGAGGGGGAAGAGATGTATTATATTATCTAGTAATAATTAGTGGGGGATCAATTTATCACTTCATAACAATATAAAACTGACCCCCCACTTTATGCCTAGAAGCCTAAACCATGTTTCCAACTATTATATTCAGTCAGTCAGTGAAGTGCCATACGTGATACACACTTTGGGCGATCACATCTCGACTGACTGGGCAGAAGATTATCTCGCAGGAGTTTGCCCTTGCTTTCTGTGGTAGACTGGTTGCCAGCCTAGGCTATAGAACCCAATCTGTCCTATTATTTAACCCATAACTGGAGGGAAGAGATGGATTAATACCTTTCCCAAGGATACTTGCACATAAGTGAATGCAAAGAATTCAACTTGATTTTGAACTCGGCTGTGTAGTGATAGAAATATGACCATGAACCACTTAATGAATGTATGAAATTAATTCAAAATAAATACAAGTGTACGTATGTCCAGGTAGGGAAAGTGATAAACTGGAAACCATGCAAATAATTGCACTTTTGACCACATAGATGACCAATGATCATTATACATAGATTTTGAGTTAAGATTGAAATAAATGACCCAATCCAGACTCTGATGTGGTCAGAGTAAACAAGAAGATATGACAGAGTGTGGACTTAACTGTTCTGTTGAACCACAGAACAGATCAGAAAGAAAGTGAAAAGATAGTTAAGCATATTGAACCTACCAGACAGAGAGTTAAAAAAGTTGTGGAATATGAAAGTAACTGTCATTCTAGATGTTATCAGAACACTAAAAAGAGTTCTTTATTGTTGAGGAAAGACTGGAAACCACCCAAATAACAATTTTATTTTTTAAAAAAAAAACCCACCCAAATAACAATTTTATTTAAAAAAAAAAAAAACAAAAAAAAAAAAAAACAAAGCTAGGATATTATGAACAGTATTGGAGAATTGAGAAAACTTGCTGTCAGTTAATTTCCAGTGTAAAGCTACAGTTTAGTCCTGGGTATGATGATAAACTACATCTGGCAGCAAGGCTTCTGTTCAAAGGATTAGAATTTTTGAGGAGCATGAAACCAACTCTTAATTGCTGCTGTTCCCAGACTCATGCTGACTGGGGGAGTAGAACCTGTTAGGTTACCAGCCATACCAGCAAATAGTCAAACCCTAAACAAAAACAGAAGACTATGAAAGAATAAAATATATTTTTTATAGTAAAAGTATCAACAATACATTTTTATATAAAAAAATTACCAACAATATTATTTATAGTAAACTTGCAAACAATATACACAAATATTAGCAACTTCACTGAAATCCATTTAAAATACTACCAAACAGTCAAGAACGTTCATGGGATTAATCCATATATCTTACAATTTTTTAAATCAAATTGTATTCTAAAATATAATTTTAACAAAACTACAATATAAAACACACATATCACTACCTCTAATAATTATATCCATACAAACATGTATATGCACAAAATCCAAGTATTATCTACCATGTATTCAATTGTGAAAGCAGAATAACAAATCATTTTTATTACTTCCAAACTCCCCACACCATGAAAAAAAAATTCAGCATTAAATAACTAATCAGAGTTGATATGCCATTTAACAGACAAATCAATCAATCAATCAATCAATCTAGGCCATAGTTACTACTGGTTGGAACACTCATTGAAGAAAATAATAATGTAGACATCGAGAATATCTGCATACTTGGCCTTCTCCAGCAGCAAATAGTCATCAATAGCAGAAATAATACTATTTAATAAAAATAATAATATTTAATAATAATAATAATAATAATAATGAGGAAGATGAGCATATTGAGAAAATATCACTTGACCTTTTGCAGGACTTGGAAATTATCATGAATTGTCAAGTAGAGAATTTATAGACATTATTGAGAGAAATGTTTCATATGAACAAAAACTGGTCAGGTGTAGTAAAATAATGTGTTATGGTGAAACACACCTATTCCTCAGATAATGGACTCTCCCTCCTATATTAATAAGAGTTAACAGGAAGTTCTTAGGGGAAGTTCATAGGAGTTCTCTAGACTTCTATTGGAGTTAAGTAGAACTACTAGGCAGTTGATATTAGTCGGCAGTTAGTTGAATACTATGGAGTCAGCTTCAGTGGAAGATTACCAAGTTCCTAACATTTTGGGTGTGTTAAGTCGATTAGCAACTGACATAGCACAATTATAACCTTCAGTGTGAAAACTACTCCAAAACAGAAAGCAACAGCACTTACCTTAAGTTGCAAAATATATTGCCCTTTTTTGTATTTTTATAAACATCTGATAAAAGGGAAGGTAATTTTAATAATAAAAAGAGATAAATTTCCTCTCCTTTAATGAAACTTCAGGGATCACGTAACCAACCACGTAACCAGCATAATTAAGCAATCTCAATTTCATGAACATAAATTAACCTATACATTAATCTGGAAAAAAAGAAAGATCTGGTAAAGGTTGTTTCCTCTTTCTAACACCGCCATTAATCCCCTAAAGACACACACACACACACATATATATATATATATATATATATATACTGCTTAATAAAGGAGTAGTAGCAATTAGTATTGAGACATAAAATAAAAAGTCATCATGCAATGCTGATTTCTGTGTCCACATTTTTTACTTTCACTCTCTCTAGAGATATATATTTTTTTGATCATATCACCCAGAGCAAGGCAGTAACACTACTGATGTGCAGGGGGCTACATAAGAGTAAAAGAATTAGATAGGAGGAGAGTAAAGAGAAAGACGAACCAGTTAAGGATGGGAATACAGGTGTGATGACAGTTGCAAAGGTGGAGAGAAAGGAAAATATATACAGGGTGGTGTAGAAAGAACTAGAGTCAAGTGGTTAAGAGATGAGTATTGACAATGCATTCAAATTCCTGGAGGTTGTAGCCATCAGGAAAACAAGAATATGGAAGCAAATTCCACAGATGGGAAGTGTGAGAAAAGAAGCTGCAGGAGAAAAATTGTCGTCTGCATTTGGTTGATCTAACTGTGAATAGGTGGGACTCAGTTGCCAGTCTGGTTGCACGAATAAGCACCTGTTGCAGATTCACCAGTGACTGAAGTTTATTGGAGCAGAATCCATGAAAATATTTATAGAAAAGACAGAGGGAAGCCATATCCTGTCGGTGAGAAAGTGGCTGGAGTTGAGCTGCCAAATCGGGACCTATCACATTACAAATTCTTCTTTAGAGCCTGTCGAGAACACTGAGATGAACAGCAGGGGTGTCTGACCATATAGGACAGCAGTATTTTATGCATGGACGAATGGTTGATTTATATATATGCAGGATGGATTCAGGGGGAAAAACATCCTGGCCCGACACAGTGGATTTAGCTATTGACTCAATGTAATGATTCCACTTGAGATCGAAAGAGAGGGTAAGGCTGAGGCAGCACAGTATCTTGCTTTCAAGGAGACTTGCTTGGTCCATGCTTATGGGAGGCAGGAGAGGTTGCCTGTGATGATTGACAGACAGCAGCTTTGTCTTAGACACATTGAAATTTACAAGCCACTTCTTACCCCATTCTACCACAGATCCCTCTCAAGATCAGCAGCGAGGTTATGTTTGTCTGCCTCGCCAGATTTCTTATTGATGCAGGAGTAAATTGTGGTGTCATCTGCATAGATATCTACTTGGCACTTGATCATGTCTGGGAGATCATTTATGAAAATAAGGAAGAGCGTCAGGCCTAGGAGAGAGCCTTGAAAGACACCAGTATTTCTACAGTAGTATATGGAGGCATGACCATTCAAGATAACTTTCATTATGCGGTTAGATAGAAAAGATTGAATCAGATCAAGCAAGTTCCCGGTGATACCATAACGCTGTAGCTTGCATAGAAGGTCAGCATGCCAAACCCTGTCAAAAGCCTTGGAGATGTCCAAGGCAACAGCACGAGCCTCACCGGACTTCTCAAGGGCCTGGTACATGTACTCCGTGATGGTCATTAGCATGTCAGCCGTGGACCTGGCAAAGTGGAAGCCGTACCGACCTGTCTGAGAATAGTTTACGGGTAGTAAGATGTTGAACTATTTCAGCATTAATAATGGCCTTGAACACTTTCCCGAAAATTGGTAGAAGGCTGATAGGGCAATAATTGGATGGGTCCAAGGGTTACTCCAAGTTCTTAAATACAGGAATCACAGAAGAAGTCTTCCAGCATGCAGGAAAACAGGAAGAAGAAAGGCAGTAATTATAGAGAGAACAGAGGAGAGTTCAGGGGCACATTTCTTAAGGACAATCACCAGGATTCTATCACCTCTGCTCGCCTTATGCACATACGGAATGGTCTAAAAGTTAGTAGACAGTAGGTGGAATAGATTTGTGTATTGGTGTCAACACCTCCATATTATCCAAAAGCGCTCTTTAAGTATCGTGATGTAACATAAACTTCGGTGAACTTCTGCAAATACTTTCACGACTTCTACTCCAATGAACTTAGCTTACTGGTGCCCCCATATGCGAATTTACTCAAGCCACAAGATAAGCAACTAGGTCCCACTCTTTTACTGTAAAACCAATAACATGTAAATACAAATTCTACTCCAGCAGCATTTTTTCTTGCACTTCCCGCCTGTGGAATTCCCTTCCATTTACTTGTTTCCTCGACAGCTACAATCTCCAAGAATTTAAATGTAAAGTCAATCGTCATCTTCTATCTCACTAACCTGCATCCTCTTTCTCATGCTTCTTTCTCTGTCCACTCCACTCTCATCAGTATTCTCATCCTTACCCACTTCCTGAAAACCCTCTATGACTTGTCACTATTTCTCATAACTTTTTTTCTATGTAATCCCCTGCAAAATAGTGGGAGTAAAATGCCTTGCTTTGGATGATATGATTAAAAAAAAAAAAATTTCTTGAGAAATGGATTGGCTGAAGAGAACTAATTGATTAGCCCAGCATGCTCACCTGACTTGACCCAAATGGATTTCTTACTGTAAACCTAATTTTGGACCATCATATATATATATATTTAGTGTATTGAGGCAGCAGATAAATTTCTAAACATATACTGTTAAATATAAGAGACAATGAATGTTTATTATGTTTAATCAGAAGCTGTTCTAAACATCGTACTTTGGCTTTAATTTGAGGTGAAAATAAAGACAAAAATTATCCAACATTTGAATATTTTTTATTATGCTTGTTCTAAGCTTTCGGCTCACATGAGCCATCTTCAGGGAGGTTACAGGGACGTTAACATAAAGACATCCACTATCAAACATGATTTTATCTTGTATTGATATAAAATATTGGTAAGCAATAATAACAGTCACTGAATAGCAGCCGCAGTTTGTAAATTTGTAATGCGGTTCTATGTAACCTCTCTGAAGATAGTTCATGTGAGCCCAAAGCTCAGAATCCTATATAATAAAAATTATCCCAATGTTGGACAATTTTTGTCTTTATTTTCACCTGAAATTGAAGCCAAAATATGATGTGTAGAATGGCTCTATGATTAAACATAATAGACATTATTATTTTTATGTTTTTTATTTGTTTTGTTATGAGTAATGGTGTTTTTTTTAACACTTACATGGCAGGGAATTTTTGAATGCACAATTTTTAAAATTACAAGGAATTATGATGTTTTCATCCATGGTTGTAAGGATTTTTATACTAAAAATATCTCTGAGGTTCATTTTAATACAAATGCACTGGTCTAATCTTATGACCAGAAACTAAGTAATTAATATATAGATATAGATATATATATATATATATTGTCATCCGCAGACAGATCTGTTTTGCTGTATCACAGCTCATCAGTACGGCTAGACTCCGATTGCTACACAACCCAGGCTTGAAACCCAACCGATTTGGCGTCAGTCGGCGACTCTACCCCTGGGCCACGGTGCGTTCGGTGGAAGAAGGCAGTCTTTTTAGTGCATATCATATTACGCACCCAATAGCTAGAGTGCTCAAATTCATTTTTACTGAATGAGCAATGCATACACACACACACACACACACACACACACATACTACCAGCCATAATTATTAGGCCATCCCAGTTTTTTAAAAGAAATGATGTATTTCATACTATTTTTAAATGGATAATTTTAAATGAAAATAGAATGGTTCTTTTATTATTATTACTTTGCAAAATTTTACAAGGCAAGGAAGCAAAGATGAACTCATCCGAATCACCCTAAATTTTCTTCACTTTTTCATTGATGAAACTGCAATATAGGTAATTATTAAATTTTTATAAATTCCTTTGATGCACATGTTATTGTGCAGTATTAACAAAAGGACCATTCTATTTTCATTTACAATTATTCACTTGGCAATAAATACTAAAAAATAGTATGAAATAAATAATTTTTTTTAAAAAGACACTGGGCTTGCCTAATAATTCTGGCCAGTAGTGTGGGTATATATATATATATATATATATATATATATATATATATTATTATAAACCAGTTTTTGGTCAGAATTAAATCAGACCAGTAAACAGCTGTACAGAATATATATATATATATATATATGCTGCTAACTTTCTTTAATATTTGCATGCAGTTGATCTCAATCTTCAGGTCAGCCTCAGTCAGACCTTTGTATAGATAAGATGCAGAACAGACACCAGTGCGCTTTGTTTTCCCAGGAAGAAAAGGAAATACTACATTACTGTAGTTTGTCTTTGAAACCTTAAAGTGGCCTTCCAGCTGATGGCTTGTTAGAAGCTGGCCAAAGAGTAGTTGTTTTGGAAGTCTGCTAGCACTCATTTAAGAAAGATGTCCTGACCACCTCAGTGGGATTTTTATTAGGATAGCTTCAATTCCTGTCATGTTACATTTGAAACTTCACTGCAATCA
The DNA here is from genome assembly GCA_037127315.1 of Ascarosepion bandense. Lineage (NCBI taxonomy): Eukaryota > Metazoa > Mollusca > Cephalopoda > Sepiida > Sepiidae > Ascarosepion > Ascarosepion bandense. Next base: position 89,731 of record JBBBDQ010000895.1, on the reverse strand, counting down.
CCCACTTCTTTGTTGCAGCTCGTATGTAGGCAATGCATGTGAAAGGCACAAGTTGATTGATGCATCATCAGTACAGTGTGAAATATATATATATATATATATATATATATATATATTACTCCACCCACATCTATTGAACAGGTGTAGAGGCTCATCTCTTGTTCCATGTTTAGGATGTGGTTTCCAGCTTTCTCTTTTCTAATCTTTTCACTCTTATGTAGCCCCCTGCACATCAGTGACGTTACCACCTTGCTTGGGGTGATATGATTGAAAAAAAAAAAAAATATATTATAAATTATATTTTAGAACATGTACAGAATTTTTTTTGTGATGAGACATTGTAGCTTCAATGTCGAAACAAATGTACCATTGTAGTGGATATATAAAAAAAATTCTGTATATGTTCAAAAATATAATTTATAATAAATATTCACAGCTCTATATATTATATATCAAGCACTGTTTTAAATGAATGTTTTGGACGTCGTAAAAAATTTTTTCTTCGTTCTGTATTCACTTGTGTGTGTATATATATATATATATATATATATATATTAAAAAGGATAAGAACTGTGGTAATGTGATGCAGTGATGATGATAAAGAGGCAATGGTGGTGTTTAAGATCTGACTTTTATAATCACCATCACTATTAATATTATGATCAGCAGCCATTTTGAAGGATAATTTTCAGCCTTATCAAACCATTCAAAATGTTCATGGGTTGTATGCTCACTAAAATGGGAAATTCATGAATGAGGATACCATGTCGGTCTTGTCCAAACTTGGAGACATTATGAACATAGTTAAGTAACATTTCTGACATGAAGCTGATCTAGATAAATGGCCTATAATTTTTTTTAAAGTAAGCCAGATTGGTAGTATGTTTAGGACTTCTGGGTTCAGAAAAACTGCAAAGGATGTGTAATTTCTTTCTTTGTATTATTTATAGCTGGACTAATATCCTCATCTTTGCTGTTATTATCACAAGCAAATGTAACGTCAATCACCATCTTTTACCTTCTTAAATTTCATTCATCTTTTATCCTTTCCTCAATCTTTCTCTCATTCACTTGCTGTAATAGTGGCATTCCCATCTTGCTTGGGGTGAAATGATTAAACAACAAAAAAAGTCAATATAATATCCCAAGACATGGACGGGAATGAGAACAATTTACTCCCATAGATTAAATAAAAGGTTCAGTTTGAAATGTCACCAAGGTTTCCTGAAGAAGACTGAAGGGGGCAGCAGCTGAAACAGTGACAAGGACATTAGTTTTCATCTTGTCTTCTTTTTATTTAACCATACTGTCCTTAATCTCAGATCATAACTGAGTATATTTTTATAAAATGTATACCATAATATTGCTGAATACAAATTATGAGACAAAATGTTTTAAATTTGCATTGTTTATTGAAAAATCTCACTAAAACTACTGCTATGTTTAATATATTACATCATAATACAGTTAAATTTCCCTTTGAAGTAAATGAAGGTCTTACCTCATAGCACAATAATTTGGTAATAATGTGCTTGTGCCTTGCATCTTGTCCATATAAATTTGTAAAGTTTCAGTTAATTATAAATTTTTTAAGATTGTGCTACAAGGTTTTCATTGATCATTTGAATGAAAATCCAATTTCCTTAAAAAACAGTCATGATTTTAAAATAGTAACTTTACTTTTCATGTGAACCCCAACTTTCAAATTGTGTGCAATACCATGGTTCCAAAATCGACCTGCCATATTGTGCATATGAATTTTACAACAGTAGCATGGTGTATAAGAACACTTCCTCTTGTATAAGAGTACCATGTTTGATAGCATATAAGATCTGACACTCTCTTTATGTTTAATATGACAGCAAGATCAGACTAAAAATGGAGATTTGCTGCCATATCTGGACTAGTGCTGCCCAGTCCTTATTGTCCAGACTTGATGGAGATCAAAAGTAATTATGTGGTCTTGTGGGTGATGTATTATTTTCTACTCTCCTATCACTTTTCCACAGATAAAAATTTTTAAAAACTTTTTGCTACTCTTTTGCAACTTCTAAAGGCTAAATATTCAGATCTAAACTTATTTATAAATGAAACTTTGTCTTTGTGTGTCTGTTATAGACTCCAAAATGGCTGAACCGATTTTCTTGAAAATTTACACAGTTGTACTATAAGCATCTGCGAGTGTTCTTAGCTAAGTTTTGTGTTGAGGTACCCCCGATAAATATCGAAGATCAATAATCGAAAAAATCAGGTTATAGAAAGAGTGGCCCAATTTTAATCAAATTTGATACAATCATAGATAAAACATAAGAAACAATATTCAGAAGTTTCAAGGTTGCAGTGCTTACATAGTGCAGAAAATTGATATTATATATCTATAAAAGGCAAGATGTTTATGTGTGTGTCTGTTTATCTGCCTGTATGTCTGTATTTTTTTCAGCCCTTTTATTTTAGTTTTTGCTTCAGGTTTGGCTCTTAGTAGGTATAATTGTAGCTCTTAGTCTCAGCCATGATATCATTTACTCAGAGGACTTATTTAGCCTTCAAAATTCAGTTTATGATGAAAAAAACTTATTTGATATCGATACCAGGAAATCAAAATTTGACTTACATCTATTCATTTTTCTTTCAGTCTACGGTTTCGCTTTAACCGGAAATAACTATTGCTTTTTTAGTCTTTCATGTCAATGTCCAAAGAGTCTGAGCTCCAGGACCATGGATTAGTTTAAAGCTTTCATTATACCCAAGCAACGCCGGGCTATACTGCTAGTAAGATATATTACTTAGATCCACCATTCTATATACATGGCATCAAACCAGCCTCATTTTCAGATAGCTTCTTCCCTAGAACTCTCACTTTGTGGAACAAATTCCCAAGAGGATACTTTCCCCAACCATTACACTCTTGATCTCTACAGTCAATTGATATCTATCTTACAAGTCTTCATAATTTGCATGTCTTTCTCCTCTTCATTAAAACAGTATCAGTAACTCTCTACCTTGAGTGATACTTACACTTTGTATTGGATGAGTCAGTCAGTTAAGTGCTATACGTGATACATGCAATCATGTCTTGAAAGAGACATGACTGATTGGGAATAAGATTTTCCCACAGTAGGTTTTCATTACTTTCTGTGGTAGACTGGTTGCCAACTAAGGCTATAGAACCTACTCTGGTCTGTTATTTGTTCCATAGCTGGAGGGAAGAGACGGATTAATACCTTTGCCAAAAACATTTGCGTGTAAGTGAATGCAACGGATTTCACTGGAATTCGAACTCGACTCTGATTTCTCATTCCGAGTCGATATCCACTGCATCAAAATGCACATCCAAAAATCATATTGGGTAAACTATAAAAAAACAGAAAAGAATCAATAAACAGATTGTTTTGATATACAATAGGGACAATTATTATCCATCCTACATATCCACATATTATGCTCCTCTTCTTCCTATAGTATCCCTAACATGCTTCTGCTGAATCATATTTCTGCTGCCTTGTCTCTTCTTCATAGGTGAGGAAATTATCCAGTATTCACAGCCATATTATATAAGAGATCAGCACTCCCTTTGTTTCTAATTGAAATACTAACATTTTCTTCATTAAAATGGAGATAGAAGGATATGGTGTTAAGAATGTCAACAATCAGAATTACGACTTTATTCCATCATTCAGTCAGTTAAGTGCCATACATGATACACGCTTGGGCAATCATGTCTTGAAAAAGACATGATTGACTGAGCAGAAGATTGATTTTCATGCAGTAGGTTGTTTGCCAGCTAGGGCTATAGAACCCAATTTGTCCTGTTATTTAACCCATAACTGGGGGAAAGAGACAAATTAATACCTTTCCCAAAGGGTATTTGTGCATAAGTGAATGAAACAAACTCAACTGGAATTGGAATTTGGTTCTCCGATTTCTTGTCCAGAATTGGTATCCTCTGCACCACAACACACATAATGTTCATATTAATTCCTAACCATGAACAAACCATTTCTTCCTGAGTTTTATGACATTTGTTTTTTATTTAGTCAAACTAGCTTGGATATTCCTGAATTTATCACACCAACCACTATGGTTTTGCATCAGGGTTAGAAGTCATTAGGGTGTCATCCTGTGTCATAAGATAGCTGGTCAATGTAGGTGACTGATAGGCAACCAACCACTTCTGCTCCATGGCTAGGTTTCCAGAGCAGTAAATCCCTCCCTTGTTTTTCCTCATTTGCACTGTCCTGGAAAGTGCATGCCTACAGTAAAATTATTTATAATGCTAATGAAAAAAAAAAGTTTAAAATCCATGATTACTTATTGAAGCCAAATGTCTTATTCAAACTTTCTACAGGTCAGTCAGTTAAGAACCTATACGTGATACATGCTTGGGGGATCATGTCTCAAAAGAGACATGACTGACTGGGCAGAGGATTATCCTGTAGTAGGTTGCCATTACTTTCTGCAGTAGACTGGTTGCCAACCAAGGCTATAGAACCCAATCTGTCCTGTTATTTAACCCATAGCTGGAGGGAAGTGACAGATTAATACCTTTCCCAAGGGTATTTACATATAAATGAATGCAAGGCATTCAACTATTCTTGTTCTGAGTCAATATCCACTGCACGACAACGCACATCCACAGAAATTTCTACAGGAATTAGCTTAAAATACCACCCTACGTAAGTCAGGTTTACAACTAGTTGAATAAATAGTGAATTAGGCTTTTTTTAAAAAAATATATAAAACAAGATTAAATGGAAGACTAAAAGTATTTTTATTTGGCAACAATATTGAAAAATTTTCACACATTTCGATTGAGTTAGGACTGTAAAAGGAAACAAATTGAAGAAAAACTGGGAATAAATGACTTCTTGGTGAAGAAAGAAAAAAATGTGACTAGAAAGTAGAACAAAAAAATAAAACAGAATTCCAAAATAATGAGAAATCTAAAAGTCAATATAGAAAAAGACCAGGTATAATGAATGAATGATGAAGGTTAGAGTTAAAAAAGATTCATACACTAGCAAAGATGACATGAAAAAAAATGGAGATGGAGAGAGTTGGAAAATATCTGTGCATATATATATATATCTGCACACACAGACAGAGGTGTGGTCAGAATTATTCAGCACAACTTCCATAATTACAAATAAAGCAGTAATACCTGAAATTTTCATGGAAACATTATGTTCATTTTTTTTCAAAATGATGAAATAATGGTTGTGAAAGAATCTGCAGTGATGCCCACAGCAATATTTTTATTTTCAGATCAAATAACAAGACAAAAAAAAGAAAAGAACAAAAAACATTTAACATAGGGTATATTATTGACCCCTTTGTCTTTATAATCAATTCTGTAACTTAAATCTTGATTATTGTTTTTGATAGTTCCATACAATTTTGCTACTCGCACTAATAGATATTTTACTTAATTCCTCCAAAGAAAGAGCTTCTAATTCTTCCAAATTCAAAGGACTTCTCTCAATTTTTTCTCCAAATATGCCCATAAATTTTGGGTTTAGATCAAGGCTTTGTGCAGACTATGCCAATACCTTAATTTTGCAGTCATCTAAGTATTTTGTAACAAATTGTGCTGTGGATATCAGGTCATTGTTATATTGGAACATCCTGTGCTGCTCCAAAGACAGCATTTGTGCACGTTGTTTTACAGGGGATGTGCGTTGTGGTACAGTGGATATCGGCTCGGAACGAGAAACCGGGGAGCCGAGTTCAAATTCCAGTTGAATCCATTGTATTCACTTACGTGCAAATACCCTTAGGAAAGGTATTAATCCGTCTCTTCCTTCCAGCTATGGGTTAAATAGCAGGACAGATTGGGTTCTATAGCCTTGGTCGGCAACCAGTCTACCGCAGAAAGCAATGGCAACCTACTGCGGGATAATATTCTGCCCAGTCAGTCATGTCTCTTTTGAGACATGATCGCCCAAGCATGTATCACGTATGGCACTTTAACTGACTGTTTTACATTATTTTTAAGAATAACCGAATACTTCTCTTATCCATGATACCCTGTACTCTCACTAGTTCTAGTCCAGAAGCAGCAAAACATCCCCAGAGCAGAATGCTCCCATCACCATGCTTAAATGTAGAGAGGGTAGTTTTTAGTTTCTGGGCTTCATTGATTTTATTCCATACATAACAAGAGTTCAGTCAGTCAGTTAAGTGCCATACATAATAGGCACTTGGGCAATGATGTCTTGAAAGAAACATGATTGGGTAGAAGATTTTCCCACAGTAGGTTGCCATTACTCTTTGTGGTAGACTGGTTACCAACCAAGGTTATAGAACCCAATCTGTTTTGCTATTTTACCAATAGCTTGTGGGAGAAGCAACAAATTAATACCTTTCACAAGGTTATTTGCACATAAGTGAATGCAATGAATTCAATTGGAATTTGAACTAGGTCCCTGATTTCACATTTTGAACCAATATCCATTGTACCACAATGCACATTCTGGTGTTCATGTGGCCAAATAATTCTAGTTTGGTTTCATCTGACCCTAAAACAGAGCTCAATTATTTATTCCCATGTACAAGATGGCTTCTTGCATAAGCTAATCTACATTTTAGATGTTTAGCCTTAAGCAAGGGAGTTTTCCTTTGGTAACAATAAGTTCTGATCGATGAAAGCATCTCATGACTGCCTTTCTTGATACATTCAACCCTGATGTCTTAAAATCATTGACCATGTCCTTTGTCACCAAGTGAGGATTCTTTAAAAAATCTCTAAGAATTTTCGTTTCCATACTCTGAGAAATTAACCATTTTCTGCCAGTCCTTAATTTATTCTCAAGACAATGAGTCTCATACTTTTGGATAATGCTACGAATTGTCAATTTAAATGCTTGAAAAGTGTTGAATATCAATCACCTTGTTTGTACACATCACCTATCTTCATTCAGAGCTTCTTGTCAAGTTTAACTTTCTTTGCCATAGTTGCAGAATAAATGAGTTATTACGGTATGTGGCACTCGTACAGTCTTCTTTATTATCTTATACAATGTTATTGACTCAGGTTAATACTATTTCATTTTCAAAAGGTGTTTGTATTAAATGTCAAATAAAGCAAAAAAACGACATTGGAATTTCCATAGAGTAATATTGTTTTATAATTTCCATAAGAGGCGGGTCAAATAATTATGGACTGCAACTACAAATATAATAGATTGAAACTTCTAAAAATTTAATGAATTATTCAAAACTAAACACAGAATCAAATATTTATGGTCATTACAATAAGTACTTGTAAATATTTGCATTTCCTTAGAGAATATGCAAATATTCAGTATATCCAAATTATTCTGTCCACAACTCTCTCTTTCTCTCAGTTGGGTTTCAATCCTGGGTAAAAAGCAATCAGATGTCTAACTGTACTGATGAGCAGTGATACAGTGAAACAGATTTGTCTGCAAATGACTATATATATATATATATATATATATATAAATTGGCTATGCATTTGGTGTAATGGATAACAGCTCAGAATGACAAATTGGGGAGTGAAGATTGATTTTGAGTTTAGTCTGTTGCATTCACTTAAGTACAAATACCCTTAGGAATGACATGAACCATATCTTTTCCCCCATCTATAAATAAATAGCAAGACAGACTGGGCCATATAGTCTTGGCTGGCAACTAATCTAAGAGAAGAAAAAACTGTGAATTCAAGCCAGCCTAGGCTAGTTGGGCTCCATCAAATTATTTTACCCAAGACACGCCTCTGCTGTTATGGCTGCAGTACATATGGTGCCCTTTTGACCTTAATAGATTACAAGTCTGTGAATGTTCTTGTATTTAAAAATTTTGAAAATTTGACATTGTTCTTACATTTGTTTATAAATCAGTCAGTTAAATGCCATACATGATACATGCTTGGGCGATCATGTCTTTAGACATGACTGACTGGGCAGAAAATTTTCCTGCAGTAGGTTGCGATTACTTTCTGCAGTAGACTGGTTGTCAACCAAGACTATAGAACACAATTTATTTTGTTATTTAACATGTAGCTGGAGGGAGAAGCAATGAATTAACATTTTTTTCATTTGCACATAAGTGAATAAAATAAATTTGACTGTAATTTGAAACTGAATCTCCAATTTTTCGTTCCAAGCCAAACAGGACAGATTGTTTATAAATACATGTTGTAAATAAATTTCTTAACATTCACCTTGAAAAAATTCCCTTAGGGGACAAAACGCATTGGTAAAGAATATGTTTTTCTTTTTCTTTAATGATAGTTTTCTTGCAGATATATTTTATCTTAAATAGATAATCTAGATTTTTGCATACACATATATAAGTATAACCCTTCTCCAAGTCTATTTTTCATAGAATATAAAGCTTCACTAAAATACCCTATACATGTAAACATATATCTGGTTTTTTTTTGTTTTTTTTTTAAATGCTACCTTTTTTGCAATATGAGCCTCATTCAAGTAAATATCTATAATCAGGTACAGAAAGGATGATGTATGTTTTTTCTGCCTAAGGTTATCTGTGTGTGTGTGTGTGTTTGTGTGGAGTGGGTGTAGAGAGAAAGGTGCAGGAAATTAAGTTCTTGGGTGGATACATTTCCCAAAATTAGTACTTCAATGACTAAACATAATACATATTTTTAGATTTAGGAAGAGTTGCTTATTGTTGCAGTCACTTTCACAGTTTAATGGAGACGAGGGAAATATTCAGCGAGAGAGAGCAATATTATTGACGCCATCCAATCTACTGAAACAAATAATTATCAGTTTCTTTATATTCTTAAAAAGGACTCCTGGCACTTTGCGCATGTATAATCCTTTCTCTATTTCTATATATTTATATTTCATAGCACATTAAATTACTCAACAAATACTGTCATGCCAGAATAAAACATTAACCATAGTAACCTTTTACTCAGTCTGTTTATGTCTACCTCAAGTCTTTCCAACATCTATCTATCCATTACAGTCTATCTATCCATCCATCCATTACAATATATATATATATATATATATATATATATATATATTACAGTCTATCTATCAACCACAGTTTATCTATCTATCCATCCATTACAGTCTATCTATCTATTTATTGATCCGTCTATTACAGTCTGTCTATCTATCTATCTATTAAAGTCTATCTATCTATTACAGTCTATCTATCTATCTATTACAGTCTATCCATCCATCCATTACGGTCTATCTATCCATCCATTACGGTCTATCCATCCACCCATTAGAGTCTATCCATCCACCCATTAGAGTCTATCTATCCATCCATTAGAGTCTATCTATCTATCCATCCATTAGAGTCTATCTATCTATCCATCCATTAGAGTCTATCTATCTATCCATCCATTAGAGTCTATCTATCTATCCATCCATTAGAGTCTATCTATCTATCCATCCATTCATCTATCTATCTATCCATCCATTAGAGTCTATCTATCTATCCATCCATTAAGTCTATCTATCTATCTATCCATTAGAGTCTATCTATCTATCCATCCATTAGAGTCTATCTATCTATCCATCCATTGATCTATCTATCTATCCATCCATTAAGTCTATCTATCTATCCATCCATTAAGTCTATCTATCTATCCATCCATTAAGTCTATCTATCTATCCATCCATTAAGTCTATCTATCTATCCATCCATTAGAGTCTATCTATCTATCCATCCATCCAGTCTATCTATCTATCCATCCATTAGATCTATCTATCTATCCATCCATTAGTCTATCTATCTATCCATCCATTAGAGTCTATCTATCTATCTATCCATCCATTCGTCTATCTATCTATCTATCTATCTATCTATCCATCCATTAGAGTCTATCTATCTATCTATCTATCCATCCATTGATCTATCTATCTATCTATCTATCCATCCATAGAGTCTATCTATCTATCTATCTATCCATCCATTAAGTCTATCTATCTATCTATCTATCCATCCATTAGAGTCTATCTATCTATCTATCCATCCATCCATTAGAGTCTATCTATCTATCTATCCATCCATCCATTAGAGTCTATCTATCTATCATCCATTAGAGTCTATCTATCTATCCATCCATTAGAGTCTATCTATCTATCCATCCATTAGAGTCTATCTATCTATCCATCCATTAGTCTATCTATCTATCCATCCATTGATCTATCTATCTATCTATCTATCCATCCATTAGAGTCTATCTATCTATCTATCCATTAGTCCATCTATCTATCTATCTATTGAGTCCATCTATCTATCTATCCATCCATTAGTCCATCTATCTATCTATCCATCCATTAGAGTCCATCTATCTATCTATCCATCCATCCGTCTATCTATCTATCCATCAATTACAGTCTATCTATCAATCATCCATTCAATCTATCAATCATCCATCCCCAGTCTCTATCTATCAATCCATCCATTACAGCCTATCTATCAATCAATCCATTACAGTCTATCTATCAATCCATCCATTGCAGCTTTTCCTCTGTTTATCTATTAGTCTTTCCATATCTAACTTTCTATTCATTTCAGTCTTCCCATATCTATCTGTTAATTTCAGTCTTTCTGAATATATCAATGTATCCATTTCAGTCTTCCCACAAGCTACGGCTTCAAGTCTATCACCTGACAATTATTTTGACCTGAAAGTTTCAGTGTATAATGATCCATCAATATGATATGAATATTTTTAATAAACTAAATTTTCACAATAACCTTCTTATTTAACCCATAACATTTCAAATAATATTTTAATAAATCTGTTTGTTAAAATATTATTTCTTTCACCTTCTCATGTGTTGTATGTAGGCGATCATGTCTCTTCACAACTTCTTATCCAATGTTGTTCTCTTTCAGTCCTTGTTCTGCTATGTATTGACACAAGACAATTTGGTATGTTACTGTTTCCTACTTCTCCTCTTGCCTTCATGTGAGTATCACATTCTCCAACCCCTCATTTCTTATGCATTTCACTAATATCTATCAAATATGACTTACCTTTTAAGATAATCAAATATGACTTTTTCCTTTTTATAATAGTATTCTAATTTGTTTAATATAAAAAAATATTGTCTATTATGACAAAGTGTATATTCTTCTATAAATATTTTTCCCAGCAACTTTTATGTCTTCACTTTTAGAAAGCAAAAGTAGTTTTATCTAAGAATGTATGTCACTATGTTACTTGATAAATCATAAAACAAATCCGTCATATGAACAGTGGACAAGAAAACCTGTACCAAGGACAGATATTAAGAATAAAATATGGGAAGAGATAAGCTTTGGTGAATCTAAGATTTATAAATCTTTTTAATGGCTGTTGACATGATGTCTCAGCAGCAGGAACTAAAAAAAAAAAATCCTATTTTTAATGTTTCCCAATTCTTTTAGAAGAAAAACATTTTTTTCTTTATGAACAAAAGATTGCTGTCTTTATTCCTAAACTGAAGCAGTTTGTTTACCTGAAAAAGGGAAAATAGTGCTTCCATTATCAACAAACTGCTGCCATTTGTAATAGTAAGTCATTCTGCATTTTACCGAGGTTAACCGATTCCAGTTCAGTATTTGTCTCTATTTCTGAGATTATACAGTATTTATATTATTTGGACTATTGTCCTCATCTTTGTTGCCATTTGTACAATGTTTAATAATAGATCATTCTATTTGTCTATTTCTGAGATGAGGTAGTATTTACAGTATTCATACTATTCAGACTATTGTTCTCATTTTTGTTGCCATTTGTATGACCTTAAGTACACATGGCCCAGTGGATATAGACATTGGTTAGTTCCTGACTTGACTTTTAGAGTTGTGAGTTCAGTACCAAGCTACAGCAGTGGTGAACAAGTAACTTGCAGTGTTAGAGGGATATAACTCATGACTTCCAATCAAGGTTTTACGCAAGGAATGATGATAACATACCCCAATGATTCTAATAAAAGGTTCAGTTCAAAATTCCTAGCACCGGAGAGTACAATGGCTGAAACATTATACAAATGGCAACACAGATGAGAATAATAGTTTGAATAATGTAAATACCGATTCCAGTTCATTCAAATAAGGCAGGGTGATTTATTTTTTTTTATTCTAAGAACCACTTACCTGTAAAAACAGTTTTCTTTTTCAGCAACAAAACCTTGCTACATATTCCTTATAAGGAGCTTAAATAAAAGAAAAACATTCTTTGATACTTTAAGAAAAATGTGGTAAGTCTGCCATTCATTTTTCAACAACAGAGCTTGACACAAACTCTTGAGCCATGTCATCATATTTGTCAATTTTACTTAGAATTAAAGATAAAAATTCCCAAATAAAAAGAGGGGGAAAATATCTGCACATTTACAAATGCTGTCATCTTGAATGCCAAGAAACCTTTACAAGATAAAATATCTCAAATATTGGTTGTTCAAAAAGTTTTGTTCTCTTCTGGTCATGAGATAGCATTAAAAACATTTAATTTGAACTACACTAAAAAGATCACTTTCTTAATATATTATGACAGCTGTCATATCAGCATTCATTTAAAAAAATTGTCCAAATTGACAGAATTAAGAGAAAAGATATAATATTCCATCAGAATAATATCAGAAAATGTATTTCTTTGGAGACTTGGTAAAAATTGTTACAGCTTGGCTAAGAAGTCTTCACCCTTTCTTAACATTAATCGCAGACATCACCTTAGGATTGAATTTTATTCTGGTCTTTAAAGAATTCTCTTAATGAAAAAAAATCAATTTATCTCAAAGATTAAGGGAGTCTAAAGTAGCTATTTGCTGAAAAAGATAAAAAAAAAGTTCTGGAAAATAAGAATTTCTCTGAAAGATGGCAGCAAATTGCAGAACAAAATGTTAAATATATTATTCACTGAAGCACATGTTAAAAATTCAAGAAATATTATTTCATAAACCTAATTTTTTCTTTATTTTAATACTAGCCATATAACCCGGCATTGCTTGGGTGTAAAGAAAGCTTTAAAACTAATCCATGGTCCTGGAGCTCAAACTCTTTGGACGTTGATACGAAAGACTAAAAAGCAATAGTTGTTTCCAGTTAAAGTGAAACTGTAGACTGAAAGAAAAATGAATGGATGAAAGTCAAATTTTGATTTCCTGGTATTAATATCAAATTTCCTGCACTATTGTAAAAATTGCAACCTTGAAACTGCTGAATATTATTTCTTATGTCTTTGTCTATGAGTGTATCAAATTTGATTAAAATCGAACTACTCCTTCTATAACACAATTTTTTTGATTATCTATTTTTATATTTATCAGGGATACCTCAACACAAAATCTAGCTAAGAACACTCGCAGGCGCTTATAGTACAACTCTGTAAATTTTCAAGAAAATTAGTTCAGCCGTTTTGGAGTCTATAGGTGACGGACACACACACAGTTCCATTTATAAATAAGTTTAGATTTAGATTTCCTTCTAGAAACTGAAGATCTAAAAATTGTTGAAATGACAGTTTTTTTTTTGGTTTTAGTAAGTTTTTGAAGGTTAAATTCAAAATGAACACAAGAACAAAGAATTAACAAGTTTCTTGCAATTTGCAAAGATTGTAGAAGATACATGTTAATGGTTTCACTCATTAGAAAAATTGTTTATAAAATTTTTTCTTAAACAATGGCTTTAAATAATGTAAAACAATTCCTCAGTAACCTTTTTTTGTGTATTGCCCACTCTTCAACATTACGAATCTGAAACAGCCACCAATGAATAAATTAACATCTCAAGTTTAAATAATACTTAAGTTTTAATTACTCTATGGACAAAAGTAAATGGAAACAGAACTTCATCTTTATGAATAACCACTTATTTATGGATTATGACGTTCAGGTTACAACAAATGAGAAAAAAATGAGTGAAACATTGATGCTGCTCAATGTTCTCCTTGAGATTGATTTTTATTAGCGAGAGCCAAAGCATTTGGATAAAAGTTTGATAATGAGAGACATAAATTTTGTTTTTCCAATAACACTGAGGTATCTTTTTGATTTTGTTAATATGTGATTCACCATGGAGGTAGAAATGAGGTGGTAAAAGAGAAGAATGTAAATTTGATCTTTGAACACACGTTTCAAATACATTATGGGTGTCAAGTCAAATACCCACTGCTAAAAATGGCTTCACACCCACTGCAGCCAATCGAATGCATACTGGTGAGGACTAGAAGCAAGATTGCTGACCACTGATGTAGAAATTAAGAGTTTTAGATTGAAAAAAGGAAATTTATTGAAAATTTTGAAAAATCCTGAAAAAAAAAATTTCTAAAGTGTAAAAACTAGTACTTGAAGATGCTTGTAAAATCTGAAAACATTCAAAACCAATAAATTTTTTTCTCCACATATTTGCTTGCAAAAATTTTCAGCACCTTCTAAACCAGTAACTGTAACTTTCCTATACTAGAGATTGAACTCAAAACTGCTCTGTTATTAGATATGATTTTAACAAATGCTTTCAATCACAAATGGAAGAAAAGTGACACACACACACAAAAAAAAAAAAAATAGACAAGAGAGAGAACTAAATGATAGGTATTATCTCCACTAAGCATTTGAAATACAAAACAATCTATTCCTATAGGCTGAATAACAGGTTCAGTTTATATTTCATGAAGTTTAATATGTATAACAAACACCTGAAGAAGGTCAGAGATCCCAACAGTTGAAACACTGTATGTATAACAAAGAAAGATCAGTCCTAAAAACAGACATAATATTCATGCTTTCTCATTTTGGAACTTTGAACATATTGAAAGCATTTTCTGTAGGTTTAGGCTTGCAAAAAGCACAATTTATAGGATGTAGAGAGAATTTTCATTGAAATTGAGGGATTTTTAGTGAAAGTTTAATGATGTATTTTATAAACTATGTGTTATGATGCCCTATCTATATTGGAATGAACTATTCTTCCTTCACAAATACTAACCTGCAAGACATCCTAAAGGAGGCAGTTGAGATGCAGTGTAACCTAACAGTTCAGATGGACATTTCTATCTGCTGATTAATTTGTTATTCCAATGGTTCAGCCGACCTTCTTTTAGTGTCTTTTTTCCTGGCCCTAACAGGCCACAACACGATGGAATATGATTTTTGCAGTTTTTTTTTGGATACTTATGGGGCTATTTATGGGTCTTGTCATAAATGAATGATTTCTTGGCCCCCAAATCAAATACTTGATGAGCTTGAGCAAGGGGGTGACACAGCAGGGTTTGAGAGAAATAACAAGAGAAAAGATGTTAAGAGCTTCAGGAGAGAGGAGGATGTGGAGGGCAAAGAAGAAGAATAGATAAGCCTAGACTTGAACAGGTTAAAGTTGTAGTGGTTGAGAAAGCATCTTCTTGGGAGTTAGTTCTACACTGGAGTCGTTCATAGAAAGAAACTTATTTTTTACTTATGTATTAAATTGTCCCAAAAGTTCGTAAACACTTGTGAAAAATTGAATTTTTCTGCATTTTTGCATTTATATTGTTATAGTGATCTTCATCTTTGTATTCCAGATGGCAATTGATAAAATCCAAAAGCTTGCTGATCAATGGCAGAAAGTCTTGGAAAATGATGGTGTTTATTTTGAGCAATAGATTTTGTTGTTTTTGCAAATAAAATTTCAATTTATTCCAATTGTTTACAAACTTTTGGGACAACCTAATAATATGAAGGATATAAGGATGGTCTGCCTCAGCATACACACCATGGTTAATTTTAACAGTGAGGGTTAGAGATGGTGGAATGAAAGAATATAGCTCATCAGAACATTTTCCATGGATGTAATAATCTGATGATATCCAAATTTCTTACATTAAGAATCTATTATTCTTGCATCTGATACAGCATTTTCCAAATTCCCACTAACGACATTTAAATATACTTAAACAAAAGCAACAGAAATTTAGATATAAATCACAGAAAAGTAGGTGAATACAAAAGACCTAAGTTTGGTTAAATAAATACAAGTTTTAATTACAGTAAATAATAGTACAATAAGATTGCTCTTGTTCGACAGACAAGACATGACAACAATAAAAGTTTTGTTTCTTTAGTCAGATCAAGGTTAAATGTAATCATATGTTGTGTTAATGTTTAACAGTAGCTGAATACAATAACAATAAGAATGAAGGGTTGAAAATACTCAAAGCAAATAAGAAGAAACAAAATAAATCAAATAAATATACCATATTTAATAGTAAAACAATCTCCATAATTTATATTTAACTAGCAGTATAGCCCGGCGTTGCTTGGGTGTAATGAAAGCTTTAAAACTAATCCATGGTCCTGAACTCAGACTCAGCCTAAAGAATATTTGTGTGAAGTTTGGTGAGAATCGGATAAAAATTGTGGATTTGTGTAAAGGATATACAGACAGATAAACAGACACACACACACAAACATCTTGCCTTATATATATATATATATATATATATATATATATATATAATTGATTTTCTGCACTATTGTAAGAACTGCAACCTTGAAACTTCTGAATATCGTTTCTTATGTCTTTGTCTATGAGTGTATCAAATTTGATTAAAATCGGACCACTCCTTCTATAACCTGATTTTTTTGATTATGGATTTTTAATATTTATCGGGGGTACCTTGACACAAGACCTAGCTATAGTACAACTGTGTAAACTTTCAAGAAAATCGGTTCAGCCATTTCGGAGTTTATAGGTAACAGACAGACACACGCACACGCACACACACACACACACACAAGGTTCCATTTATAAATAAGTTTAGATTTAGATCACAGAAAAGTAGGTGAATACAAAAAATCTAAGTTTGGTTAAATAAATACAAGTTTTAATTACATTAAATAATCTAAACTTATTTATAAATGGAATTTTGTCTATGTGTGTGTCTGTGTGTGTCCATTACCTACAGACTCTGAAATGGCTGTACCGATTTTCTTGAGAATTTACAGTTGTACTATAAGCATCTGCGAGGTTTTTAGCTAGGTTTTGTGTCGAGGTACCCCCGATAAATATCGAAAATCGATAATCAAAAAAATCGGGTTATAGAAGGAGTGGTCTGTTTTTAATCAAATTTGATACACTCATAGACAAAGACATAAGAAACGATATTCAGAAGTTTCAAGGTTGCAGTTCTATCCTTGGATGGCTTATTTGACTCCGATATTGGAAATTGATACCCCGGTATCTTACCAGGTCTGATCAAAATCAGTTTTTCAGCCCTTTTATTTTAGTTTTTGCTCTGGGTTTGGCTCTAAGTAGGTATAATTGTAGTTCTTAGTCTCAGTCATTATATCATTTACTCAGAGGACTTATTTAGCCTTCAAAGTTCAGTTTACGATGAAAAAAACTCATCTGATATTGATACCAGGAAATCAAAATTTGACTTACATCCATTCATTTTTCTTTCAGGATACGGTTTCACTTTAACTGGAAACAACTATTGCTTTTTAGTCTTTCATGCCAACATCCAAAGAGTTTGAGCTCCAGGACCATTATGACAATAATAATATATTATACTTTTTGTCTTATAATTAGAAATTTATATGAAACACATACAACTTTATATTTACATTAAATTTATGAAAATTGTACTTATATTATATAATAGTATAGTTACATAACAGAGATATTTTTATACTTAACTGAATTAGGGCCTCAATATTGTTGTGGTTAATCAAACTGTTTTCAGTCAATAAGCAACACTGCTTGAAACATATATATATATATATGTGTGAATTAATAAATATACATATGAGGGTGCAGACATGTATAATGTCATTATTCAGGTGTTAATAAAACAGTGGTCAATGAAAGATGAACAGAGCTATTTTATATATATTATTAAATATATATATATTGTCCTCACAATAAGTATTTGTATATGAGGTCTGCTTGAGACAGGTATTATAAAAAACATATGAATTCAGCATTTAATCTCCTGGGACAGTTTTTTTTTCTTTTGAAACAGCTAATTTCCATTAACTCAGTAAAAGCCAAGGATTGATTTAACACTATTGATATTACAAACCTATGTAAGTAGAGCTGGAAATTCAAGCAAAGTTGTATGGCTTTTCAGGAAAAGGCCTTCTAACAGTAATGTTAGCCACATTTATTTACATCCCCATGAAACTTTTAGTTGCAGACAGCAGTAAAATCTAAGTACTGTTTTTCCATACTTATTACACACACACACACACACACGTGTGTGTGTGTGTGTGTGTGTGTGTGGTGGTGTAATAGATATTGGCTCTAAATGTGAAATGGGACAGCCAAGTTCAAATTTCAGTTGAATTTATTTCATTCACTTAAGCAAAAATACCCTTGGGAAAGGTATCAATCTATCTCTTCTCCCTCCAGCTATGGGTTCAGTTGCAGTACAGATTGGGTTTTATAGCCTTTGTTTGCAACCAGTCTAACACAGAAAGTAATGGCAACCTACTGTGGAAAAATCTTCTGCTTAATCAGCCATGTCTTGAAAAAGACATGACTGGCCAAGCGTGTATCATGTATGTTAATTGACACACACACACACATATATATATATACATGGTCTGTCTAAAAAGGCATGAACTGATGCCCCAAACAGTTTTCATTCCAAACAACAAACTACATGGTTTCTCCTTCAAAGTAATCCTAACAACCCGCATTGATGCCATTCACACTTTCAAAATGGGCCTCCCTGATGACCTTGAGTTTGGGGAAAAGAAAAAAAAAATGAAATATAGCAAGATCAGGTGAATAGGAGGGGTTGACAATGTTCTTCACAGTCAGGAACTGTCATAACTCATGTCTCTTCTCACATACTAAATGAAAGAAATGCTATAAGATATCTTTGAAGACTTGCTGATTGATCGTCTGGCCCTGTGGCAAAAACTTAATGTGGATGATGCCCATAGCTTACACAGCACACCCAGTTCCATTACTTTTCAGATGCACCCTCCAGCAGAACTTGATCCTGCATCCCTCTTTGCAGGAGAAATCATCATTAGATCTGAAGTTTTCAACCATGAAGGACATCACTGATCAAGGAAATGCAAATAATGTATTTAATCATGCATGAAACAGATTGTCTCCTCTCAGTGTTGACCTCAATGTCTGCTTTGATATTTACATATGTTCTAGCCCTGATATTGTGCACTTTTACCTAAAAATTACTTAACTGTAATTCTTCATAACCAGCCTTTTTCTCTGACTTTTAAGTTTTGTTGTAACATTCACTCTTCAAGGATGCATTGATTAAAATATTTCCAATATTTGAATTCATGAATTACATTTTTTTAAAATTTTGTTATGGATAGATATGTGTGTGTGTGTGTGTACAAAAGTGTATATATTTGTTTATATCAGAATCAGTGTGTTAGCTTATTCTTGTGTGTGTTTGTGTGTGTTAGCAGGGTGTAGAATAGTATCTGCACTAAAGTGTAGAAATCAGAAAGAGAAAAGCATTTTTTAATGGTAACATGTTTTGTCTTGGAGTGCAAGTTTGGCATCTTCAGGTTATAATAAAGGACAAAACTGTCTTTTTTTATTTTTTGGTATTGAAACCATTAATATCTGTTTGTTAGGTTGGCATTTTCCAGTCAGAATGAAAGAATATCTATAGATAAATGTTTGATCATACCTATGTCTGCATGCTTGCTAACATATATATATATATATATATATATATATATATATATGTGTGTGTGTGTGTGTGTCTGTTATCTACCAGAAAACTTGTAAAGATTCAACTTTGTTCAAGAAATATGAAAGCAACATTATAAATAATCATAAATGAAAATGTCTCCTTCCACCCCAGTTTCCTCATCTGATATTTTACCCTTCAAGCCAGTTCAGACATACCTCTTGCTTCCTTTTCTATGGAACAACAATGACGAACAAACCATTGCTTATACAATTTTTTTCTGACATACAAAGAAAGCAATGGGACTTATATTTGTGGACATCACTAATATAAGGTGTTTTTGATACTTTACAGGATGAATTACAAAGAATTCTATACCAGCGTGTGGTTTTTATTGATTGTAATGTGAAAACAGCAATGCAAGATTTGTCAAGTAGATATCTAGATTTTCATTATACTATGACATATATAAATTCTTATTATTGGAGTTTATGATAAAAACATTTTTTTCGCTACACAAGAGCTGTCATGTTTTGGAGCTATTTTCAGCACCTCATCAGGCAGTATATTGCCTAATGACGTACTGAATGTAGTATCAAAACACGACAGCTCTGGTGTAGTTACAAAAATGTTTTTACTATAAACTTATCTAAACTTATTTATAAATGGAACTTTGTGTGTGTGCCCGTCCATTACCTATAGACTCCGAAACAGCTGAACAGATTTTCTTGAAATTTTACACAGTTGTACTATAAGCATCTGTGAGTGTTCTTAGCTAGATTTTGTGTTGAGGTATCCCCGATAAATATCCAAAATCAATAATCGAAAAAATTGGGTTATAGAAGGAGTGGCCTGACTTCAATAAAATTTGATACACTCATAGACAAAGACATAAAAAACGATATTCAGAAGTTTCAAAGTTGCAGTTCTTACAATTGTGCAGAAAATCAATAATATATATATAAAAGGCAAGATGTGTGTGTGTGTGTTTATCTGCCTTTATGTCTGTATTTTTTTCAGCCCTTTTATTTTAGTTTTTGCTTCGGGTTTGGCTCTAAGTAGGTATAATTGTAGTTCTTAGTCTCAGCCATGATACCATTTACTCAGAGGACTTATTTAGCCTTCAAAATTCAGTTCACGATGAAAAGAACTATTCTGATATCGATACCAGGAAATCAAAATTTGACTTACATCCATTCATTTTTCTTTCAGTCTACGATTTTGTTTTAACTGGAAACAACTATTGCTTTTTAATCTTTCATGCCAACGTCCAAAGAGTTTGAGCTCCAGGACCATGGATTAGTTTTAAAGTTTTCATTACACCTGAACAACGCCAGACTATACTGCTAGTGTGTTATAAATGTTACAAAAAATTGATCAGGAAAATGTGTGCTTAAAGGCCTTATTTCAGTCCTTATTTGACTGTAAGTACATCTCAGCTGAGTGGTCTCAGGCATATCAGATCAATTGATGATTTCTCCGGAGAGACAAGTTCAAATCCTGCCAGAGAACACACATTTTCCAAACAAGATTTCTCAATTATTCAGGCCAGTAGAGTTATATAACTGTACTGCTTAATTATAAAAAAAACAGTATCTACACAAAAATGAGTATCCATTAAAAATAATGTTTAAGCAAATAAATAAAAAATATATTGAAGTTAATCCATTTCATAAAATTTTGTTATATTTATATTAGTCATCTCCAAAAGTATTGAAATGGCAAGGCTAATTCCTATGTTTTTGCTGTTCAGTGAAGGCATTTGAATTTAAGATCAAAAGATGAATATGAGATAAAAGTATTTAAATTTAAATGTGTTGTCTCATTCATCTTTTGATCTTAAACCCAAATGTCTTCAGTGAACAACAAAAACAAAGCAATTGGTTATGCTGTTCCAATACTTTTGGAGTGGTCTGTGTGTGTGTGTGTATGTATGTATATATATTTAAATATATGTGTGTGTGTGTGTGTATATATATATATATAATTAAATTTGTTTATTTAAAATTAATATATTTTACATTGCAACAAGGAAATTTCTATGTTTCACGATTTATACCTCATCACCAAACAATGTTAGCTCATTGTTGTGAAAAGGATTTTTTATTTGAATATAAGAAACAATATGCTGACTTCCTAAATATTACTTTAAATTTAGTCAATAATGTATACTCCCCCATGTAAAATATAATGCTAACCCTATTTACATACATCTAAAAATCAAATCCTTCACCATCTTTTGTTAAACACATACCATACTCTGTTGAATACAGAATAAACAATTCCTTAGCTGAAGTCACTATTACAATACTGCCCTAAAAATTGCGGCAATAAATGCAATGAGATTAAATATTACAAGTAAAAAAAAAATAATACAAAACATAATAGAAATAAAAAAATAATTTGCACACACCACCATTTAACCGAATGGTTAGTACTAAAGTAGGCAATAAATTCCTTAACCTAGTTCAGAAACATTTCCCAACTAAGAACTCTTTCAGCAAAATTTTTAATAACAATATACTGAAACATAGTTATAGCGGCACTGATTATCTTAAAATCATAATAAAATCCTGAAACAATATAACAAGATTGGCAATCAAAACTACTCTATTATGAATCGTGACAATAATACTTGCAATTGTCATAACACAAAAAAATGCAAAATAGAGGCTTTACAGATTCTATAGTCTATCAAGCTACCATTTCCACTACTGAAAATCCAAATCTTATCAGACATTCTATTGGAAGTACTAAAAACACTTAAGTCATGATTCTATCAGCATAAGCTATCCTTTAATAATAAAATCTAGAGTAACTCAACTTCCCTTCCCAAATACAAATAGCAATTGAAAAATGTAAATAAAACACCTACAGTAAAAGGAAGATATTAACAAAAGTGAGATGTAAATTGTTATATGAAAATTTTTTCTTTTGCTTACAAGAAAAAAATCTATATAATTAAATTCCCAAAAACTAATTTATTAAATCAATGTAATGAAATCAATACTTACTGCAACTAGAAAGTAATTCACACTCTGAAATATATCTAAAATTATATCGAACTGTTTGCTATATGCTATAATCTATAATCCTACCCCTTTCAGTTTTTTTTTTTTTTTTATAAGCGTTTCACCTCGAGCAAGGCATGTCACTGCTACTACTGCGCAGGGGGCTACGTAGAGTGGAGAAAGGCTGATTAAATATAGGAAATGACAGAGGGAGGGTGATAGGTGGGTAAGGATACCGAGAATGGGGGTTGGGTAGATGAGAGTGTTCTGAGAATAGTTGGGAGTTAGTGTGATAGGAGGTGTCTATTGACCCTACATTTAAACACCTGGAGATTGTAACTGTCGGGAAAGCAGATTTGTGGAAGGGAGTTCCACAGGCAGGAAGCGCGAGAAAAGAAGCTGTTGGAGTAGAATTTACGGTTACATCTTATTTGTTTAAGGGTGGGACCTAATTATACAAACTTTAAACCTAATCTCAATGAACTATTACATTGCAGTTTACACTTACTTTCATTACCAGTTAACTCTAAAATCAAGTAATTCCACCTTTAATATTTAATTTAATGGCTTTATGTCTATTTCCTTACACTGAAATTGTATTTTTATAATAACCCTTTAAAACAAATATTTTATTGTTTTAATTTCAATCTCGTCTAAAATAATAAATTGGCTACACATTTGTTCCATCCTTATTTAAGCCGACACTTCCTTTCCTCCTGCCAATACAATCACATTGCTACACTCTAATGTCTCAATATTCATTAGTCTGCACTCAAAAATCTTCTAAGTTATAATTACCTCCTACTCTACTACATTCAACTAATATGGTGACATTTTTTGTTTTTATTTTAAATTTCCCTATCAATACATGATCCCAAAATTAAACCACATTTCACTGCCTGTTAATGGTGTATTGATAACTTTTGAGTTGCAGTATGCTATATTATAACAATAATAATAAATACCTATCTATCTACCTCTCGTTATATATATAAAGTCACACACATATAGAGTATTATTCAAGGGTTATGAAACAGTGGTCAATGGAGCATGAACAGAGTTTTTTATATATATATATATATATATATGTGTGTGTGTGTGTGCGTGTGAAATGGCTTGCTGCACATATATGAGTATGCCTATCTACTATGGTGGCTAGTCAATCCCTGTTGCAGATGCCTGTTCAGACACAAATGCTTTTGTTCAATATCCACACAGTGGTTTATACTGCAACTATGCTGAATGATCTTAATTACATTTTTAGGAAAAGAGCATTTTATCTGGCAAGATAAATGATCTAAGCAAGGCTAGTATGTTCAAAACTTTGGTTATGATGACTTGTGACTTCATTCTAGCAGAACCATTGACAGCTCCCAAATATTTCCATCCACCTGAATTTCACTCACGAGATTTGGGTTAATCTGTGCTGTGGTTTTCAGACGTATTTCAAAGATTCCACACACTGGGATTGCCTCTGCCAGATGATACAATTAAAAACTCATTTCTTCCTGATAAATTGACCATGATGACATTTGAACCAGAGTGTTATGGTTAGAAAGCAAATGTGCCAACTACTTGGCCATATTTTGACTTAAAGTTTCAGAGATATATTTGATCATCATTTTTAAACGAGTTATTACGCTACCTAAATTTCTACCATGAGTGGTGTTTTCAGGCAATTTTTAATAATTATATATAAATTTATATATAGATGTTTGTATATTCTGTAAAGGGCACTGAGAAAGAGCAAATCCTTAGTTCCTCCTCTCTTTACTCAATTAGGAAGTGGTGCTATCTCCTGAACATACAGCAGAGTGTTTTACTAAAAAGCTCTTTTACAACTCCACTCTCGACTCATTTGGATTATCTTTTCTTGATTTTCCAACAAGAACAGAGTTCCTATTGAGTGATAGCTACATAACTCCAGCCATGTTTTCTACTATAATTTCTAAACTAAAATCTTGTAGATTTGACAGTATCTCTTTAATTTTTCCTAAAGACGTGATCCTAATTTCTCTAAGCTTTACAATAAATGCCTCACTGTTTACTGCTTTCAAGCTTGCTGGAAGTCTTCCTCTGTAGTTTTTTCCTTCAATGGCTTCTGCTCCAACGAACCTAAGTTTCGTGCAACCAGACTGGTAACTGAATCACACCCATTCACAGTTAGATCAATCAAATGCAGATGACAATTCTACTCCATCAGCTTCTTTTCTTGCGCTTCTCGCATGTGGAACTTGCTTCCATATTCTTGCTTTCCTGATGGCTGCAAAATCCAGGAATTTAAATGCAATGGCAATACCCATCTCTTAACCACTTGACTCCTGTATATCTTTTCCTTTCTCTCTACCTTTGCAACTGTCATCACACCTGTATTCCCATCCTTCTCTCTAACTGGTTCCCTTTTACTCTTTACTCTCTTCCTAACTAATCTTTTTACTCTTATGTAGCCCCCTGCACATCAGTGGTGTTACCTCCTTGCTCAGAGTGATATGATTAAAAAAAAAAAGTACCTTGGGAAACGTTCTGACACCTCAAATTATTGCCCTATTACTCTCTTACCTCTTTTTAGATAAACAATATGGCTTTTATTTTTCCAGGTAAACTGCCAATGTGTTAACAGCAATCACTGAATTTGTTTATCAAGTGTTAGATAAGAATGATGAGGCTCAGACAGTAGCTTTAAATATCTGAAAGGCATTTGAAAGAGCCTGGCATATAGATCCTCCTGGTAAATTTCAAATTAAAATTTCAATACCTCCCAGACAAAGCTGCTGTCCTTTAATCACCATATAGAAACTTTCCGACTAACCATCAGAATGGATAACGCTACTATCCTAGAGATCAACACACTGCGTCTCCTTGGCCTCACACTCACAAATTATCACAAATGAAATGATGGCATCAAATCCATAGATATATCTACACCTAGGAAGATTGGGTCACTGTGTTGGACTAAAATGTTTTTCATGTCAGAATCCATTTTGCATATTTATAAGTCTACAATTTGTCTATGAATTGAATACTGTTACCATATCTGGTTGGATGCTCCTGTTATTCAGCTTGAGGTTCTTGACAAAATCAAAAAAAAAAATCTGAATGCTATCAATCCTGACTTAGCAGCCCACCTTCAGTCACTTTTTCACCTATGTGATATGGTTTCCCCCCGTCTTTTCTACCGGTATTTTCATGGCAACTGCTCCGACAGGCTTTTTCCCTGGTGCCCTGACCACATTCATTTACTCCTAATATTAGATTGACATCAAAGTGCCACCCTTTTATTGTCGAAATAGTTAAATGTAACCAACTCTTCCACGGTAACAGTTTCTTTACTTGCCTTTCCTGTTTGTAGAACTTCCTTCTGTTTGCTTGCTTCACCGATAACACATCATTTTATAAGTCCCAGGCCTGACATATACATGTTGCCACTTATAAAAAATCCATATGATTTTTATGAAGCACTAATGTTCAAATGGCATGTGACAAAATTTGGGCCCAATCAAATTATTAGTTTACAAATGACAGTTATTTAAGTGAAGCTACTGTTGCAAATTTTCAAAACAACAGAGAGAGATCTGAATTTCGTGTGTTGATAAAGCATTGCTTTCTGGTAGGAAAAACACAGTTGAAGTAAAGCAATGGCTTGATAAGTTATTTAGACTCTTCCCCATCAGAAACAATGGTTAAGAGGTGGTATGCTGACTTTAAATGCAGTTGTACAGACTCAAATGATGATGAACACTCAGGTTGCCCAAAATCAGCAGTTGTCATGTAAAACATCAAAACAATTCACAAACTTGTCTTAGTCAATCATAAATTGAAGTTTCATTAGATAGCAGAAGAGGTGAACATATCAGAAGGCAGTGTATTCACCATTTTATATGAACATTTGTCAATGAGAAGTATGTGTTCAATGTGGGTGCCGCATTTGTTGATCAAAAACAACAATATGTTGACAATTCAAAGTATTGTTTGCAACTGTTTCAATGCAACAAGAAGTTTTTACCTAAATATGTGACAATGGATGAAACATAGCTCCAGCACTTGACACCAGTTTCAAATTGGCAGTCAGCTGAGTAGACAGCAGCAGGGGAAAGTTGTCCAAAGTGACTAAAAATGTAAACATCAGCAGGCATAGTTTTGGCCTCCATATTTTTGGATGCATAAGGTATTTTGCTCATTGATTACCTTGAGAAAGGAAGAACCATCAATACTAAATGTCATATAGCATTACCGGTGCATTTGAAAGCAGAAATCACCAAAAACTCACCACAAATAAAGAAGTAAGTGATCTTTCACCAAGACTGTGTCACAAGTTGATCGCAACAATGACAAAACTACATGAATTGAACTTTGAATTGCTTCTGCATCCACCCAATTCTCCAGATCTGGCTCCCAGTAACTACTGGCTGTTTGCATATCTCAAAAGAATGTGCCAGGTAAAGAGATTTGGCTCCAATGAAGAAGTGATATTGGAAAATGAGGTGTATTTTGAGGCTAAAAAACAAATACTTCTACAAAAAAGCATTGAATTGTTAGAGAAGTGTTGGAATCAGTGTATTGCCCTAGAAGAAGACTGTATTGATGAATAAAGTTACATTTTGCTCAAAAGTTCTTGTTTTATTAGTTAAGCCTGGAATTTATTTGGTGATGTGTCAGCTACAATCTTTAAAAGATCAAATGCAAAGTCAAATGCCATCTTCTATCTCCTTGATTCCCATCCATCTCTTAGCCTTTCTTTGATATCTCCTGTCGAATGGAAATGCTTCTACTTCATTTCATATTAATGTTGTGTTCCCCCAAGGGCGCTCTATCTTTGGATTTACACTGTTTCTGATATTCATCAATGACATTATCAATGTCATCAGTTCCCAACTAGGTATCTATGCTGAAGACACAACTATTAAATCTTGTCTTAGTAGAAGATACAACAAAATTGGCAATTGCTCTCAAAAAGGACCTCTAATCAGTGGTTAACTGGGGGCAAGAAATAACTGCCTTCATTTAATCACTATAGAGAACCTTTTCTGTCTTCTATCAGCATGACTGATGCTAATTTTCAGGAGAGCAACACTTTACAACTTCTTGGACTCATGTCTTCCACTGGCATGAAATGCACTGATTATATTGAATCAATTGCTACATCTATTGCTAGGAAAGTTGGTTCACTGTATGGTGCCAGGCTATAATTTTTCATCAGAATTCTTCTTGTATATCTATAAATCTGTTATTCATCCATTTATTGAATAATGCTGCCATATTTGGTCTGGTGCTTCAGCACATCAAGATTCTTGACAAAATCCAAAGAACAGTCTGTAACTTATCCTGGCCTGGAATCTTGACTTTAGTCATTTTCTTGCCAATTTTACGTTGTGGGATTTGAAAAATGATTGCACACAGAATCTGAGCTTACACACATTTACACCTTTTTATAAACAAACTGAAAAAGCTTTTTCCTAAGACAACTGGCTTGACAAATTTTACCTTGTGTGGATGTCTTCAAAAACAAACTGGATACATTTTCTTATTTATTAATCAATCAGAATTTTGAGAAAAATCTAGAAATTGATCTGATTCTATCCTTCAAATAGTGTGAATTTTCGCTTTCTCATCAGAGAATCACAAGTCATCTGACTGGATGCCAAGTCCAGGTGACATGCATTTTCCCACTCTCTCACTCACACTCCATTCATTGATTCTCCTTCCACTCATTTACTTTCACAACAAAAGAAAGAAGATCAAAGACACTGTTTTTATCCTCTTTCTTACTCAGGACATAGATTTTCAATTACAACTCTCTTTTGCATGCATGCACACACGCACACACAGAAAGAGAGACATGTCTTTTTTTCCCATAAATCCATTTCAAATCATTCAACCAAGAAAAAATAATTGTAAAAACAAATTCACAAGGAAGAGAGACTTTATGCAGACTTTCAAAACAAACATTATAAAACAGCAAAATATGTTTAATTTCTCTCGTTAAATAAATTTCACATTTATTAATACAAACAAAACCTTTTTTGTCTTTGTTCAATGTTTGTACAACATGCTATCTTTTAATGTCAGTGGGCTTGGTCATGTTTGGTACAAGGCCATTCATAAACATAGCTAACCTTTCCTAAAACGTGACCTCTCTTTTCTTTTTCTACAAATATTTTCATGACAAGTTTTGATAATGATGTCCTCCTTAGTGCCTCAACTGCATGAATTTAAGTGTGAATTTACTAGATTGCCAATTAAGTCACACTATTTTATTGTTAAACCAGCTAGCTTTTTTTTTTTTTTAGTTTTTAGTCACTTTGGACAACTTTACCCTGCTGCTGTCTACTCAGCTGACTGCCAATTTGACACTGGAGTCAAGTGCTGGAGCTGTGTTTCATCCATTGTCACATATTTAGGTAAAAACTTCTTGTTGCATTGAAACAGTTGCAAACAATAGCTTGAACTAGCTAGACACAACTGTAAGTTCTCTTTAATTAGTTTCTTTATTCACTTTTCAACAGTAGAACATTTTGAATTTATTGCTTCCCTGCTTGAACTAGCTAGACACAACTGTAATTTCTATTCAAACAGTTTCTTTTCTCACACTTCTCAGTTGTAGAAAACCCTTTCAATTTATTGCTTTCCTGGCACCAGAAATATTCAAAAATTTTATCTGATATTACTCAACATTTTCTGTCTTCCTGAAACTTGTTCCTTTGTCTTTTCCTCACTAAAGACTTCTCTCTCTGTAATATGCATTTTTATAAGTTTGAAATTGGATGTATGTAAGTGTTTCTAAAATTTATTTATTGTTAGTATCTTTATATATACACTACCAGCCATAATTATTACACTGTTAGCCATTATTAAAGAAGAACTTTATTTTACTTTTAAATGAATATATAGATTGTTTTATGATTGTATCAAATGTTATAAGAATGTTTATTTTCCAAACATGGTTAGAACATTGTAGCCATGTTCATGGTTGATACTAATTGTTGGCTTTTTCTTTTTTATTAATAATGTTTTAATCATTTTTTATGTGGATAATGCCATTTGCATTATCATTGACTATGTTATGAATAGCACCTTGTTTGTCATTTAAAATAAAACTTTCACATTATATATATATATATATATATATATATATATGTAAAATGACTGATTGAATCTCGAACTACCACCAGTTACAATGAATAGATGCTCCCTCAGAGAGGGTCCATACCATGAAAAACTACTGAGCCTTAAATTCACCTGTGACCTTCAACAGAACACTTATGAAAGATCTGAATGCCAAAGTTGGCCAAGGAAGATAAGTCGAAATGGTTGGGGATTTCAGACTAGAACACCACAATAGCAATTGTGAGAAATGAGTCCAATGGTGCACAGTGAATGACCAGATAATAACCAACACCTGGTTTCAAGAGCACCTAAGAAGACTATGGACATGAAGAAGTCCAGGAGGAGAAACAAAAATCCAAATTGACTATATTACTATCAATGAGAGATTCAGAAATGCAGTCCTTCACTGCAAAGTCTACCCAAGTGCAGACTGTGGAGGCAACCACCTGCCAGTTGTATTAAATCTAAGGAGATTAAAGAAACTTAACACAGCCCTAAGACTGCAGTACAATCCTCATGAATGACCCAAACCTGCAGAAAATGTATATGGAGAGCATGGAAATGATATACAAAGTACAAATTAGAAATGGAAGTTCAAAATGAGATGCACTAAGAGCAGTTCTAGTGACATCAGCAAATTATATCATTCCAAAGTAAAATGCATGCAGTAAGAAAAATGAGTGGGTCATTAAAGAAATTCTTAACTTGATGCAAAAGAGACAGAAAACAACACTAAGGTATTTTTTTTAATCATTTCACCTCAAGCAAGGCATTCCACTGCCACTATTGTTCAAGGGGTTACATAGGGGAAGGTGTAGGAAATGTCAGAAGGAGGGTGATAGATGGGTAGAGATATCGAGGATGCTGGTTGGGTGGGTGGGAAGAGTGTTTGAGAGAATGTATACAAGTTAGTGTGTTAGGAAGTGTCTATTGACCTTACATTTCATCTTCTGGAGATTGTAGCTGTCGGGGAAGCAAGCATGTGGAAGGGAATTCCATGGGTGGGAAGTGCGAGAAAAGAAGCTGTTGGAGCAGAAATTGCGGTTACATTTTATTGATTTCACTGTAAAAGGGTGGTAATCTAGCATCTCATGAAAATTCGTATCTAAGGGGCACCAGTGATCTAAGTTCATGAAATGGAATACAAGAGACTACACAAGAAAATACGAAGCAAATGTAGACAGGCTCAAGAAAAATGGCTCAATAACAAATGTGCTAAAGTAGAGAGACTGAGCACAACCAATAATAGAGACATGTATAAAAAAATAAAAGAACTAACAGGGCAAAGAACCTGCTCAGAAACAGGATGTATAAAAGCAAAGGATGGCACACTAATATTAGAAAAAAAATACTTCAGAGATGGGATGGGTACATTGGAGATCTCTTCCACAGCAAGAGAGATCAACCATTGAAGAGAAACAGAGCTGCAGGACCAGACGTGATTGTAATAGAGATGTTGATGCCCCTAGAAAGCTTTGGGAAAGACAGACTAACATAAATAATAAACAAAATCTACAGCAGCGGCAATATACCAGAGGACCTAAGAAGGTCAATCTTCATAACACTACCTAAGAAACCAGGGGCAAAGTAATGTGAGCTTCATTAAACAATTAGTTTAATGAGCCTCATAACCAAACTCATCATCCGGATTCCGATGAGCAGAGCACGCAGCAGAATCAGCCTAGAGAGAGGACAAGAACAATGTGGGTTTGTTAAAGATACTGGAACAAGGAATGCAATATTCATGCTCAGAATGCTATCTGAATGAGTAATACAAATGCAGAAGGACCTTTGTTGGTGCTTTAGAGATAACAGGAAGTCATTTGACAAAGTATGACACAAGGACTTGATAGACATGCTCAACAACCTTGACATTTTTGGAAAAGACATTGGGATAATCTATATTGGCAGCAAACCACTTGTGTACAAATAGGAAGTGAACTCAGCAGGTATGCAAAAGTAAAAAGAGGTGTAAGACAAGGATGTGTTTTCTCACTGGAATGTTTCAACCTGTACAGTGAAGCAATTATGAGAGAAATAAAAGCCTTGTCAGGATTTGCCATTGGTGGCCACAATCTCAACAATATCAGATATGCGGATGACATGGTGTTGATAGCATATACAAAAAGGAAAATGTAGAACCTTCTACAGAAGGTAGCAAAAGAAAATGAAAAAAAGAACTGGGCATAAACTTTAAGAAAACTAGATGTACGGTCATCAGCAAAAAGAGGAGCCCAATATGCTAAGTACAAGTTGAAGAAACTAAAATAAAACAAATAAAAAAATTAAAGTATTTTTAAGTATTTTGACAGAGGATGGAAAGTGCAACATGGAGATCCAAAGACGCTTTTCAGAAACTAAGCAGAGTACTGAAAGACAAGAAAATCTCATTAGAAAAAAGAAAAGAGTGCTGGATTGCTATGTGATATTTGTCTATCTGTATGAAAGTGAATGCTGAACGATCTCATCAAAGATGAAGGAGAGGCTTGAGGCAGCAGAAATGTGGTTTTTACCAAAAGATGCTGAGGATTCCGTGCTAAATATCAGGAAGAGACAAATGAAGTTCCTGGGACACATAATGAGGGAGGAGGCCCTAGAGAACTTAATACTCACAGGCCAGATAAAGGGAAGGAGAGACAGAGGGGAGCAGTGACAAGACATACTTGTTAAATCTGAGCAAATGGATGGCAGAACAGGACTCAGAGATACCAAGAGAAAAAATATTGAGAGCGATAAGAGACAGAGTCAAGTGGAAGTCCATGATCGCCTGCATCCTGAAAGGGACACGGCACATGAAGACGGCATACTGCCAAAGACACAGAAAAAATAGTTGGTACCCTGTACTGCTCCAATAAGTAAATGAACTCTCATTCTGTCCTTTACCTTCACAAGAGGCAAAAAAATCATGTCATATTCAGGCAGGAGCTGCACAGTCCTCATTTTGGAGTGCCAAAAGAGTTCAAAAACAACTCCAAGTCCTTTTGGGTAACAAATTATTTTCCACCCCTCTCTCATAGGTGGGATGTGCCAAGTCTCTCACTGCTTTATCAGCACTTTAATGGAAGGTATTTGAATGAACTACATTCCCTGGTTCCATCAGGTCTAACTTTCATGGCTAGGACCTGCTATACTATTTATATCGTAGCTAATCACCCACATTTTCTTTGTATTGCATTGTTGAGAAGTTAGTTTCATTCAAAAAGGTTTTTCCGGCAAACCACTGATCTATAAAACAACTCCATGATCACAACAGCTTTATCTGCTAAAGTCTAGCATTAACTATTATCTCTTCCTCTACTCTTTATAAACTACCTCTTAATATAACCCTGTAACACAAGTGGACCCTGGGCGTTGCACTAAGTGAACCCTACTGCAACAAAAAAAAAAATTCCATTTATTGTTTTTTTTTATAATCCACTTTTCCTTTTAGAAATAAATATAACTGTTTTCCCCTCATCAAAAAAGTAGACAGTTACACTATTTTAACAGTAGGTTATAAATATTCCTACATAAATTTTATAATGGTCAGTTTTCAATAGTGCTTCCTGATTCTTTGAGTGATATCAAACGGTGAAGAATAAAAGGTATTTATTATTAGTATAAATTTTAGGTCTGCTTTTGTAAATCAAGCACCCTTTTATTACCACTAGCACTTGTACACTACTTTTATGTACAAAAATGGACAACAGTGAGTGGTGATAGTCTCTTTACAACATGAAATACACTGTTGCAGCTTTGTGTTGACCTCAATGTCTAATCAATTATATATATATATATATATATATATATATATATATATATAATATACAGTCCTGTATATTACATACATCCATACATACATACACACACTGTACTGTACAAAAGTATTAGGACAAGAACTATTTTATCTTTTATGAGGCATATTGACAGAAAAACAATTTAATTAAAGTAATTTTATTTGATTTACTCAACAAATGCTTTAACAAGAAAAAAATATTTGTTACAAAATAAGTTTAATATTTAGTAGAATAGCCTTTTGCTTTGATCACAGCCTTCATTCTGTCAGGCATTGATATCACAAGCTTCTTCAATGTATCTAATGGTATCTCCTGCCAAGCAACTTGTACGTGTTCCCAAAGTGTGTCTTGCGAACTAACATTAGATTTATCAATTTGAGAGCGGGGAATAAGAAAAAAGTTAGTCATATCCAAGGATAATAGAATAATGAGTAGTTACAAAATAACTTGTTTAATAAAAAATAGGAAAAATTAAATATTACTTCTTTTTAATAAATTTCTTTTATACCCAGTTTTAAATAACCAATATTTATTAGCAATTTACTTGGCTTTTCACCCTGTATTTGAGTTTTAGTCATTTTTTAGGAAAATCACCCCTGTCCTAATACTTTTGCACATTACCGGGAGTGTGCAAAAGTGTTAAGACAGGGGTGATTTAAAACTTTATTTTGATGCCTCATAAAAGATAAAATAGTTCTTGTCCTAATAATTTTGCACACTGATATATATATATATATATATATATATATATATATATATTTTGTCATCCGCAGACAGATCTGTTTTGCTGTATCACAGCTCATTAGTACAGTTAGACTCTGATTGCTTTTTAACCCAGGATTGAAACCCGACCGAATTGGCGTCAGTCAGCGATTCTACCTCTGGGCTATGGGCATTCAGTGGAAAAAGGCAGACTTTTTAGCACATATCATTATATGCGCCCAATAGCCAGAGTGCTCTAATACATTTTACTGAATGAGCAATATACACACATGCAGATGAAGACAGTAAAATATACAAAATAAACATGTAACAATTCATGAACAAATATGTATTTCATTAACTGAATTTCAAATCAATAGAGGCAGATGTTTTAAAAGATTCATCGCCCTTATATCTAAATGACACCAACAGGTGGCACAAAAAGGTTAACTCCCATTCTTAAAATGCTTAATTCAAGATATTCTTCATAAAACTTTTATCTTTTTTTTATTAAACTGTTTAAAGATATTATAAATGGACATGTCAGGTTCAGCAAGAGTTTCAATAAATGGTTGGAAGAGAAAGAAATGAAGATACTTCAAATCAGATAAATAACTGGGCTGGCTATCATTCAACGAGTTGACAGTAATCTTTTATTTAATAGGTCAGTCAGTCAAGATTTGAGAAACATTCAGAGTGAAATTAAAACAAAGGATGTCAAACATTTACAAAAATATCAATACTGAAACCCAATTCTTCTATCATTTACATTTGTCTATATTTAGATTTGTTTTAGTGAGATATGACATATCTATCTATCCAGATATACTCATACACATCTATTTTTTTCATCAATATTTTAAAAAAGTAATAATTTCAAAAATAATTTCATTCATTTGTGAATGAGTACTGAAAGTCTCATTAAAATCCGACAAAAATTTGATTTTTGCGAGAATTTCCAAATTAATGTGTTTGTCACTGAAAAAGTGAGTGACATAAAAAAAATTATGTAATCAATTGTAAAATAGTCGGAATATTTTCGACCACGCTAACGCCAAATCCAAACAAAATTTTCTGCCAAAATTTCGAACATGTTAAAAGGGATTAAAAAATTAAATAAAAATTACTTTGATCTTTTCTTTTAATAATATTATAAACATTTTGATAGAAAAAGTTTGTTTTATTAAGTTTTGAACCTTTTTAAATCATACTATGCTAAATTTATTTGCTATGTAATAAAGGTACCTATTTTAATTAGTTATGAAATATCTATCAATCTATCCTAATCTGTTTATGAGGAAATAGCTAATATTATTATCGCCCATACATCCATTTCAATCTGTTCGTATCTATTTATACATTCATCTCAAATTGTTTATACTATTCGTCCATCCTAATCTGTTCATATATATCTATTGACATCTTGTAAGCTTACTCACACACATCTGACAATGTTCATATGTGTTTCAGGTAAAAATAAATATATTACATCAATTAATCTTTTTATTCAAGTCTGCCTCCTCAGTTGGTTCTTATTTCTTCTCATTCTGTTCTCATCCATCTCAGTCTGTTGAAATTTGTGTTGTGTTGCAGTCTACCATCAATCTATCTCAGTTCTTTCTTTAAAAATGTAATTGAAAGCTGACAAGTTTTATTATGGAGGTAACGGACTTTTGTTGTTACCGTCTGGGCAGGTTATAACATATAGTTTGTTTAACTCTACCAACCACTTTCATCTCCATTGACCATAATCATAATAATGATGAATATATATGTTGTCAAGATAGACAATGGTCAAACAAAGAAAAAAGTAGCTTAATGACTTTTCAAATGATATTAGTGTCAACATAAATATGATTCTTTTTTGTGATAATTAACAGATAATCCAACAGAGTTCAAATAAATCTAAAGTGTTTCATTATAAACATTTATTAAGACTGAATTCCCAATTACTTAGATATGATTTATCTATCTATGGTAGAATAATAAAAAACAAAGTGAAAATGTGTCTTAATCTAACATGTTTCAATTTCATTAAAACTTCTTCAGAGATCTGGTTAAAGACAAAAAATTAAAAAAAATCTATTAATCATAATCTGTTCATATCTACAGGGTGCAAAAGATAAATTGTTGTCTAAATTGCACAAAAAAGAAAAATAACACTGATATCTTATATTAACCAAAATTACACAAATATATCTTGAAATGCTAAAGGGTAAATTTATTCAATAAAATTACCATTGGCTACAACCATGGCCTCTGTATAAGTTGGGAAGTTCCTGCAACTCTTTTGAATGGTCTCCTTGTTTAACCTGGTCTTGACACAGGGCAACACTACCTTCTCAAGTCACAATTCAAAAATAAAAATCTTTTGCAATGCATTTCTATAGGAACATAACATACAATGCAGGATTATAGTATGAGTATTTGTAAAGCATTCATAAAGTTATATAAAGTACACAATATTCTTATATTAAAACTTGAACAATACATTTCTATAGTAAAATCTTTTGTAATGCATTTCCATAGGAACATAATATACAATGCAGGATTATAGTATGAGTATTTGTAAAGCATTTATACAGTTATATAAAGTACACAATATTCTTATATTAAAACTTGAACAATACATTTCTATAGTAAAATCTTTTGTAATGCATTTCCATAGGAACATAATATACAATGCAGGATTATAGTATGAGTATTTGTAAAGCATTTATACAGTAATATAAAGTACACAATATTCTTATATTAAAACTTGAACAATACATTTCTATAGTAAAATCTTTTGTAATGCATTTCCATAGGAACATAAT
The DNA here is from genome assembly GCA_037127315.1 of Ascarosepion bandense. NCBI lineage: Eukaryota > Metazoa > Mollusca > Cephalopoda > Sepiida > Sepiidae > Ascarosepion > Ascarosepion bandense. Next base: position 52,725 of record JBBBDQ010000895.1, on the reverse strand, counting down.
ATACAATGCAGGATTATAGTATGAGTATTTGTAAAGCATTTATACAGTAATATAAAGTACACAATATTCTTATATTAAAACTTGAACAATACATTTCTATAGTAAAATCTTTTGTAATGCATTTCCATAGGAACATAATATACAATGCAGGATTATAGTATGAGTATTTGTAAAGCATTTATACAGTAATATAAAGTACACAATATTCTTATATTAAAACTTGAACAATACATTTCTATAGTAAAATCTCTTGCAATGCATTTCTATAGCAAATTCTTCAGTGGTGGATTATGCATATAATATTGCTATTCTGTTAATTGAATTTACAGTAATTTTGATCACTCCTTTCTACCTGATTTTCAATGCACCACATAGAACTGAGTTTTCAAACAATTTCAGATTAAAAAAAATTACAAAATTTCCATGTTAACTCATAATATTCTACATTTAATCAATAATAATATAATGGAAAATTGGCAAATATGGATAAACATGCCTGCAATAAGATGTAATGCTAAAAAGATTAGTTTTCACATGAAATTGTTCTTTTAATTAACTTCACTCTAAAATTTAAAAATCAATGATTAGAATTAGAATAAAACCTAAACACATGATGAAAATGAATTTATACATTTTTCTATGCTTGAGAATTTACAACAAAAATATTAAACACTATTAGATCATTAATTTACAAGAATAATTTTATATTTACAACATTCTAAAAACTAATACAATTAAAACTAATGCAATGTAATATTTATCATTTACCAATTTATAAAGAAACTAGCAGTATAGCCCGGTGTCGCTCAAATGTAATGAAAGCTTTTATATGCATATTATCGATTTTCTGCACTATTGCAAGAACTGCAACCTTGAAACTTCTGAATATAGTTTCTTATGTCTTTGTCTATGAGTATCAAATTTGATTAAAATTGGACCACTCTTTCTATAACCTGATTTTTCCGATTATCGATCTTTATCGGGGGTACCTCAACACAAAACCTAGCTAAGAACACTCGCAGATGCTTCTAGTAGAACTGGGTAAATTTTCAAGAAAATCAGTTCAGGCGTTTCGGAGTCTATAGGTAATGGACACACACAAAATTCCATTTATAAATAAGTTTAGATTTAGATAAATGTGAAAACAAGTTTTTACTCATAAATTTATAAATATTTACTAAATTATTAAAATATGTGAGTCAACTACAAGGAAATCCTTATTATTTACCATTTTATAAAGTTCAAATCAAGTTGATGCTTTAGCAACCATTCGAATAAACAATCTAACAAATAAAGCGTTCATTATTTTTGTTGTAAATTCTCAAGAACAAAGGAAATGTATAAATTAATTTTTATCCTATTTTTTAGGTTTTATTACAATTCTAATCATTACATGCTGTAGAACATCACCTTGGCTGTTGCACAGACTTTTAATCATCATATATTGTTCTTTCAACTAGTCATCAATGAATTCCTGCTGCTTCAGGAAAATGCCTCAGGACCCAGAAACCAGCATCAATTATGGTTTAGGCAATCACTTCTGAAAGAGGAAGTCTTGTTTTGTTTTTTTTTGTGCCTCAATGATTAAAGATCAACAAAGAAGTGTACAAAGCAGACATCTTGGAAAGTGCACACAAGCTGTAGTGCAATACCAATTGTGGGGATGAACATTGGTTACTTTAACAAGATGAAGTTACGAACCATGCTATTCATGTAACCCAGTAGTGGTGCAGAGGCAATTGTCCTTGCTTTGTCACCAAGGATATCAGATATCAACGATAATGTTTTTTAATCATATCACCCCACGCAAGATGGAACTGCCACTGGATAGAGAAGTTATTGAAGAAAGAATAAACGATGAACAAGATTTAAGAAGATAGAAGGCAATTGACATTGCATTTAAATTTTTTTGAGATTGTACCTATCATGAAGTAAGTAAACAGAAAGGAGTTCAGATCAGATAATAAGGTGGGAAGTATGAGAAAAGAAACTGTTTGAGTAGAAGTGAGGATTACATTTAACTATTTCATTAATAAAAAAAATGGGACCTAGTAGCCAATCTAGTAACATGCTTAACTTCATGTGGATGAGGTATTTGTGGGCAGTTCTTCAAATCAAGGGCTCTTCTACTTTGCACGACAGCATTGAAGGCAAAATTGAAGAGAGTATGGAAAAAAAAAATACCCATGAAAACTGAGCCACCATCAATGACTTTTCCAAAAGACTGATGTGTGGTGAAGGCTAAGTAAAACCATATTGAATGAGATTTTTTTGAGTCATTTAGCAGATTTTGTGTTAAAATTGTGTACTGATATAATACATTTTTCAGATGCTATGAGCTTTTTCTTTTGTAAGTGAAATGAGTTCCAGTCAAAAAAAAAAAAAAAAAATGAATAATTTAAATTAAAATAAGTCATTTGCACTTTTCTTTAAAGTCTTTATCACTTTCTTCCTCTTTCTTACTAAACTTCTTTCTCTATACTTCTCTCAACTAATGTGAAGGCAACCCACAAATAAAAAAAAAAGATGAAAAACTGAACCCAACTTAAAACCTCTGATGTCTCCAGAAGCTGAGTCTACATATTTGTGATTGAAAAATACCAACTATCAGGGTGGCTCCATGAATAACTTATAGAAAAAACTTCATAATACCTTGTTTGTCATAGATAGAGATTATTGCCCAAATACACACAAACACACACACATACACACATATATATATATATATATATATATACACACACACACATACTAGTAGTATAGCCCGGCATTGCTCGGGTGTAATAAAAGCATTAAAACTAATTCATGGTCCTGGAGCTCAGACTCTTTGGATGTTGGCACGAAAGACTAAAAAGCAAAAGTTGTTTCCAGTTAAATAGTCTATAGGTAATGTACACACAGACACACACAAAGTTCCATTTATAAAATAAGTTTAGATATACATACACACATATATATAAATGTGTGTGTGTGTGTGTGTGTGTATTTAGACACCAAATTTTCTTTTAGCCATGTCAGATTAAATAAATTGCAAACATTGTGCCTGCTTATTTTTAATAAAATCTGTTCATATTCCTGTATAATCTTTCATGTGTTATAATTGAAAGATTTAAGAAATGAGCTGTAACTTTGACAGTTGGTATTTTTATTCATTTCTTGATGTTCCCAAGTAATTTCAGTCTACTTCTAAGATCATCTTCAGAGGTTTAAGTTGTGGTAGCAAAACATTTTTGTTACCACAACTTATACGGTTACAGGATTTTCTTTAAGTTAACTCAAGTCATGTCTAGGTCTGAAGTCATCTCAAGTCCCTTACCTACCTTTACTCTCACAATCAAATTTCTCCTATTCATCATGACCTGACTTTCTATTAGTTCACTAAGACAAACACTCTGAAAATCACCCACATTAATTGTCTGGATTTGGTAAGAATTGTGTTGTTTTTTAAGTTTCTATATATGATGATTTCTAACAAAAAAAATATTTCACTGCCTGAGGAGGTGCTAATAAGATAGTACAGAAACACAACAACTCTTATGTTGCAGTAAATTATGTTTTTATTATAAACTTATAATGAGAATATTACCATATATAATGCTCTAGTAAGTATCAAGTAATCTTAAAGTCAATGACTGCAAACAGTGGACTGCTTATCCATTAGTTTGTGCTACTTGTAAGATATATATATATATATATGCACACATATACATACACACACACACACATATATATATATATATATATATATATATATATATATATTTAAACAAATTGCCATGACCACACCAAGATATAACATATTTTAAAAAAAACAAAGAGAGATCATATTTTATTAATTAAAATTGGACACAAAAGTATTCAGTCAGTTAAGTGCCATACATGAAACACGCATAGGTGATCATGTCTCGAGAGAGACATGACTGACTGGGCAGAAGATTATCCTGCAGTAGGTTGCCATTGCTTTCTGCAGTAGGTTGGTTGCCAGCCAAGGCTATAGAACCCAATCTGTCCTGTTATTTAACCCATAACTGGAAAAAAGAGACAGTATTTGTGCGTAAGTGAATGCAATAAATTCAACTGGAATTTGAACTTGGCTCTCTGATTTCTCGTTCTGAGCCGATATCCACTGCACCATAACACACAAAGTATTACAAGGTTTAAAATTTGCTAAGTGGCCGAAATGTGGTTCTACAGAAGGATGCTACGGATATCGTGGACTGAGCATACAAGCAACGACGAGGTGTTAGAAAGAATGACAACAAAAAGGAAATTGATGCTGAGCATCAGGAAGAGACAACTGAAGTTCCTGGGACATGCAATGAGGAAGGAGAGCCTGGAGAACCTGATACTGACTGGAGAGACAGAGGAAGGCAGCGGATAACATATTTGCAGGGCCTGATCAGGTGGATGACGGAACGGGGGTTGCCAGGAGCAACAGGAGCAAACATACTAAGAGCCACAAGGGATAGGGAGACGTGGAGAGCCATGATCGCCTACGTCCTGAAGGGACAGGGCACATAGAAGAAGATAGAAGAAGAGATGCCTTTCAACTGACCCATCTTCATAACAAAAATCACTGGTAAATTAAGACTGAGTTGCTAATAATAAAAATTTTCATTTGTGACCGAAGTTAAAATGTAAGGATAAGGGGAGCGTGAAAAAAGAAATTATCCTCTGTTTGGTAATGGCTGCTCTCAAGAGGGCCAATTTATGTTTTAATTCTTGTTGCATGCACAGATCAGGTCTCTGCATGTTAATAATAACAAACTCTAATATATCCAAGTGGAATCTGTTCTGTGCCCTGAGCAATACAGAGAAAAATTCAGGAGAATAACTTGTCCTGCCAGCAGCAGAATTTAATAAATGCTTGCCAATTGTAGAGGCATTAGCCTGTGAACAGCCAGATGTCAGTGATTCATGTATACACACAAGGCTCGGGACATGTTGGGTAATTCTAACATCCAGCCTCTTGATGGTTTTGCCCACATAGTTGTCTTCACAATGACGCTTATATATGCATCAATGCAAGGTTGACTATGTGATATACAACTAAATTCTTTTGATGGGCAGGCAAAACATCCTTAAGGCAAGGAGTGAAAACCTTTCTAGTTGTAAAAATGTAGAACAAAATTGAAACACTGCTTAATGGTAATAGAAATTTTATCAGTGTATGTCTTACTAATGGGACCAATCCATGGTAGTCTGACATATACAGGACATTTAGATGGCCCATAGATCTTAGCCTCATTGAATTTTTCAATCAATGGCAGATGCAATAACACATTTGGGATAGCCATTCATCAGAAATAGTTGTTTAATTTTCTTTAGCTCAGCATCAAATTTGTACCAGAACAATTAAAGCCCAGAGAAAGTGGGTTTATGATAAATACGAATAAAAAAAGCATGAAACTGTTCTTTCTTCCAGAACAACTAGGAAAGGTAACTGAGTGTTCTCTTTTATTCCCGTAGTATATTTTAATGCAGGATGAAGATTATTCAATTGTGAAAAGAACTCATGCTCCTCACTGCTATTAGAAAACAATGTAAATGTATCATCAACATAACAAAAGTAACAATAGGGTTCATCATTCTAATCGACAAGGTGTTTCTCATAAGACCCAACAAAAATGATGGCCATCGGAGGAGACAATGGACTACCCATAGCTACTTCATCTATTTGTTGATACATGCAATTATCAAAGTTGAAAAAGAGAGAGACTTAACTGCCATCTTCATAAATAGGTAAAGATGGAGTCTTTGTGGGGCACAGACTCGATGTATTGAATGACACGAAATACTCAGAGTCAGAGTTGGGTTTCACTTTTTGCATACATACAGCGAACGGAAATGAGTCAAACACAGAATACTAACACCGCATCATGAACTTCAACCAATCACTTAGCCAGGCAATGCTGGGGTGAACCCAGCATAGACAAAATGGGTCTATGTGGAACGCCCTCTTTGTGAATTTTTGGTAACTCATACATCCAAGGATGCTGGAAACCTACAGGACAAATATTATTATAAATTTCTTTAGTCAGCAATTTTCTTTTATGAAATTCTAAAAAATTTTTTTCTGTAATTGAATTTCAGTTCTTAATGTACTGTCACAAGTGACGTCGCCTAATATGCAGATTTACTGTTATCATTCACAATACATAACATTTTAGTGGCATTATTGAAGTAATTTAATATTACATACATACACACACACATATATATATATATATATATATATATATATATATATATAGACATACTACTCCAGCACCTTTATTAGATCTGGTAATATAAATATCAGTTTTAAATAGCTTCTTGATGGCTTTGAAATTGAACCATCATAAAATATTGGAGCAAGTTTTACAGCTGTATGCCCTTACTGACACCAACCAGTTTAGGAGACTGGAAACTAACTCAGTGCTTTTATCAAGACACCATCTCTAGGAAGATTACCTACCAAGGTGAGAGAGTTCAGCCTACCCTATTCTATATAGAATAGTTGTATAGGTTTTTACATCAGAGATTTCTTTCTCTGAGACAAATTGCTAGCCAAAACTAAAAATTTCTGTATCCAGTTTTAATTAATAAAATACAATTCCTCTTTTTTTTTTTTTTTTTTAAATGTGACAAATATACATATACAGGCACACTGATGAGCTGTGATACAGTGAAACAGACTTGTATGTGGATGACATATATATATATATATATATATATATATATATAGTCATCTATATACAAGCCTGTTTCGCTGTATTTATCTATATATATTAGTCATCCACATACAAGCCTGTTTCACTGTATCACAGCTCATCAGTGTGGATAGACACATCCACTTGCTTCTGGCTGGGATCGGAACTCAACCAATTTGGTGTCCGTCAAAGTTGCTACGCCCTATGCCATAGGTGTATGGAATCAGAGAAGGGAAATTTTAACGTGTTGTACATAAGCAGTGTATACACATGCCAGTCACCGAAAAACTCAATTCATTTCTGAAGAGTCATGCTTAAATAGCAGAAGTGAAAACTGTTTTTAAAATTTTCTTCTTTGGAGAGTTCAATCATAATGAGAACATAATATATTAGTCGTCCTATATATATATATATATATATATATATTTAGTGTATCGAGGCAGCAAATAATTTTCTAAACATATACTGTTAAAGATAAGAGACAATGAATGTCTATTATGTTTAATCATGAGCCGTTGTAAACGTCATATTTTGGCTTAATAAAGACAAAAATTCTCCAACATTTGGATAATTTTTTATTAACTTGTTTCTAAGCTTTCGGCTCACGTGAGCCATCTTCAGAGAGGTCACCAAGACGGTAACACAATAACATCCACCATCACTGACAATTTTATTTTGTGTTGACATAAAACTCCGCTAGGCAACGGCAATAGTTACCAAAAGTAACAAACGCATTTCGCAAATTTGCAATGCGGTTCTATGACGTCACACCGCGTGATAGCGCGAAATGACAACAGAACCATGTATTCAAATGCAATGTAATATGTTATGGCCAGACATATATCTGACTATATATATATATATATATATATATATATATAGAGAGAGAGAGAGAGAGAGAGACAAATAAATGCCCAATATTTATAATTGAAAATATTTTTCAAATATTTAAGGATACCTTAGTGCAAAGATCGATTTATTCAGAAAAGATTCGTCTTGACATTTCTATGGTAGCATTCTTCTTTCATTACATGAAGAGTTGTCTATAGAGATTATCTATTTTTTATCATGATAAACTGGAATCATTTTGTGATATAAAAAGACTTAAATAGACACAAAAATATTTGAAAACATATTGTCTGTTAGTCTTTAACCTTCTGACTCACAATAAAACAGGGTGTGTCAAAAGGACATTTTTTCCCCTTGATTCCACCATTATTTTAACTACCTTCACTCCTGTATGTAGAGCAACCAGTCACTCACATTTTATTGAAAAGGTTAAAAATCATGCATTTTGCATGATTTTTAACCTTTTCAATAAAACTATCTGAGCAATCCCCTATTTTTTGCATAAAAAATCATCATAAAAATTTCAACCATATTTAGTATATTCAGAACTAATATTCATGACTTTGTGAGTTTTTATTATATTTGTAGACAGATACACACACACTTTTTCTATATTTTTTGTATTTTTTTTATTTTTATTTCTATGATAAAGAAAAGATATTTTAAATGTAGCCTCATGGGAAAAAAACAAAAAAATATTTTTTCTTTCAAAAGGCAACAATTATATCACAAATATTTTACTGTGTTTCGACTTGTGTATCCATCAACTTGCAGGGAAATTTGATTGGGTTAAAAAAAAGGGTGCTGCCAAACACAAACAGTCAATTTTTCAAGAAATGGAGACAGTATATAAGACAAAGTTGCTGGGAGATTATTTTAGCTGTTTGTTATTAATTTTTATATGTATATATTTGAAGAATGGAATGAGGAGTTAAATTTTTTTTTAATTTCCTACTGTTTACAAAGATTTAACAAATTAATTACAGCAGAATAGGTCACATGGTCATCTTAAAGAAAAAGACAGTCTGTCCACCAGATGATAAACATATTCAAAGGTTTGATTTTACTTTTAAAGACAGACAGTTCACATGGTAGCTTCTTTAAATGTACACCTGATCCTAACTTTCTGTGCAGGTTTTGTATAAAGAGGTGGATCTCTACTCATATGTTTTTGTTAATTATAAGAATGAATTTATTAGTCATAATTGTAATTTTGTTAATTCATTATAATTTTTTAAAATTATAATTGTAATTTTGGTAATTATAATTTACAGACATGATTAGTCAAAAAAGTCAGCAATTTTTTTTTAAAATCTACACACATATACATACACACATATATACAAGGTGCAATTGGTAAATTGTTGTGATTTTATATTTTTAATTTCATGCATGCACATTGTTTTTGATTGTCAACTGCATCGTATAGTAGGGTCAGTTAGGCACCATCTGTAAGAAAAATCATCATCATAACGCAATTCACTTGGCCAGAAATTAAGTAAATGGCATGCTGTACTGTTTGTCATTCATGGTGGAAGCTCCAATACGAACATCGCAAAGTGCTTGGGTGTCAATTTGAGGACAGCGCAGAGGATTCAGAAAGAGTTAGATGATATATCCAGTCAACACCATGGTGTTTGATGTAATCACTAGTGATGGCAACATTATGCCTCCATGCATCTTCCCACATGGTCTCAGCCTCAATACAGAGGCCTATATCAAGTGCTTTGAGGAGTTAGTGCTGCCCTGAGCAAAGATGGTGGCTGATGGAAGACACTGTGTCTGGTACCAGAACTGTACCATACCACAAAAGCAGGAGAACAGTCATTGCTGTCAGACAATTTCTGTTATCACATCAACCCTTACATCTAGCTATCCAACTACCCATGTTGCAATCCCCTTGATTATCATGTGTGGAGTGCAGTTGAGTGGCAGACCACCAAAACTACTTTGTAATGTTAAAGATGAACTGAAGACAAGGGTTATGGCAGCATTCACTAAGTTAAACAAGGAGAGCATCCAGAAAAGATGAAAGAGATTTTGTTGTCATTTAGAGGCTGTGGTTAAAAGTCAATGGCGATTTTATTGAATAAATTTAGTTATTGGCATTTCAAGGTATTTTTGTGTAATTTTGTTTAATATATCTGATAAAATGATATGTCAGTGGTGTTTTCATTAATGTGCAATTCAAACGACAATTTAGTCATCGCATCTGTATATATTAAGACCTTGAATAAATTCTTATCGTTTTCCAACAGATTGCATTCCCAGAACTGTGTGCATGGAGTTTAAGACAGTAACACATCTATAAGGAAATACTGTAAGCAAGCTTAAAATTCAGTGTACGTTATTTTGGCAAAGTGCAAACAACTTTGCTTTTTATAGCATTAAACATGTCAAATTTCATGCCAAAGAAAAAGTATTTGTGAGGAATTTTACTGCATTACTTTATTCAAAAGAAATCTGATGCACACAAAATTCTTGTTGAGACTTATGGCTACCATGCTCTGTTGGAAATAACATGCAGAGATTGGCTTAGACACTTCAAAAATAATGATTTTGATGTTAAAAATAAAGCACACTCTGGTGTACCAAAAAAATTTGAAGATAAAGTGGAGGCATTGCTTCCTGAAGACTCATGTCAGGTGCAAGATGAAGTTGCAAAATCATTAGAAATTGATCCCACAACAGTTTTGAAATGTTTGAAAGCATTAAGAATGATTCAAATACAAGGACATTGAGTGCCGTACGAGTTGAAGCTGAAATATGTCAAACAGCATCTTGCCATGTGTGAACAGGTGTTTCAACAGCAGATAAGGAAAGGCTTTTTGCATCGTATCATGGCTGATGATGAAAAGTGGATAGATTATGTTAACCCTAAGCAGAGGAGGTTGTGAAGTGAAACCATCTATGTATCAACCTCAATGGCTAAGCCAAATATCCATGCTTTGAAGTTTCTGCTCTGCATTTGGTGGGATCAGCAGGGTGTAGTTTATTATGAGCTGATCAAACTGACCAAAGCCATCATGGGATATTGCTATCAACTACAATTGATGCATCTGGGCTGAGCATTTAAGAGAAAACAGCCACTATATGAGTAGAGATATAGTGATTTTGCAAAATGGGTGAAAACCTACTTGGAAATGTTTAAATGTAAAGTTCTACCCTACCCACTGTATTCACTAGACATTGCCCCATCCAGTTATCATATGTTCCAATTCATGGTTCATGGTCTGGATGAGCAGCACTTTCATTCTTATGAAGGTGCCAAAAAATTGGTCCATTTGTGGTTAGCCTCAAAAGACATTTCACTTTTCAAATTTAAATGTTTCCAGAAAGATGGAAAAATGTCGTGGCTAGTGATAGACAATACTTTCAGTGTCAGGTGTCTTACTAATTTTTGTAAATAAAACATTACTTGTCACTAAAAATAACCAAGAACTTATTCAAGTTTCTAATATGTACATGACACATATACTTTTTCTTACTTAAACATTATTTTTAGTGGATACTCATATTTGAGTAGACATTCCATTTTTTTATGAAACAATATATTTATTTATTTTCTAAAGAATTACTGAATTTTGCGTTTATTTATCTGACAGAACTTACGGTTACATCAAGCAATTATAAGACTTAATCACCAGGACTTAAATTTGTGAAGTCAAAATATCAATCAAGAAAACTCATCAGAAGAATTACCATGAAAGTACTAATAGAAAAGGTCCAGGGAAGCTGTGTTATAGTGGTAACTGAGACTAAGATGCTAGTTCAGAATCAATAACATTGCATATACTTTGTATTTTATATAAAGAATGTCTAGATATATAATTGAAGTACCAGACCAAGTGTGGTAACAATATTCAATGCACAGAATATGTATAAAATATTTATGTACTCATTTCCAGTGTTGTCAAGATCTGCAAAATTATTCTAACAGGACATCACTTATATCAGCCATTTAAATTTGAAATGGGAAGTCTTCCAGAAAGCACGAGGTTCCAAGCAAAGTCTTGTCCATGATAATGAGTTGATTGAAAGAACTCAAATAAAAACGGAAGAAAATCATTAACTTTGGACAGTTTATTAACGATTTTGATCTGGATGTACAAATAATTAGAAAAATGGAAAAATATATGAAAATGTTAGATGGGTGAAGTAAGTATTTGATGCTTAAAGATGCACTCTATTTTGTGTGTGTCATGTGCCTTTTATAGTTACCATGGAAACTATAAACGATACATGGAGGACAAAAACACTATTAAATAGAGCAATTTTTCAGTTAGAAAAAACAAATTTTCCACATGGCCCCTAGCATTGATGCCACTGTTGAAACATTACTCACAACCTAATTGTATTTACATCCACACCGTAAGTTCAGTAAGTATTAAAGAATGTCAGTTGAAGAAATATTTCCTACTTGGAAGATTCCAAGATACACCCCTGCTTGGTTTGTACTTTCATGTCAAATGCCATTTTGCCACACTGCTGCTCAGCTACTACCTCTAACAAAGTAAAATGAATTATAGGTCACTAGCATGAAGTTTCAATCTTTACTAACATACTGCTAATATCAACTTCTGAAGTGTGTCGCCATAATAAAATATAAAGCATTTTTTTGTCCTTGATATGACAAAAAACTTGATTTGGCAACAAGGTCTCTGATCAGGAGGTTTTAAGGAGCATAGAGCCACCTCTTAATTGCTGTTGTTTTCAGGTCTACTCTGACTCAGGATTGTAGCACCTGTTCGGGTCCCAGCTATGGGGAAATAGTTAACCTCCTCAAACTGGGGTCATTTAAGAGGAAAGGTTAAGCTAATTAAGAGTCTTTAGCATTGGATAGCAACTTGTCTAAGAGAAAGAAATCTGTGATGTAAAAACCTATACACCTATTATGTGTAAATTAGGGTAGGCTGAACTCTCTAACATTGATAGACATTTACAAATCTACCATCTGCCTGTGCATTGCATACTGCTGTCATATCTGGTCGAGTGTCGCTGCTGTTCACATTGGGGTTCTTGACAAAATCCCCAAAAAGAATCTGCAAAGTAGTCAATCCTGACCTGGTGGCTCGACTCAAGTCTCTCTCACTGACAAGATGTGCCTTCCTGCTATCTTTTATAAATACTTTCATGGATACTGCTCCGACGAGCTTAGCTCCTTGGTACCCCACTACATGAATTTACTCAAGCTACTAGACTGGCAACAAGGTCCCACCCTATTACTGTGAAAACAATCAAGTGTAACCACAAGTTCTACTCAAACAACTTCTTTTCTCACACATACTACCTGTGAAACTTCTTTCCATAATCTTGTTGACATTGCATTTAAACTCTTGGAGATTATAGCTATCAGGGAAACAAGAATATATAAAAAAATTGTTTCCCTGATAGCTATAATCTCCAAGAGTTTAAATGCAATGTCAACTGTCATCTTATCCCCTTGATTCACATCCTCCTTCTCACTTTACACTTTGCTCTCATGCAACTCTCTTTACACTAATGTACTCGTCCTTCTCTTACCTTTTCTATGACACCTACTGTGACCCATCCTCCTCTCTCTTCACTCTAGTATGTAACCCTCTGCTCACCAGTGGCAGTAACACCTTGCTTGGGGTACGATGATTATAAAAAAAGTAAAAAATAAAAGCACCGAATTTCCAATCTCCTAAACTGGCTGGTATCAGTAAGGGCATACAGCTGTAAAACTTGCTCCAGTATTTCATGATGGTTCAATTATGAAGCCATCAAGAAAACCCTGTCTAACCCATGATAAGAAATGTACTTTAAACGATAATGATGACAATGATGATGACAGTCCTGATTTATGATTAGAGTGTGGCATCTGTCATGCCTCAGTTCTTCTTAACTGGTGTTGTGCAGCAATGTATATATTATTGGTTTTATTCACAAAACAAATAATTCACAACATAGACGTAAGAAAAAGTTCAATAAGCCACAAAAGTTTTTATATCAAAACACTTGAAATATACATATATGTTTACTCATTTGAAAAATGCTCATAAAAAACTTGCTATCTGAAATAAAATATAAAGTTCAGTGTTTATCTTTTGATGATTTTCACGAGATTGAATATATATGACTTTCTACCTCAGCCGTCCAGAAACAAAGAGAGATCATGTGATGGTTTCCTATTCTCATAAATATCTATTTTCAGTTTTTACAGGGTTAGTCAAGGGAAGACAACTTTCATCTCTCACAACACTGGTCTCAGTAGGCTTTCTGAATAAGAAACCTACATACTAATATTAGGAAGAAAGGAATTCGGAAATGTGAAGGAAAGAAAAGGTGCAAAAAAGAGGGTGTGATGAAGAAAAATTAGGAGGTAAGAAACATATAAAAGGAACTTATTTAAAGAGTGGGGAAAATGGAGTTGAGAAAAGAGGTTTACTCATTGGGTATCAAAATGCAATGAGCAAAAGTTTAAAAGGCAGGTCAGAATGTCACTTTACTGATGAAGAAATAAAAAAAATAAATAAAAGACCAAAATTTCACCATCTCTAAAAATAGACAGATAATAAAAACTGCCAGGCAAACAAAGCCATAGTTCAAGCAACCAATCACAAATCTCTCACAATCAGGATGTAAGAAAAGAAATTAAAAATTTAAAAAGGAAACCAAAATTTAAACATCTCTAAAAATAGATAGTTCATCCAATCAATCGGAAAGATTTCACAAGTATATAAGACAATGAGAAGCAATGCCCTTTTTTAACCATATCTATAGATGTGCATATTAACTAGACAAAAAAATCAGCCAAAATTAGAGTCGATAAATTAATTTTGCTCATTCTCTGATGCTGTGGTCATCATACCCTATCCAGACATGGAATATGACATTTGCATAGCTAGTTGGCAGCCTAAGATGGCTAAATTGTACTTGTTACACTGAAAACAAACATACCTTCCTTCAATATATTGTCAAATGGTAGCTACTACATATGTATATTATTCATTAAGTAATGAATTTGAATACTCTCAGCTACTATTGCATGTGTACATTGTATATAACATGCTAAAGTCTGCCTTCCTCTACCGAGGAATTGCCCACTGATGTCAATTCGGTCGGGTTTCAATCCTGGCTAGAAGCAATTTGATGTCTAATCGTACTGATGAGCTGTGATACAGTGAAACAGGACACTGTGGATATATATATATATATATATATATATATATATATATATATATATGTTTTATGTCAACACAAAATAAAATCATCTTTGATGGTGGATGTCTTTATGTTAACGTCCCTGTAACCTCTCTGAAAATGGCTCATGTGAGCTGAAAGTTTAGAACCAGTATAATAAAAAAATATCCAAATATTGGACAATTTTTTTCTTTGATTTCCACCTGAATTTAAAGCCAAAATACAATGTTTAGAACAGTTCATGATTAAACATAATAGACATTGTCTGTTTTATTTAACAGTATATGTTTAGAAAATATATATTTATTTATTTATTTACTTCCTACTGGACTTTCTCTTTTGCTGTCTCTTGCATATCCAGGACTCTCGCGCTTGAACTCATGAAACTTCAACTTTCATCTTATCCTTCTGTTTTATCATATTGTATAAAATAAAGGTTTATTTTGAATTTATCAACATTGTGCATTTTCTTTTAATCGTTATAGAAGGCCAATATTCACTCAAACCAATTACACCAATATATAGTAGGAATGGATTTTGTCATAAGATAACTTATCCATAAATGAAAACCTCTTAGCCAACATACACTCTCTCAAGTCCTATGCACTTTAGTTCTAGTGTATATGGTTACAGTATTGCTGTCAAGGCTAAAGAGCTCAGTGTACACTACTATTTACCCAATATCTGTGTGTTCAGAAAGAGAGTAATACTTTTCCCACAAGTATTTGCACAATAGTCAATGTAACAAACTCAACTGGAATTCAAACTTGGCTCACTATTTTTTTTATTCCAAGCCATTGACCATTACATCACATACCATCCAGAGGAGGGTATGAGAAAAAATAAATTTGAAAGGCTGGTTAGAATAGAAAAGCATAAAAATGATAATACATTAACATTCATATTTTTAAAAACTTTTTTTTATTTTTTATTAAAGTTCACTTCATGCAAGGGTTGGGAGACACTCAAGGAGGAGGGCTAAAATCAAAATGGTTATGCTGAATGAGAGGGATGAAAAAAGATGGATGGAAGGAAGGAAAGATTATGAAAATAAGGAAGATAGATAATAATTAACCCTCAAATTGAAGAGGTTAAGATTGTAGTGTTTAGGGAAGTATCTAAGTGGGAGTCCGTTCCAGAAACTAGCAGTGAAATGAAGAGAAATATCAAAATTAATCTATATTTTAGTGTTTAAAATGATACCTATCTGTTTCATTTGGTTTAATTTGGTCAAGTTTAAAATCAGTATTCTTTCCAAATCCACATCTATTGAACAGGTGAAGAGGCTCATCCCTTGTTTCCTGTTTAGGATGCGGTTTCCGGTTTTCCCTTTTCAAGTCTTTTCACTTTTATTTTTTTTTTTTATTTCCAATTGGAGTAGATAGACTAAACTATCGCCCGGTTCACACTCCACCCACATCTATTGAACAGGTGAAGAGGCTCATCCCTTGTTTCCTGTTTAGGATGCGGTTTCCGGCTTTCTCTTTTCCATTCTTTTTACCCTTACGTAGCCCCTTGCGTATCAGTGGCGTTATCACCTTGCTTGGGGTGATACGATTAATAAAAAAAAAAAAAAAAAAAAAAATATTGGAATGATTTAGGCTTTCTGACCAAGAAACCTACACAATTGAAAATGAAGAATGAAGGAATGAGAAAAAGAGAAGATTGGTTGAGGAGTAAAGATTGGCAATAATAAGCCAGTGAAAAACAAAAGAAAAAACAAGCTGAAAGAAAAAAATATGTATGCATACAGAGTGGATGTGCCTTGTGGTACAGTAGATATCGGCTCGGAACAAGAAATCGGGAAGCCGAGTTCGAATTCCAGTTGAATTCATTGCATTCACTTACGTGCAAATACCCTTGGGAAAGGTATTAATCCGTCTCTTCCTTCCAGTTATGGGTTAAATAACAGGACAGATTGGGTTCTATAGCCTTGGGTGGCAACCAGTCTACCACAGAAAGCAATGGCACTGCGGGATAATCTTCTGCCCAGTCAGTCATGCCTCTTTCAAGACATGATTGCCCAAGCGTGTTTCACGCATGGCACTTAACTGACTGACTGAATATAATAGTTGGAAACACATTTAAAATTCGTACTAGACATAAAATGGGGGATCGGTTTTCTATTGTTATTAAGTAATAAACTGATCCCCCATTAATTATACTTAATATGATAATATAATATATTTCTCTTCTCCCTCAAGCTATGAGTCAAATAACAGGACAGATTGGGTTCTATAGCCTTGGTCGGCAACCAGTCTATCGCAGAAAGCAATGGCAACCTACTGCGGGATAATCTTCTGCTCAGTCAGTCATGCCTCTTTTGAGACATAATCGCCCAAGCGTGTTTCACGTATGGCACTTAACTGACTGATAGAGAGATGAGAGAAAATAGGAATGAAGAAAGACATAGACAGGCTTTCTGTCTGGATATCAAGAGACTAATTGAAATACAGAAAGGTAAAATGTGAAGATGTAAAAAAAATGCAGTATGTTTAAAAAGATAGTGACAAAGAAAAATGATAGGATACCGAAGAAAATGTTTGTGTATTTCGTATTTTTTTGTTGCATATTAATTACTGTATACTCAATCAGTTAAGTGTCTATGGCTATATCGTGTTGAATGCACTGGTTCCCGTCCGATCACCGAAGTTAAGCAACATCAAGCCTGGTCAGTACTGAAATGGGTGACCATTTGGGAACACCAGGTGATGTAAATGTAAGCACCAAGAATGGTCCACCGGTCCTTCAGGTTTGCGGGTTGAATGCAGGGCTAACAACCCTGACCCGTAAAAAACAGTTTGTTACAGAAACAGCAACAAAAAAAAAAGAAAAAAAAAAAAAGAGGTGCTGCCCAATCCACCATTGGGTGTGATGGATAAATGATGCAATCAGTTATGTGCCACACAATACATACTCGGGTGATCATGTCACTTTCGAAATATGACTGACTAGGCAAAAGATTTTCTGCAGTAAGTTGCCATTTCTTTCTGTGGTAGACTGGTTGCCAACCAAGGCTATAGAAACTGATCTGTTTGGCTATTCAACCCATACCTGAAGGAAGAAAACATGGATTAACACCTTTCCCAAGGGTATTTGTGCATAAGTGAATGCAATGAATTCAACTGGAATTTGAACTCTGTTCTCTGATGTCTCATTCAGAGCCAATATCCATCATACCACAAAGCATGTAATGGACTTAATCATGATGTTATTATGAATGTGCAAGTAGTACAATGAATAGCAGTTCCAAATGAGAAATTAGAGAACAGAGTTTGAATTCCAGTTGAGTTTGTTATAGTCAACCATGTACAAATACCCTTGTGAAAGATATGAACCCATCTCTTCTCCCCAACCAGGTACGAGTTAAATACAGTAATTTCTATCTGGAAAAAGCATTATCACCAAAAAACTTACTTTCCATTTCTTTTTTTATTATGAACATTTTTAAACTTTATTAACAAAGCCTACTTTAAGCATATATGTCCAAAAATCATTTAACACTCTACTCCTGCTGATCAGGGATTACAAGAAATACAAGACAAGCTAACTTTAAATTTTAAAATTAGCTGAAATTTGCTTAAAGATCAAGCAAGGGACAGCTGCAAACAAAATTCTGAAGTAAAACCAATCTTCCCAAGTCATTATTAAGAATTCTGTTAGCTTTAGTTGATTATTTTACAGTTATCAATATTTTATATAAAATTTAGAAATCTTTTCTAAATTGAAAGCATTTGTATTAAAAAATCATTTCAAATGACTCCTGCTGATTAGGGATTTGTAGAACTGCAAATAAAGTTAACATTTTAACTGTTGTTGAACATTGCTTAAAAATAAGAAAAAGAAAGCAGTAAGTAAAATTTGAAGTGAAATGAAAATTTACCAAATGGAGTTGTTTTTAATAATTTTCTGATAATTTTGGGCAGTTTCACATGATGTAATGGATAGCAAGCTTGTCTTGTTACAACTGAAAAATGAGTTCAATCCTCACTGGGGGCCCCACACTTTTGGTCTTGTGCCACATGTAAGCTGTGTTTAGAAAATCACCTTATATTGTTGATTTTTAGAAGTATTTATTATATTAAATGAACATGACAGCACTGTCAGTATTTCATATAAAAATTATGAATTTCTTTTTTTACTTTATAAATATTTCCACACAAGAGACTGGATACACAATAAGTTGTTTTTTTCCTTTCTATTGGAAACGTTTTCATACACACAACAAAAGTCATATTTATTGAGAATCAAGTGAGAACTGAACTCCCTTTGCTTCTCTGGCAGACTAACTACTTAGTACCTATCATACTATCGATTTTCTAAATATAGCTAAGTCTGGTACAAGGTCAAGAGAGGTGTCTGTATGGATTTGATTCACCACATTAATCAATTAGTATGCATGATGAGCTTGTTAACCATCATTCATTTCACACAATGTACACCCAATTTTTCTATTCTAAATATAGCTAAGTCTGGCACAAAGTGATGAGAGGTGTCCATATGGATCTGACTGATCACATTTACAAATAAATATGCGTGATGAGATTGTTAATTATCATTCATTTCACAACAGATATTTTTCTGGACATATGCCTTGGCCTTTTAAAATAAAATAAAAAAAAACTTGGTTTAAAATATTAAAAAAAGAACATCTAAAAACAAAAGGTAAAAATTCAATATTAAGTATACATAATAAAACCTGTCCCTCAATCATGCCCATCAATTATCCCAAATCAAAATGATACAAAAATGTGACTTACCTGTTTCTAGAGTTCTGATTATTTTGATGTTACTGAAAGGACCTTGTCCTCTCTCTACCTGGTTCGTAACTGCAGCAACCCTTACTTTGTATGTTGTCCATGGCTTCAAACCTCTATAAGTAATTAAAAAAAAATACATAAGTAAATTGAACCAAGGATCAGTTTGGTATGCTTCTCCAAATATCAAGTCATTTAAAATCAGAAGCAAACTTATCAAAAATATACCGATATTGTATGTAATGTTCCCAGTACTTTTGATGTCCTGGTAACTAACAACACTTCCCCACAAAAAAATCACTTCGTGAAAAATTAATGTACATTAGTTCTCTTTTCTATTGAGAGTCAATGTTTCTGTTGATAATTAAAAGTATGAACATATACTGTTTATCTCACAATTTCTTCAAGAAAATCGAGCTATCACTTTTTACATATATCTGTGAAAGCTCTTCATTTATATCAGATTATAGTAGACAACACAACAGTATCTTGACAATTCAACTGCAGGAAAACAAACAAAAATTTGGAGGCTCACATCAAAAGATACCAAGTCCCTATCTGGAAAGTTTTGTTTTAACCTCAGCGTGTGCACAGTAAAATTTGTTTGAACACTAAGATCATTTTATTCACATGATGCTAAAATCTGTTCAACTACCATGTAAAACACACATTCAATATTAATACCTGCCTTGCTCGGGGTGAAACGCTTATAAAAAAAAGACCACAAACAAAATAAACACTCTCCTTGTTATCTCTTGACTTACCTTCTTTTGTTAAGTTCATTTTGAAGTTTGTACCAGGAATAAACTGACAAAATGTACTACACTCGACAGACACACACATAAATATATGTATATGAAATTATTTTGTTTGAACATTATTTTTGATCGATACTCATATTTAAATAGATATTTTGTTTATAATCAAACAGTATTATATATTTATTTCTACCAGCCTGATTATTTATGATAAATTTTTGTCACAAAAATGTGTCATTCGGCAGGATTCGAACTTGCAACACCTATCAACATAGGAGAAGCCATCAACTGATCTGGCACATCTTAGACCTCTTGACCACGAATCCTGCCGAATGACACATTTATATATATATATATATATATATATATATATATAAAACTTTAGTGCATGTTGTCTGACCTGCTTCCTTACAACTTCTCTCAAGTATGCATTATATCTACACCTGCTGCCCTCTTCCCATGATTTTTCTCTTTCCTTTTTTCTGAACAAACTTACTTCCAGTCATACAAGAATTTTTTCATAATATCTCTTATTCGAATCTGAAGGAACAAGTTTTTTAATCGCCCATTGAAATGGTTATTCTCTAAATGTAAAATATTGAATTTATATGTCAGATAAACTAAATTAATTAATTACATCAAGCTCTCTCTTGGAGTAGTTTTAATATTTAACTGAATATTACTAGAATCCATTGAGATTATTTACCAAATCTTTTCTTGGATTTATTGCTGCTATATATATATATATATATATATATATGTAGACATGAGGTCAACACCAAGAGCCAAAAGCTGTTTCATGCTTGAACATAATTATCAGGGTACAAGGCTTGAAGATTGCGTTCATCATGAAACAGACTGTCAAAACTTGGTGTTGATCTCAGTGTCCATTTTTATTTTTTATATATGCTCTGTATCTGGTATTGAGCACTTTTACCCATCAGTATCAGTCAGTCAGTTAAGTTTCATATGTGATACATGTCACTTAAGAACCTATACGTGATACATGCTTGGGTGATCATGTCTCGAAAGAGACATGACTGACTGGGCAGAAGATTATCCTGTAGTAGGTTGCGATTACTTTCAGCAGTTGACTGGCTACTGACCAAAGCTATAGAACCAATCTTTTCTGTTATTTAACCCATAACTGGAAGAAAGAGATGGATTAATACCTTTCTCAAGGGTATTTGCACGTAATTGAGTGCAAGGAATTCAACTGGAGTTCAAACTCAGCTCCCTGATTCCTTGTTCCAAGCCGCTAACCACTGCACCACAATCTATCAGAATAGCATACCTTAAAAATATTTACTTTTCCATAATTGCCATAATGTAGATGAAATGTTGTAAACAAAACAAAATTCATTAATCTTAGCTTTTTTTCAAAACAGAAATCTCAGGTGATTTCTTTTCCTATTATCAAATTTTAAAAAATAATTTCTTTGCATTTAAATAAAATACAAAAGGATATTATATTTACCCAAATTAAAACAATAAAAACAGGAAAAAAAGAAAAGAAATTTACTTCAAACAGTTCACAGTGCACGTGTAGATCTTAATACATATTCATCAGTAGAATAACTTAGCAAAGTTTTTCCATTGACATGAAGTGGAAAGATTATACTGAATGAATTGTTAAGAATTCACTGTATCGTACAAGACAATTTTTCTCCCCTAAATCTATCACACATTTATCAGACTCCCATTTGTTCATGCATTGAATATTGCTGCTACATCTGGTATGGTGCTTCTGCTATATATTTAGAGATTCTTGATAAAATACAAAGAAGAATTTGCAATGTTATAGGTTTTGACCTGGCATCCTAACTTCAATCATTTTTTAAACCCCTGTAACATGGCTTCCTGATGCTTTTTCTGTAAATTTTATTATAGTAACTGTTCTAGAATTTATAAATTTGAACACAGTACCAGGTTGGTGGCATGGTCTCATAATTTGAAAGTTGAAATAGCTAGATGTAACCTTAAGTTCTATGCTAACGGTTTCTTTTAACACATTAATGCATGCAGAACTCTCTTCTTTCTTTCCACTTTGATCTTCAAAATCTTTAAGTTAAGCAAAGAGTCTGTTGAGATTGGGGAGAAACACCTAACTGATTGTTCCCCCCACCAACAATAGAGATAATAGGAAGAGAGAGGAAAAACAAGGAAGTGCTCATGATGACTTTGCTCAGGCTTTGAAAAGCCCCCACACCCTATACTTGTATGCACACACATATACATGATGAAAATATTCTACACTCACAGTCCATATTTACATAGTTGTCCCACACGTGTGCACACACAAACACACAGTGTATTCACATAACACACACACAAAGGCACACATGCAAACCAGTTTGCCCATAGATAGGACCCTAACAGGTACTACCACTCTGAGCCAGTGTGGACCTGGGAGTAATGATATTTAAGGGGTAACTCCACATTCCCCAAGTCTCCAAATGGTAAATTTAAAGCAACACCACTGCTGGCATTTATATGCCATACCCAGGACAGTATATATATATATAGAGAGAGAGAGAGAGAGAAATTGATACATTTAATTTTTTCTTTATCAAAGCATAACTTATGATTTTTCTTAGACGCCCTGTTCATTTTTTTGGTTTGAAAAACAAATACTGAACAGAAGTGATCTTTTCAACACCAGTAGAAAACTAAAATGTTATTAATGAAAACGTTAATTACATAATAAGTAAGATGTGTACAGTCAGAGGAAAAAAGGCTGGTTTTTTATTGATATTTTGTTTGTGATGAAAGCAAAAAATCAGTTGAGCTTATTGATCTCAGACATATTGATTCCAGAGTCATAAATATCAAAAGTCCCAATAGCAATGCTTTTTCACTGTTACTTTTTAACTAAATCACTAAAGTGGTAGACTATTATGCTCAAAGAGAAACATATGGTGGGTACCTAATTTATCACTGAAAGGTATGTAATATGCATGGATATAAAGAAACTTCATTGTTAACCATGACAGGTTCTTATCAAATTGAATACAATAGAGGTTTATGGGCATGTCATGCTGAAACACCAGTTTTCATATGATCACTGAAGTTAAGCAATGTTTAGTCTGGTCAGTACCTACATGGGTGACTGCTTTAGAATATCAGTTGCTGCAAGCATGGATGTGTGGGTGTTGTAATGGATAAACTCTTGGAATTGGAAAATGAAGAGCTGAGTTACAATTCCAGTCAGGTTTTGTCATATTCATTTATACACAAATATTCTTGAAAAAGTCATGAATCCACCTCTTCCCCTTCCAGCTATGGGTTATTTAGTAGGACTTGTATTCATATCTGAAAAAAATTTCTTACAATGTAAAAATATTTTCTGGATTTAAGTAACCTGAAAAAGGTTGATAATCCATAAAAAACAAATCACTCAACAAATGACAACAATAAAGTCTGCTGTGTCATTAAAAAAAAAATTCTACTTCTGTCTTCAACCATGACAGAGTTTACTTGAACTGAATTGAATAAAGTTCATGTATGGGACATTGTAATCGTTATTGTAATGTATAAAAGCTGTTATCTGTATTGAGTCATGTCACTTGATCTGTGTTAATGGTATAATGTAACCATGTACTAATTGCTGCAGAGGTAGGTTATCACCAACTAAATTAGTTCTGACATCAGGCAAGATTAAAAACAAGACTTGTCAAAGGCTGGAAGAATCATCTTATGAGGGGGTGTTGAAGAAATGTAAATATGCCTGAGCAGGAGTCTACAACGGGGATTATATAGTTACCCAGAAACAAGTAACCAGCTGTTATGTATATTAGTATAAAATATTTATCTCATTGGATGTCCCATAATTTTTTTTTTCCTGCTAAGAGAACAGTAGCAAATAGTAATGTTTTCTATAACATTGTAATATGCAGACAGTGCACTGGCAGAGTGAAAATGCTTTCTGTTGCAGAGAAGGATTTGATGTACTTCCTGCTTTTATCTACAACAGTGACAATCAGGCTTTGAAATCTAGCAAGGAACCACATTAAAGTAGGATTTGAGTCGTATTCAATTTAGTCAAGTTATTCCATTCTATGTCTACGGTTATATCGTGTTGAATACACCTGTTCCTGTCCGATCACTGAAGTTAAGCAACATCGAGCCTAGTCAGTACTTAAATGGATGACCATTTCGGAATACCAGGTGCTGTAAATGTAAGGACCAGGAAGGGTCCAGCAGGCCTCCAGGTTTGGGGTTGGGTGCAGGGCTAACAACCCTGCCCCATAAAAAACAGTTTGTGACAGAAACAGCAACAAAAAGTTGCTGCCATATCCACCATCTGGGTGTGATGGATAAATGATGATGATTCCATTCTATGTGTTAATATTTAATAAACCTCCTCCTCCTCTTTGGTTCCTCGACTTAGTCTTCTGTTCCTTCAATACTCTCTAAATATGACCTTCCTGATACTTAACTCTTGAACAAAGACATTACAACACCTTCCAAAAGCTAAACAAAGTATGACAGAAAAAAAAAATTAATTAGAAACAAAGTAAAAAATGGTCAACTGCTATGTAATCCTCACAGATGTCTTGTGAGTGTGACATTTTCCAAGCCCTCTTTCCTTATTATATAACCCAGAAATTATCTCTTTTTCATTTTAAGTAGAAGTGTTCTTTTGTCTCCGTTTATCCTTAAAACTTCCTTGTTCCATTAATGGTATTCTCTGTAGAACATCTCTGTTGACTTAAGTCTTATGTCCTACAGAAGAATACTGAAAATACCATTAATGGAACAAGGAAATTTTAAAAATAAATGGAGACAAAAAGACACTTTTACTTAAAATGAAAAAAAAACAATTTCTTGGTTATATAGTAAGGAAAGAGGGCTTGGAAAATTTAACACTCACAAGATATACTGAAGGCAGAATAGGAAAAGAAAAACAGCAAGTAACATAACTAATAAATAAATGGCAGATTGAGAACAAAGAAAGATGGTAAACAGTAAACAGCTGGTTGGAGTTACTATAATGTTGTGGAGGGCCATGATTGCTGATATCATGAAAGGACATTGCACATGAAGAATTCAACTGTTGCATGCACTCTGTGTGAAAGGGCGTTTTGTTTGAAGTTAAATTTTGAGAAACTTATTAATAAATGAAAGCTGAAATTTATACTCTAAAGATTCATTATACGCCAGGGAAGACATTTTTATTGCATATGGTGCATGCTAAGGGCCAATCAAATAATTTGCTTCAATTCCAGCCCCAAACCTAATTCCTCTGTGAATGTCCAAACTGTCTGGGATGCAACTGCTTCTTTGCAACCCAGTTTCCATTCTATCTACTTGATCTATCAAGGATATATGTGCATAACATTAGTGAAATAAACATTAAAGTTAGATTTCAAACTTTTCTTCCTTATTCTAAATGTTTCACTTCATGTCTGAGTTTCAAATGTGGCTGAATCTCAAACTTGAAATATTTTGAAGCAGAGCAGAAAATTCAGCATTTAGATGATATGGAACACACGTTAATTTGATCGACATACTGTTTTGGTGTTAACGGAATTTTCCCCCATTTTGATAATATAATTTGAGGTATCTCTCCCAATGTTATTACCCAGAACTTTCTATTATCTGATATTTTGAATGCTACCCGAGGGTTGTCAATATATTTTCCACCGTATGACAATACCAGTGAAGAATTTTTGTTCTTTTTAGTATGTGTTACCTTTACCTAGCAGAATTATGAAGACAGAATTCTTGTCAACCTGTGATAAATCACTTATATAATCCATAATTTAACAATTTTGCTGTGGGCACCTGATAATTTGGTACTCTTTAAATGTAAGGTGATAACAAAATATAGCTTCTCACTCATTTTTTTGAAATTCCTGTGCAATATTTGTGCAAGATTATTTTAACTATCTTTCATGAAAGAAAATTTACAATATTATAACCATTTCCTATAATAATTTGACACTAACTTTATTATTTACATTATTCAGACTGTTATTCTCATCTGTGATACCATATTCATAACATTTTGGCCTTCTTCAGGGAATTGAAATTTTAGACTGAACCTTTTATTTCATTCACTGGGGTAGATAGTTCCCATTCCATGAGTCATGCCACTTTTGGATGTCTCAGTTATTTCCATTTAACACAACTCTCTAATTTTTTTGTTCACCACTGCTGCAGCCAGGTATTGAACTCACAACTCTTTGGGTCCACTGGGCAATTTGTCAACACTGTATATGTGACAATGTGAACATTTACTATACCTCATCTCAGAAATATAGACAGATCCAGAATAAGGAATGGAGTGAATATGGCCACAATAATGCAGACAACAGTCTGAGCAACATGAATAATCACAATACTTTTTTATAGTAAGATAACCAATTCTAAAAGTATGTACAAACTGCTGTATTGTTTTGTTTCGCAACATGTGATCAGTAGCCAACTTCTTCCTTGTCTCTTCGTGTTGTGGATCTTCGTTGCTAATTTTTTGTGGAGTTGTTGTGATGAAACTTCACTGAAAAATTGTATTGACCGGTTTGGTCGAAAGTAAGACATAGAACACAAAAGGTAGGTTCAAAACAATGTATTAGTATAACAAGATATTCAAAGAAAGGGTTAATAATAAGTAACTAAAAATCATTAAGAAGGTATTATTACACTGCTTATTGCCTGATTAATAGTTATCTTAAACTGCCATTGTTAACTGCTCCACAGAAGTCATGGAAGAAAGCACATGTCACAAGAGGAATAGTCCATTCCTTATAGATGGGCACCATAACACTTAGTTTACTACACACTTTATATCTATTCTACTTAACACATGCAAATTGGTACAATTCTAGTTACCAATCCATTACACTTCCCTGAACTGAAGAGATTTAATGACTTTTGTTGTTCTCCAACAATTTTTTTTTCCTCTTCTCCCTACTGAGGCTTATGTTTTGTTCTTTTTAATGGAGATCTTAGTCTCATTTCATTTCTTCCATGTCTGAGTCATGCCTGCTGTTGTACTGACCTGATCTGAAGAACTCATCTTTTCTTCTTTGTCAAGTTCTTCTCTCACCATAATGTTGTTTTCTTCAATTCTGGGTCTTAAGTAGTTAGAACGGACTTTTTTCTTTCTTTGATATAATGGCTTTTGGGAAGACTTGTCTGCATGGAGATATTGGCTGTTTTAGAACTTGCTACTTTTTTTTTGCCATATAAAAATTCACTGAAAATTATTGTATAGAATGAGTTTATTATAAAAATAAATAATTTTACTATAGAAACTAGTTGCAAATGGTTGTACTATAGGAAGACATTACAAATGATTTTACAAGAAAAATACCTTGCAAATTATTTTAATACATGACTGGTGCCCCATAGGTTCGAATTTGCATGAGATACTAGATTAGCAACTAGATCCCACCCTTTTACAGTGAAACCGATAAAATGCAACCGCAACTTCTACTCCAACAGTTTCTTTTCTCGCACTTCCCGACTGTGGAATTCTCTTCCACATGACTGCTTTTCCGACGGCTACAATCTCCAGGAGTTTAAATGTAAGGTCAATAGACACCTCCTAGCAAACTAACTTCCATTCTTTCAAACACTCTTCCCACCCACCCAACTACCTATCACCCCCCTTCTGACATTTCCTATATCTAACCACTCTTCCTATTTACCTCCCTCTATGTAGCCCCAAGTGCAATAGTGGCAGTAGAATGCCTTGCTTGGGGTGAAATGATTAAAAAAAAACAAAAAAAAAAACAAAAACAACTTCATGATGACAATGAGCAGAGTGGAACAGAAAAGAGTGAATGAATGAGAGATGAGCAACTAGAACAATGACGGTCACATGCCATGGAGACCAAATTGACTCAGTGATTGTGGAAGTAGAGATGACAACCTGCTGCCCAACTACTGCAGTGATGGTGACCAACACCCCTACTTGAAAACTGCTACCTCCAACCCCCAGCTCTGCCGCTGACAATGAACAGGTATGAGACAAAATATGAACAAAGCAAGTGCTAGAATTCCATACCAGTTCCTTGCTTCAGTGAGCAGAGCACAGCCTAACCGGCCCGATCCTTTAAGCCAATGCTTCTTCAAAAGGTATGGATCCATTTTTATGAATTCCCTTTACCTACACTGATGCCATCAATGACAAACTGTACAACTTGGAGAACTGCTGCAGATGGTGGGTATACACTCAAGAAAACCAGACCAGGTTTTTTTCAGGACTGCCGAAAGTAGGGCTGGAAGAGTATGACAAGGAGGGCTCAGAAGACAGACCAGACCACAATAATGGCCACCACATCATGACGCCACTGCTGCTTGTAGGCTAGACTTACAGATCCAGCGCCTTTTGGGAAGACTTGTCTGCATCTTAGGACCAACTGACCCATGCTCAACTGCCATTGGCAAGGAACCCTTTTCCACTTCGAAAATCTTGTTTAAATATTTGCTACTACCACCAAGATCTTCATCTGTGATTGATTCTATCTGGCCTCAAACCCTAGGGCATCCATGCTCACTGTGGTGCCATCCTACTTGTTGTAGCATTGGCAAGGCATGTGCAGCAAATGTGTGTGCTTCTTGCTGTGATGGTCCACCATTGGTCTGTCACTCCAGCGCCATCCATTTTTGGGGCCAGTCAATTTGGCAGATGAGTTGTTAAACTCACTCTAGTGGAATCCTACTTCCGTGATGACCATCCTGCTGTCTATATTAACCATCACCCTTTCCAGGATCTCATTGGAGTTGTTTTAAGCACTTTAGCCAGATGTTTGGTTCATCCCACAGTGCCAGTTCTGCTTATCAAAAGTGGCCCATTTAGCACTTGCATTCATTTCTCCATGTGAAAAGGCAAAGGTTGGCTTCATATTTGGGAGAGTCGACCCAATCTGAGTTTGTGAATGACCCCGGGTCCTTCAATCATTTGCTTTATCAGATGGAATTACAACAACTGAATGCCAGTTATCCTGAGGGAAACTTTGGCGGGGACCAGCTACTAGACAGCTCAATTGGTCTTTTGCACTTACACCTGGTTCCAATACTGAAGGAGGAATGAAATGCACAGTCAACTGCAGCACAACTCCTGACATGAAAGCAAGTGGTAACTGAGAAGGGACAAAATGATAGTGGTCGCCAACATGAGCACGTCAACCTAGAGAAGCAGCACTCACCACAACAGCCTACTATGGTGATTTTTTGCATGAATAACCTGCTAAGCCTGGTGGTAGTCAAGCAGCAGCAGTTGAGAAGCAGCATGTGTACAGCAACACACAAATAGCCTGCTGAAGCTAAGTGGTAGTCAAGCAGTGGATGAGGAGTTGTCGATATGTGCAATGGTGGTGATGGTTGGTAGCTACCCCACCTCCAAAAAATCATATTTCACCATAACAGCAAAGAACAACCTGATGTTTGATTAGAAAATAAACACTTGCATGCAAAGTAGAGGTGGCCTGCAAGAAAAAGAAAGAAGGGTGACAATGCAACTAGTTGTTTGTTATCCTGGTTCCCACCATTAGACAGATGAAGAATACCTGGAAATGAATATTGGTAGCAGGCAGTTGATCACAAACAATACGGGGTGTGTTTTTCAAATGGAAGGACAGTGGCTGTGGTGGTGGCAGGGTTGCAGACACAAGCTGGCAAAATCTTTGTGAAACTTTGTCATCATCAGCAGTGGAGACTGTCACTTACTGCTCACAAAGTACAGTGACTAGACTCCGTGTTCTGATAGTCAGAGACAAAAGACTAGCAAACTATCATCCTGTTTACCACCACGTGAAAAAGTAAAGACGCAGGGACAGAAACAGACAAACACTCGAGTGGTGCACTGACAATGGTTGGATCGTCTTCTAGACCAGCTTCAAACGGAAAATGGCGTAATCATGAGTGCATAACACATTTGAACTCACTCGATTCCTGGTCACAATGTAAATGAACAAGTTCAATACGAGCACTGAGTCGCATGATGGGAATTTATGCTGCAAGTATTGATCACTGAAGTCAGTGCTTTGACAGAACATGAGTGTGAAACTCAATTTGTCTTCATCAACCAATCAGACCAACAGCCAGGGCATTGATGACAGGAACTATAGATGACTATTGTCATGATATCAACAAGCATGGGTTCGACAATGGTGACAACAATAAATGGTAACAGGTTTGACTTCAGAAGGTGGGAGCGAGGGCTACAGAAGACACGGCAGAAGATGAGGAGGCAGCCATGTCAAACCATTACACACACACACACAATACATTACTCAAAGAGACTGCTGCAGTGTAGGCAGTGGCTGTTGCTGCAAGAGACCTTGGCATTACATTTATGGATGAAATTGATAAGCCTCCAACTTTGAGCCATCAACCAGCAGATGGTTAGAAGATGTCGGTTCCTTCACTAAGCAGAGCAGCAGCACGCAAAAGAACCCGACAGCTGGCAGCACTGTGCTCTCTATGTGTAGACTGGCAAAAGAGAAATCTAAAGTAAGACAGAAACGATGAGGAAAGGAGCCAAATGAGGCTTTTCTGGGAGGACAGTGTCTAACAATAATTACCAAACACCTTGCACACAACCTGAGAAAACTTGTGCAGATAGTCCTTCTTCTCTGGCTTACATGCTTTTCATATCATCCATGAAGTAAGCTTTATGAAACAAAAAAAATCTGAATTTTTATTTTCTCCAATGATTTATATACAGTGAGATAACAAATGCATATACTGAAATAAACTGTGATTGAGCCTAAAGGAAAATGAATTACAAATTATTTTCTTATCAACAGAAATTATTTTCTCAGAGAATTTCTACATGAAAATTAATTTAGTAGATGAATGAATTGTAGATTATTTTTGTATAGAAATGTATTAGAAGTAAT
Source organism: Ascarosepion bandense (assembly GCA_037127315.1). Lineage (NCBI taxonomy): Eukaryota > Metazoa > Mollusca > Cephalopoda > Sepiida > Sepiidae > Ascarosepion > Ascarosepion bandense. The sequence goes on along the minus strand of JBBBDQ010000895.1, from coordinate 21,649 downwards.
TTTAATATTCACTGCACTTATTGTAGGGATACAAAAATTGTAGGGATACAAAAGGTAATTATCTTCCTTTGGTGAAGATGAAATTGCATAGGTCACATGACAACCGCTTAATGACGTCACTTTATACAATGATACAAGTAAGAGTCAAGGCGCTTTCTGTAGACAAGACACAAGAGTCCTGCCTGGGGCTTCAGCCAGCTGCCATGTAATGCAACTTACAAGCCTATAGCACCTTCTCCAGAAACATTCCATATTATATATCAGACCCTATCTTTTCATTCTGTTTTCATTCAGCTTGTTGTGTAGATATATGTTATAGTTTTTTTTTTAATCATATCACCCCAAGCAAGGCGGTAACGCTACTGATGCACAGGGGGCTACATAAGAGTAAAAAGATTGGAAAAGAGAAAGCCAAAAACCACATCCTAAACAGAGAACAAGGGATGTACCTCTTCACCTGTTCAATAGACATGGGTGGAGTGTGAACGGGGCGATAGCTTAGTCTATCTACTCCAATTGAAAAAGAAAAAAAAAGAGTAAAAAGACTGGAAAAGAGAAAGCCAGAAACCTCATCCTAAACAGGGAACAAGGGATGTATATATGCATAAAGTTTGATTAACAATCAAATAGTGTGTTTTTTATTTGTTCTCAGCTCAAGATGATGACCTTGCATGAAGCTGGAAGAGAGTTCTACTAGCAAGAAAGTGGGAGAAAAGAAACTTATATAACTTATATTTTTTATTTGTTCTCAGCTCAAGATGATGACCTTGCATGAAGCTGGAAGAGAGTTCTACTAGCAAGAAAGTGGGAGAAAAGAAACTTATATAACTTATATTTTTTATTTGTTCTCAGCTCAAGATGATGACCTTGCATGAAGCTGGAAGAGAGTTCTACTAGCAAGAAAGTGGGAGAAAAGAAACTTATATAACTTATATTTTTTATTTGTTCTCAGCTCAAGATGATGACCTTGCATGAAGCTGGAAGAGAGTTCTACTAGCAAGAAAGTGGGAGAAAAGAAACTTATATAACTTATATTTTTTATTTGTTCTCAGCTCAAGATGATGACCTTGCATGAAGCTGGAAGAGAGTTCTACTAGCAAGAAAGTGGGAGAAAAGAAACTTATATAACTTACAATTACAGCCAACAACAGTAAATTGATAAGTTCTCATCACCAGTCTAGTATAGAGCTCAAATTAAAAAAATCTAGGTAGCATAACAAAGAGCTTACCTGAGCAATTACCATTAAAGTAAAAAGGCAAAGTAAAAATAGCAATGGGAATGTTACTGAAACCAATTCTTCTTTAAATTTTATCAAGGAGTAGGAGCACTGGCCCATATGTGGTAGCAATATTTGAAGCATGGGTGAATGGTAGATGTATAAACATGTAAAATAAATTCTGGCAAGAAAAATTGTTTAGCATGCCAAAATGAACCCACTTTCTTAGCAGCTGACCTAGAAATGGATTTGATATAGTCTTCCCACTTTATGGTAACCAAGAATATTAGCTCAAGAAGGTGCAACAAATCACTCTCTTGGAGGTTAGCATCAGTCATGAGGATGGAAGAAAGAGAGGAGTCTCTCAAATGCTTTATATGGAAAAGTTAAAAATTAATGCAGAACTTTATGGCAAGAAGAGTCTGTAGAAAAATGAAGAAAAATCACTTTTGCAAGTTATAATTTGATGATATAGTGAAACTGAAATTTTGTGCTTCAAACAAGTTTTAGCAAATATCAGATTTTTGTCATATTGCAAATCAGGAACAAATATATTATCAGTAGTGAAAAATGAATGCAAATATTACTTACAAAATAGGACTATTATATGCATAATGTAAATGCACTGCTGATGACGATTATATTATAAAAATGCATAGGAAATCAGGAAGAAAGGGATTATCAATTGTCATCATCAGGACAGTATAGGGCTACAATGTCTAATGAAAATATATTGCAAACGATTTTACTATAGGAATAAACTGAAAATGTTGAAGAAAGAGTTGTCAGGAATGAATGCAAGCATTACCAGTCAAACAGGTCTATTATATATATATATTTTTTTTTAATCATATCACCTCAAGCAAGGTGATAACGCCACTGATGCGCAGGGGGCTACGTAAGGGTAAAAAGAATGGAAAAGAGAAAGCCGGAAACCACATCCTAAACAGGGAACAAGGGATGAGCCTCTTCACCTGTTCAATAGACATGGCTGGAGTGCGAACCGGGCGATAGTTTAGTCTATCTACTCCAATTGAAAAAAAATAAAAAAAGAAAAGAGTGAAAAGATTGGAAAAGAGAAAACCGCATCCTAAACAGGAAACAAGGGATGAGCCTCTTCACCTGTTCAATAGATGTGGGTGGAGTGTGAACCGGGCGATAGTTTAGTTTAGTCTAATGAAAATTCACTGATAATTATTTTTCTATAGAAAAGCATTAAAAATGACCAAGAGTAGAACAGGAATGATTTATGTTCACTGTTATGAGGCAACAAATTATTCTCTTGATGCTATAAAAAAGTTTGAGAAACAAATGTCCCTGTATTTCAAGTAACCTGTCTGGTGATTTCTTCCAATCACTTTTTCGTGTAGGCATCCCTCATCCTTATGAATTCAATCAAACTGTTCCATTATTTCTGACATTGATGCTTATTATACCATAACCTGTTATAACAACTGTCAGCCAAATATAAAGTGGATATAAGTTACCATAAAGATTCAAAGTAAAGGAAATGCCTGTAATGATCAAATAAGGAGGTGCAATATAGAGATGATGGTGATATATTTTAAACTAATAGATAATTGATATAGAGTATGTTTTACAACTGCTCTTTGTTTAGGAAGCAGACCAATGAAAACTTTAACATTGTTTTATCAACAATAAAATATGCACCATACAAAGTATATAATATACAGGTTGTACTATTTTAGCACTGAAACTCATGATCTTGAGTGTTTTGAATTAGTTAGCTTTATTTTGTAGATCTGCCACAAGATTTTCTTTGAGTTGGCTTTGAAGTTTGAGTCATATCTAATGGTTTTATAACTGAACTTCAAATCCAGATATTCCATGACTCATTGGTCATAGGGGCTCCACATGTTCTGCATTGCAGTAGAAGTGGTGTTTCTTTGGACATGACAACCTGATGGAACTCAAATCTCTCCAGGCTGGTTTGTCTTCAAAGCTTTCCTTCTCCTAGACTGGTTGACATTCAAGGCTATAGAACAAAGTCTTATCGATAGTGTGGGTGGGGAGAAGATATGGATTCATGCCTTTCCCAAGGGTATTAACACATAAGTGAATGTAATGAATCTGACTGGAATTCAAATTCGGCTTTCTGATTCCTTAATCCAAGATGCTATCAATTACTCCCCCATATATAACTGAACTAAATATTTGTCTATACTTCTACACTACATCAGCGGTGAATAAATAACTTAGAAAGTTAAGGGGAGATAACTACATGGCTACCAGAAGTGCCATCATACATGGAATGAGAATGATATAACTCAAGTGATTGTAATAAAGGGTTTGGTTTAAAATTCCTAGCACCTGAAAAAAGTTGAACAACATAGTAAAGATGAGGACAATAGTCCAAACAATGTAAATACGATCTTATCTCAGAAGCATAGACAAATATTGTTTCATTAAACTCTTTCATAATTAAATTGCTTCATTATTCAAATAAAGTCATTTTCTGCTTTGAAAGTGAAGATCTTAGAATTTAGATCAGAGCTTGGAAGTAAATAAAAGTAAGCATAGATAGATATTGTTATAGTATCATAATATAAGATGGTAGATATAACATAGATATTATTATAGAATCATAATAGAACATGCTGTATGCAAAATAACCAATGAGAAAAGCATTTAAACCCATCAAACTGATTTAATTACAAATTCACTGATACCATTTCATAGTATACAGAAATCTTGTAAACAAAGAAATGACATCAAGATGTAAGCACTCCACATAATTTCAAACAAAATTTAGGAAGGAAATGCTCATCAATACTGGAAAGAGTGATAAGAGTAAGTGGACTTGAGAAACCTATTTTCTTGAAAAATTCTTTTAAGAGAAAGGTTTTATAACTTTCGACTGATTGCAGTAAGCATATGTAGATAACATTATAAGATGTTGTTTGCAAAATAATCAACTAGAAAAATGTTTAAGCCCATCAAACTAATTTCTTTTTTTTTTTTTATAATTGTTTCACCCCAAGCAAGGCAGTATTGTTACTGGTGTGTAGCAGGGGGTGGGGTACAGTGAGAGGAGAGAGAAGAGAAAAAAAGATGATGTTGAAGAAAGGATACAATAAAGATGGGAGTCAAGGCAAAAGAGGATGGCAATTGACAATGCAAATAAACTTTTCGAGATTGTAGCTATTAGGGAAGCAAGTATAAGGAAGGGAGTTCCACAGGTGGGAAGTGTGGGAAAAGAAACTGATAGAGTAGCAATGGTGGTTACATTTGACTGTTTTGATGTTTGCCAATCTAGTTGCTCAAATTAAATACATTCATGTGGGCAGGGTACCAGGGAATGAAGCTCATCAGAGCAGACGCCATGGAAATATTTGTAGAAAGACAGAGAGAAGCCACATCCCGTCAATGAGAAAGCAACTGAAGATGAGTTGCTAAATCAGAATTGATTACATTGCAAAGCCTATGGATTTTGTTGAAAACCCTGAGATGAATAGCAGGAGCACCTGACCAGAAATGACAACAGAATTCAATGCATGGACAAATAGTAGATTTATAAATGTGCAAGATGGATTCTGACAATATTAGGCATAACTTGAAGAGAAAATAATAACATAATCAAAACTGGTGTCGGACACTACTTTTAAACAAATGGTCAGGAAGGAAGTACCCATCAACACTGGAAAGAGCGCTAACATTTAGTAGAATTTAGCAACGTGCTTTCATGAAAAATTCTTTTAAGATAAAGATTTTATAACCTTCAACTGACAGCAGCACTGACAACTATGCCAACGAATGTCAAATGTTTCCTCATAAGGAAACAGCTAACATTCTCGATAATAGTTTATAATTTATAAATTATGTTAATCTCTTCCCAAACAATTAGGAAACTTATTAGAAACTGATAAACTGTAAAAATTTCTAATGTAAATAAATATGAACACTGATCATTAATCTATTAACTCGTTATCATTCAACTCCACCCCGTAAATATCGTCTATCAATGATCAACTCATTCCAAGCATTAGTCAGTCAGTGCCAAAAGTGATACACGCTTGGAAGATCATGTCTCAAAAGAGATATAACTGACTAGGCAGAACATTTTCTTGTAGTAGGTTGCCATTACTTTCTGCAGTAGACTCATTGCCAACCAAGACTATAAAGCCCTATCTGTCCTGCTATTTAAACCATAGCTGGAAGGAGAAACAATAGGTTAATGCCTTTCCCAAAATTATTTGCGCATAAGTGAATGCAACAAATTCAACTTGAACTTAAACTCTGTTCTCTGATTTCTTGTTCCGAGGCAATACCCACCACAACCCACATCCAATACTCTACCATAAAATATAACGTCATTGTAAATAATACATAAAGTCCCACAAACAAGGAAACTTTGAGGGCCGATATTTATGAGGTGGGTTTGAGCATGTTGAATATGAAAGGATTGAGGCTACTCATGTCTAAAATACAAAGTTCAAGAAAATTTAAATTCTTAAAATCATAAACATTAATTTCTGTTTTCTAACATCTTATGAATGTTTTGAAATAGATTTAACGTTACTGTATGAAAGAAGTACAGTTGGACTTAATTCTTTCCGGATAGACTGATCAGAATTGGAAATAGGTTAAGTGCCATATAATGATAACATATTCTTGAAAGACATGCATTTATAGGATAAATATGCCATGGAAAAGGCAACTTATAGTATCCGATTTGATCAGAAACATTTAAAATAGCTTATTTAGCGATATGAGATTTTATTCCGCAAATCAAAGGTTTTTTATGATTTGGAACTTTGAAGTGGTGTGATGGCTAGCAAGTTTGTCTCGCTAGATCAGTTATGACTGAGAAGTGAATTCAATCCTCACTAGGCACTCCTTAATCTTGGCCTTATACCACAACTAAGCAATGTAAATCAATTTGGACATGGTGTAATGGTTAGCAAGCTTGTGTTACTAGATCAATTACTACTGAGTAGTGAGTTTGATTCTCACTGGGCACTCCTTAATCTTGGCCTTGTACCACAACTAAACTATGCTTAATAAATCAACTTTGAAGTGGCGAGCGAGCTTGTTTTGCTTGATCAGTTGCTATGAATAGTGAGTTTGATCTTCTTTGGATGTTCCTAAATATTTGGACTTGTGCCACAACTAGTCTATGTTTAGAAAATCATAAAAAGGTGTTTAATATATATATATATATATATATATATGTGTGTGTGTGTGTGTGTGTGTGTGTGTGTCTAATGGTGTAGCTAGTAATGTTTAAGGTTCGATTTCAAATCCATAATGTTTAAGATGAGTTGTAAAGAAGACATAACTAATAAAAAAAAACAATATATTATAAATTATTGGTTGATACAAAGATCGAAATTGCAATAAAAAACAAAACAATAAAAATCAAAAAAATAAAATGTTAAGAAAATATGAACAAAAAAATGGTTTCAAGATATAAAATGAAATTGAAAACATTAGCTAAATAGAAAGAAGAAAAAAAAAACTTGAATGTTAAAAGAAAGATATTTGAGAAAAAACTCAAAGGTGATGAGTAAAAAAAATAGACTGACCAGTAAAAATTATATTTGAAAATGGTATTGTGCATGTAAACAGAGAAAAAGAGGGAGGATATGATCAAAAATATTCACTAAGGATATGAAAACAATGAAACTGTAATCTTTATATATAAGCAACAGAAAGAGGAACATGTATGCTAAGAAAAAAAGTACATGAAAACTGATTTCTCATGATTTATGAAGAGCTACATTAGATGGGGATGTGCATTGTGGTGGTGCAGTTGATATCGATTCAGAATGACAAATTGGGGTGCCGAGTTCGAATTCCATTTTCTTTTTTTTTTAATCATATCACCAAGAGCAAGACGGTAATGCCACTGATGTGCAGGGGGCTACATAAGAGTGAAAAGATTGAAAAAGAGAAAGCCGGAAACCACATCCTAAACAGGGAACAAGGGATGAGCCTCTTCACCTAATTCCTTGCATTCACTTATGCACAAATACCCTTGGGAAAATTATTAATCCATCTCTTCCATCGAGTTATGGGTTAAATAATAGGACAGATTCTATAGCCTTGGCTGACAACCAGTCTACCGTAGAAAGCAATGGCAACCTACTGCAGGATAATCTTTTGCCCAGTGAGTCATGATCACCCAAAGCATGTATCATGTATAGCACTTAACGGACTAACATTAGATAGAGTGAGGTTTAAACGAGAGGTTGAATCTTTCATAAGTTAATCAACAAGAAAATAATAAAGAAATAGGTTAATGACTTGAGCTCATACAAGAGCAGTAAAAATATAGGTACCTTGAAAGTGGCAGTTGGTTTCAAGATAATTGAGTAAATCACTTTCGATATGATGTAATAGTTAGCAAGTTTGATTAAAAAAGAGTTACATTAGATGTGCCTGACATTTGAACTAAGAGTTGAGTCTTTTAAGAAAAGTTAATCAACAAGAAAAATATAAGGAGGTGAAATAACAATTTGAGCTAGTATAGTACTATTTTCTTGTACACAAAGAATTAATGAATAGGGTGACAAATACACCAAAAGCAGAAAAACATATGTATTCTTATTTAAAAAAGCAGAAATTCAAAAGACATATAGAATTTCCCATGGATGAGCAGAAACTTGGAGAGCCACGTGGTTATGAGCTGACAGCTGATTTATGCTTGTTGAATTTTAGCCAGTTAGCTTTGTGTAGTTGACATTTTGGATTCCTTTCTTCTGGCATGGTCTTGCTTATATTTAGGAAAGTAAATAGTCAATACTAGATTGGTCATTACAAACTTTCCATTAAAAGTCCATAAAAATACATGGGGAGCATATTGTTAGGTGGGTAGCTGATGTTGAATCGGTACCTGGGTGTAGGTTTGTGCATTTGATTATTAAGGATAAAATCTTTCTCTTAAAACAATGATTCAGTAATACAGGTTTCTCAAGTTCAGTAGCTGTTATCACTCTTTCTAGTATTGATGAAGGTTTCTACTGTTGAAATTAATAAAATCTTTCTTTAAAACAATTATTCAGTAATATAGATTTCTCAAGTTCAGTAGCTGTTATCACTCTTTAGTATTGATGGAGGTTTCTACTGTTGAAATTTATAAAATCTTTCTTTTAAAACAATTATTCAGTAATATAGGTTTCCCAAGTTCAGTAGCTGTTATTGTACTTCCCAGTATTGGTCCATTATTTAATTCACTTGACTAGTATTTCTCAATCAGTGTCTCCCAAAAACCAAGCAGTTCTCCAAGAAAGAGTGATAAATAAACAAATACATTTTTGAGTCATCTTTGTTTAATTTTCTGTTGGCAATTCTTTTTACACAATACAGCATTTTGTTGGAAAATCTCTGGCATTATAATCAATTATATTGGTTACTGATGTTATCTTTTTTGTTTGCAGATTTTTTTTGCGAATGAAAACTTTAGTGTGACATTTCATAAATGAGTATTTGATATTTATTTTTCATTGCCAATAAATTTGATAAAAAAAAAGTCATTTTTTCTTAAACCTGTTATCTGAAAAAAAAATTTTTACCACATGAACTACGATAAAGACAAAGTGATAGATATTAATGCTATATAACAATTTTTATGAAGACATTCCATGAGACATGAAAACTATTTTAACAAGGATAAAAAGATTGAGAAATGCTTCACTAGGTCAATGTTTTTCAACCTGATCTCATGGCATACTTGAACGTATGGTTAAATTTCAATCAGTCAGTCAGTCAGTTAAGTGTTATACATGATACATGCTTGGGCGATCAGGTCTCAAAAGAGACATAACTGACTGGGCAGTAGGTTGCCATTGCTTTCTGTGGTAGACTGGTTGTCAGCCAAGGCTATAGAACCTGGTCTGTCCTGTTATTTGACTCATAGCTAGAGGGGAAAGAGATGTATTATATTATTAAGAAGTAATTAATGAGGGATCAGTTTATTACTTAATGACAATAAAAAACCGACCCCCCACTTTATGACCAGTAGAAGCCTTATCATGATTCCAACTATTATATTCAGTCAATAAGTTAAGTGCCATACGTGATACACGCTTGGGCGATCAAGGCTACAGAATTCAATCTGTCCTGTTAGTTAACCCATAACTGGAGGAAAGAGATGGATTAATACCTTTCCCAAGGTTATTTGCGCGTAAGTGAATGCAAGGAATTCAAACTCCTTGTTTGAAATTCCAGTTGAATGGCTTGCATTCACTAAATTCGTAAATTTCCATGGCCCACTTAAATTATGTTGATAAATAAAGAGTAAAGTAATAGGCATACTTTTTATAATTTATTTATGAAAATTAATATTTAAAATTCTTAAAAAAAACAAAAAAAAACACTTCTTTTTCTGTTTGTTATAATTTAACATTTTATGAGATACCTGAGCTTGATGTTTTATTTTTAGAATATCTTCTTTGCAAGGTTAAGTTTTGGAGAGGCATACTATTAAATCTTTTTGTAAGGATTCTAGCTGTGATTGACATTTATTTTTAATATTGTTTATTGCAGAAAAGCTGACTTTGCACAAATGTGATGTCAAGAATATAAGAATTATTTTTATTGCTTTTCCATAATATTTAGCAATTCAACCTTAAGGTATAACTAAAATGATGTAATGTCTGTTGAATATTTTAATTGCAATCTTCTGTCATTTCTTATTTCTTTTAAGACCCTTCTGCAATGTTTAAATTTACTGTTGTACCTGCACTTAAAACAAAGGGTTTTCTCACCCAATGTATAGATTTTCTTATCTCAAGCGAAACTGTAGGAAAATATTTTTCTAAATTTGTATACAATAAATCTAAAGTTTGTAAAATTTGTTGAAAAAGATTTTTATTCAGTTTGCAGCTTTTTGAGTTCAAATATTTCTATTGCATTTTCTCTTTTAATCCTTTCCTTCTAAGTGTTGGTTGGTTCATTTAATCAGCGTATCAACCTTCATTAGGTTATTGAAGACTCAAAATTGTTTTGATTGGTTTTATTTAGTTAGTTTGTTTAATTGTTTTTGTTTTGTTTCTGTATATAATCTTGACTACAATAGCCTGCATTTTATATAATTAGTTATTTTAATAGTGTCATTTATTTGTTTTATTGTTTTTGTTTGTTTATATTTTTTTTCAAAAAAGGTTTTGTTGGTAAGATTTTTCATTCAAAAAGTATTTTGTTGATAACACCTTTCAAGTGTATTTGTACACAAGTGAATATAACGTATCCAAGCAGTCACCCTTGTTGGTATATACCATAATTAACTTTGCTTAACTTTGTGACTATGCAGGAGATCAGTTATGCCTGTGTAGCAACGACTGCATTTTTTTATTTCTTATTCCTTCCAAGTGTATTTGCACACAAGTGAATATAATGTATCCAAGCAGTCACTCTTCTCGGTACATATCTTGCTTGACATTGTTTAATTTTGGTGACCATGCAAGAGATCAGTTATGCCTGTATAGCAACTACTGCATTTTCTCTTTTAATCCTCTCCTACCACGTATATTTGTGCTTAATTGAATATAATGAACCCAATATAGATTAGAACTCAGCTCTCTGAATAACAATTTTGAGCCATTATTCCCTATACCACATCCTATTCATGTTGGTATTGAACATACTTGACATTGCTTAACATACAGGAGATCGGTTATGCCTTTACAACAATTACTTTCTTTAGAGGGTATGTGCATGTGTCTCAGTTTGTTTTTGCAATTGATTGAATGATTAAGCTACCACAGTTGGGATCATTGCAAAATCTATCCTCTTTTTGTTAGCTGCATAGGACATATTTCTCCTGTGCTACATAAGAGGTTGCATTCAAGATTTTACATCTATGAAAATATGTCTCTGAAAGCTTTAAGTTTAGGTCCTGGGCATGACAGTGGCAGTATTGCCTTGCTTAAGGTAAAATGATTATAAAAAAAAAAATTGATTGATAAAATCATCATAAAATTCTTACTCAAGATGACCATCTCACTTCCTTTTGCAATAAAAGCTACCTGAGAGAATCATCCATCAAGGAATATAATTCTAAAAAAAGCTTCATGAGATCATCATCCATCAAGGATTATAATTCTGTATATAATCTTGACTACAATAGCCTGCATTTTATATAATTAGATATTTTCATAGTGTCATTTACGACTTTTTTTACTAATGATTTTTGTGCTGGTGCTTCTTTGCATAGTAAACTGTTAAAATAATTTTGGGATACTTTTTTGTGCAAGACCTTTTATACTGACAGACATTGATGGGGTTCCACCTGTACAAATCATTAGATTCCTCAAATGCAATTTCAAAAACATTTACTTAATTAAGGTGAGATGTTACGCGAAATGCTATATTTTTAGATAAATCCTTAAGATGCTGAGAAAAGGCTTCATCTGAAAGCACAACTTTTAAAATTTTTGTTTTGTATTCTTCAAACATACAGTAGTCTGATAAAATAATTTATTCTGTAATAGTTTGAGATATTTTTTCCTAGAAACAATTTTTGTCAAGAGCTGAGTTTGAATTCCGGTTAAATTTGACGCATTTACTTATATGCAAATACCATTAGGAAAGTTATTTATACATCTCTTCTACCTCCAGTTATAGTTTGAATAGTAGAACAGATTAGGTTCTATAGCCTTGGTTGACAACCAGTCTACCACAGAAAGAAATGGTAACTTACCCAAGTGTGTATCATGTATTTTTGCAATTTCTGCATCTGCATAACACACTTTTTGTGCTTATTCTGATATCCTTATTCTGATATCCTTCCATATTTGGTTTATATTTTTGCTTGTTTAGTATTACTGAGTTCAAGTCATTTGAAATATTCCACTGGCTTTTCTGATGAGTGAGAATGTATGGATTGTAAAGGATTCTTTAATTTGCTTGGAGCATTAGCTTCATTTGCTAATGTTGCACCACAAATTACACATGTGAGATGTTGTGGATTTCCTTCACTATATATGAAATCAAATGATAAATAATTTCTATTATGTTGACAATGAGTGTACTTCAGCCATAAAAAATGACAGCAAAATATTTCAGAGGATTATTAGCTGTTTCCTCACAGGTTATCCCATGCCTAAGTGTGACAGGAGGAAAATTATATATGCAAATAGATACACAGTAATGGTATAATATAATAGAGAGGAAGAGAGGAGTTGAAATGAATACACAATAGAATATTTTAATATAATAGAGAGAAAGTTATACAAATGAATACACAATGGTCTTTAATATATTGAGAGGAAGAGGATTATGCCAGGTACATTTAATATAATAGAGAGAAGAGAAGGTTATACAAATAGTTACACAGACCATAATATAATAGAGGAAGAGAGGTTATACAAATAGATACACAACGGTCTTTAATATAATAGAAGAGGAAGAGAGGTTATACAAATAGATACACAGCAGTCTTTAAATATAATAGAGAGAAGGGGAGTTATACAAATAGATACACAATAGTCATACAATATTATAATAATAGAAGGGAAGAGAGGTTATACAAATAGGTACTGACTAGTCTTTAATATAATAGAGAAGAAGGAGGTTATACAAATAGAATACACAATGGTCTTTAATATATTAGAGAGGAAGAGAGGTTATACAAATAGATACACAAGTCTTTAATATAATAGAAAGGAAGAGAGGTTATACAAATAGATACACAACGGTCTTTAATATAATAGAGAGGAAGAGAGGTTATACAAATAGATACACAACAGTCTTTAATATAATAGGGAAGGAAGAGAGGTTATACAAATAGATACACAATGAGTCTTTAATATATTAGAGAGGAAGAGGTTATACAAATAGATACACAACGGTCTTTAATATAATGAAAGGAGAGAGAGTTTATACAAATAGATACACAGACAAATTCTTTAATATAATAGAGAGAGAGAGAGAGGAAGAGAGAGAGTTATACAAATACTTAGATGCAACAGTCTTGTATAATAAAGAGAGGAAAGAGAGGTTATACAAATAGATACTAGCAGTCTTTAATATAATAGAAGAGGAAGAGGTTATACAAATAGATACACAATGGTCTTTAATACTCGTAGAGAGGAAGAGAGGTTATACAAATAGACACACAATGGTCTTTAATATAATAGAGAGGAAGAGAGGTTATGCAAATGATACTGATGGTCTTTAATATAATGAGAAGGGTTATGAAATAAGACACACAGTAGTCTTCAATATAATAGAGAGGAAGAGAGGTTATACAAATAGATACAATGATCATAATATAATGAAAGAGAGGAAGAAGAGAGGTTATACAAATAGATACACAACGGTCTTTAATATAATAGAGAAGAGAGAGGTTATACAAATAGATACACAACGGTCTTTAATATATTAGAGAGGAAGAGAGGTTATACAAATAGATACACAACAGTCTTTAATATAATAGAGAGGAAGAGGTTATTATACAAAATATAGATACACAACGGTCTTTAATATAATAGAGGAAGAGAGGTTATGCAAATAAGTACACAACGGTCTTTAATATAATAGAGAGGAAAGTTGTACAAATAGATACACAATGGTCTTTAATATAATAGAGAGGAAGAGGTTATACAAATAGATACTAGTAGTCTTTAATATAATGAGGAAGAGGTTATGCAAATAGATACTGGGTGTAATATGACAGAGAGGAAGAGAGGTTATACAAATAGATACACAACGGTCTTTAATATAATAGAAGAGGAAGAGAGGGTTATGCAAATAGATACCAACGGTCTTTAATATAATAGAGAGGAAGAGAGGTTATACAAATAGATACACAGCAGTCTTTAATATAATGAAAGAGGAAGAGGTTAAAATAGATACACAATGGTCTTTAATATAATGAAGAGGAAGAGGAGTTAGCAAATGAATGCAACTTCAGTCTTTAATATAATAGAGAGGAAGAGGAGTTGTAAATAAGACCTTTAATAGGTATTTAATATAATAGAGAGGAAGAGAGGACATACCAAATAGATACCAATGTAGTCCTTTAATATAATAGAGGAAGAGAGGTTATACAAATAGATACACAGTAGATATTTATTAATAGAGAGGAAGAGAGAGAGTTATACCAAATGAATACACAGAGTCTTTAATATAATAGAGAGAAGAGGAGATTATACAAATATAGATACACAACGAAGTCTTTAATATAATAGAGAGAAGAGGTTATACAAATAGATACACAATGGTCATTTGTATAACAATAGAGAGAGAGGTTATACAAATAGATACACAACGGTCTTTAATATAATAGAGAGGGAGAGAGGTTATACAAATAGATACACAACGGTCACACAATATAATAGAGAGGAAGAGAGGTTATACAAATAGATACACAACGGTCTTTAATATAATAGAGAGGAAGAAGGTATACAAATAGATACACAAAGATATAATATAATGAGAAGGGAAGAGGTTAAATAGATACTAGTAGTCCACAATATAATAGAGAGGGAAGAGGTTATGCAAATAGATACACAATGGTCTTTAATATAATAGAAGAGAAGAGGTTATACAAATACGATACACACTTGGTCTTTAATATAATAGAGAGGAAGAGGTTATACAAATAGATAAAATGAAATGTTAATATAATAGAGAGGAAGAGGTTATACAAATAGATACACAACGATTATTTTGTATAATGGGAAAGGAAGAGAGGGTTATACAATAGATACACAACGGTCTTTAAAAATAATGAAGAAGAAGAGAGGTTATACAAATAGATACACAACGGTCTTTAATATAATAGAGAGGAAGAGGTTATACAAATAGATACACAACGATGCTTTAATATAATAGAGAGGAAGAAGAGAGGTTATACAAATAGATACACAATGGTGCTAATATAATAGAGAGAGAGGTTATACAAATAGATACACAACGGTCTTTAATATAATAGAGAGAAGAGAGGTTATACAAATAGATACACAATGGTCTTTAATATAATAGAGAGGAAGAGAGGTTATACAAGTAGATACACAACAGTCTTTAATATGGCAGAAGGAAGAGAAGGGATTATGCAAATAGATACACAATGGTCTTTAATATAATAGAGAGGAAGAGGTTATACAAATAGATACACAATGGCTCTTTAATATAATAGAGAGAGGGTTATACAAATAGATACACAACGGTCTTTAATATAATAGAGAGGAAGAGAGGTTATAAAATAGATACACAATGGTCTTTGGCATGTAATAGAGAGGAAGAGGTTATACAAATAGATACACAACGGTCTTTAATATAATAGAGAAGAAATAGATACGTGGTCTTTATTATAATGAAAGGAGGAAAGGAGGTTATACAAATAGATACACAACGGTCTTTAATATAATAGAGAGGAAGAGGTTATACAAATAGATACACAATGGTCTTTAATATAATAGAGAGGAAGAGAGGTTATACAAATAGATACACAATGGTCTTTAATATAATGAGAGGAAGAGGTTATACAAATGAATACTGTGATCTTTAATATAATAGAGAGGAAGAGGAGTTATGCAAATAGATACACAATGGTCTTTAATATAATAGAGAGGAAGAGGTTATGAAATAGATACACAATAAAATGTAATATATTAGAGAGAAGAGGTTATACAAATAGATACTAGCAGTCTTTAATATAATAGAAGAGGAAGAGTTGTACAAATAGATACACAACGGTCTTTTAATATATTCAGAAGGAAGAGAGGTTATACAAATAGATACACAACCCAGATGTTATTATAATGAAGAGGAAAGTTGTAAAATGAATGCAACGGTCTTTAATGTAATAGAGGAAGAAGAGGTTATACAAATGAATGCACAATGGTCTTTAATATAATAGAGAAGAGAGAGTTATACAAAATAGATACACAATGGTCTTTAATATATAATAGGAAAGTTATACAAATAGATACACAATGGTCTTTAATATAATGAAGAGGAAGAGAGGTTATGCAAATAGATACACAATGGTCTTTAATGGTAGAGAGGAAGGGTTAATATGAATAGATACATAATGGTATTTAATATAATAGAGAGGAAGAGAGGTTATACAGATACACAATGGTCTTTAATATAATAGAGAGGAAGAGAGGTTATACAAATAGATACACAATGGTATTTAATATAATAGAGAGGAAGAGAGGTCATACAAATAAATACACAACAGTCTTTATTATAATAAAGAAGTTATAAATATATTTTTTTCTTCGCTACTCAGTGACATAGTTGTTGCAAAAAAATAAAATAAGGCACTGTTAAAGAGCAGCCATGTGTCAAGAGCTTTAATGACTGGTAGTAAAAAAAAAATGAACTGAGTTGGATTATTAGCTGCTTCCTCACAGGTTATTCCCTGCCTGAGCATGACAGGAGGGAAATATATATATATATATATATATAGGTATAGTTGTCAGTCCGTAAACTGTGAGGATAATCCAACAAGATTTTGTTAATATAAAATAGGTAAATCCTTATATGAGCTCGATGGGTATTAACCAAAGGGATAGAAGTTTATAAAGGAAAACTCAACACCCCCATGTGGATTTAAGTTAATTGAAGTAGGTGGGTTGACCTGACGGGGTCAAAGATACAACTAAAGTCAGGTGAACTGGTTTCTCTCAGAAGTCATACCAGCTAAGACAGTCAAATAACTTCACACAACCCACATTTGGGACTATATCTCTTTCTCCCCTCCACTCCTATTCCTTCATTTCTGTCTTCCCTACTTCCCCTCACAAATATTGTCATTTATTTATTTGTTTGTAATTTTATGTTTATTATTATTATTTTTATTATGTTTCCTCTTCATTTTAGAAAAAGCTCATTCAAAATTTTATGTCAGATGGAGGAATATTGTAAAAGGGTCTGATGAGATGAGTTTTAAACTCATTGAAATGAACTATAGTTTATAACTATTATGACGTGTTGAGTTTTCCTTTATAAACAAAAACTTAAATGTATATATATTTGTTTTGTTTTTTAATTTGTGTATTTAGGCTGCAAGTTTTCTTTTAGACATGTCAGATTAAATAAATCGCAAACATTGTGTCTGCTTATTTTTAATAAAATCTGTTCATACACATGGATAATCTTTCACATATTATAACTGAAAGATATCAGAAATGAGCTGTAACATTGACAGATGTTATTATCATTCATTTCTCAAGTGTTGTAGTTATGTTTTGTTACCATAACTCACACGTCTGAAGATGATCTGGGAAAGAGATTGAAAGTACTTGGGTACAGTGGTCAAAATATTGCGATAATAATAACAAAGATATATCCAAATTTGCAGTGTGTGCCTCAGGAATGAGGCTTTAATCTCCTAGCTTAAATGATTAAAGCATAGATTTGTGAATTTTGTGACAGTAATTGACAGTTTAACCCCTGGGATGGCCAGTATATATTTGGACTCAGTGGAAATGGGGTAAGCAATAAATGAACAGTACTAAATAAGAAGAAATGATATCCCTAGATACAGTCAGTAGAATAAGAACAATAGTCAACACAAATTAAATAATGGGTTTATCTGAGCCAGGCTTAGAAACTATGAAATGGAAATGGGTAAAGCAATAATTGTGCAGAACTGGCCAAGATATCCCAATACATGGTTAGTAGAATGAGAAGATTACTTAGACTGACATGGACCTGAAGAAGTCTGGCTGAGACATTGGAATAATAACAACAAAGATGAGAATAATAGTCCCCATATAAATAATCTAAATGATAATTTCTCATTTCAGAAGTTCGGATATAAATTAAGATTAAAAGTAGTTGGGGATAGAAATAAAAAATGTGCTGGTTATTTTACATTAAAATCTTAAAGTTCAAACTTTCAAATTGACATTTTGATGTCCTGTTTCTGGATGTTTAACTAAACCATTCAGTTTTTTTTATCCCTTTTGTTTTTCAATGTTATTATTTTTAATTATACTATATCAGATAACATATCTTCTTCACATATATATAGACTACTAATACAATAGGGAATAATTAAAAACAATAATGATAAAAATAGAGAGAAAGACAAAAGCAATAAAAAACTAAGTGAAGTTTCTTTTTAGTTTCATAATCACCGGGGAGCCGAGTTCGAATTCCAGTTGAATCCATTGTATTCACTTACGTGCAAATACCCTTGGGAAAGGTATTAATTCATCTCTTCCTTCCACTTATGGGTTAAATAGCAGGACAGATTGGGTTCTATAGCCTTGGTCGGCAACCAGTCTACCGCAGAAAGCAATGGCAACCTACTGCAGGATAATCTTCTGCCCAGTCAGTCATGTCTCGAAAGAGACATGATCACCCAAGCATGTAACATGTATAGCACTTAACTGACTGAATCATTTCACTCCAAGAAAGATAGGAACACCACTGGTGTACAGGGGGTTACAGTGAGAGAAAAAACAAGGTACAGGGGATGTCAAAAAAAGGATGGAAATCAAGGAGAGAGGTGATGGCAATTGATGTTACATTTAAACTTTTGGAGGTTGTAGCTATCAAAGAAGCAAGTATACAGAAAGGAGTTCCACAAACGGGAAGTGTCAGAAAAGAAACTGTTAGTGTAGAAGTTGTGGTTATATTTAGCTAATTTGATGGTAAAAGGGTGGACCTCGACGCCAATCTAGTCAGTCAGTTAAGTGCCATACGTGATCCACGCTTGGGCGATCATGTCTCGAAAGAGACATGACTGACTGGGCAGAAGATTATCCCGCAGTAGGTTGCCATTGCTTTCTGCGGTAGACTGGTTGTCAGCCAAGGCTATAGAGCCCAATCTGTCCTATTATTTAACCATAACTGGAGGGGGAAGAGATGTGTTATATTATTAAGTAGTAATTTGTGGGGGATCAGTTTATTACTACATAACAATATAAAATGAATCCCCCCATTTTATTCCCAGTAGAAGCATTAACCATATTTTCAACTATTATATCAGTCAGTCAGTTAAGTGCCATATGTGATACACACTTTGGGCAATCATGTCCCAAAAGAGACATGACTGACTGGGCAGGAGATTATCCCACAGTAGGTTGCCATTACTTTCTGCACTAGACTGGTTGCCAGCCAAGGCTATAGAACCCAATCTGTCCTGTTATTTAGCCCATAACTGGAAGGAATAGATGGATTAATACCTTTCCTAAGGGTATTTGTGCAATGAATTCAGCTGGAATTCGAACTCTGCTCCCCAATTTCTCGTCCCGAGCTGATATCCAATGCACCACAATGCACAAATACATGTGGTCAGGGCACCTGGGAAAGAAGCTCATCAGAGTAGTTGCCATAAAAATACTTGTAGAAAAGGCAGAGGGAAGCCACATCACATTGGCGAGAAAGTGACTAAAGGTAGGCTGTCAAGTCAGGATCAATTACATTGCAGATCTTCCTTTGGATTTTGTTGAGAACCTCGAGATTAATGAAAACATCAGACATTAAAATTTAAATTTAAAGCTGGGCATTTCTGTATCTTTAATGTTTTGATATAAACAAACCAGCACTTGTTGTATTTTTCTCCGTCTTTCTTTCAACCTTTTGATATATAAGACGAATTCCATAAATGGAACGGTTATTAGTCTGAAGAAGTCTCACTTTCAAACACTTCCCTAAAATGTGTTTTCATATTGTCATTCTCTTACCAACAATTACTTTGCGAGATATATATATATATATATATATATATATATATATATATGTGTTATCATTTATTCAGTAATGAATTAGAACACTCTCAGCTATTGGGCATGTATAATGATAATATACATGCTAAAATGTCTGCCTCCTACCAAGCACCCATAGCTCAGAGGTAGAATCACCGACTGACGCCAGTTTGGACAGGTTTCAATCCTGGGTAAAAAGCAATCGGATGTCTAACTGTACTTATGAGCTGTGATGCAGCAAAACAAATCTGTCTGCGGATGACTATATATATATATATATATATATAGGAAAAATATATGACAAAATGAAAAATGCACTTGTGACATGTTTTGACCATTAGGACATCACTGAACTAGATTTTCAAGTTGGTATGACTACACATGCACATGGATAAGTTATCTAGGAATTTTTAATTTAATTTTTTTAACATCTTCATAATTTGTTTTCTTATATATATATATATATATATATATATATAAAACAAATTATAAAAATCTTCAATACTGTAGGAGTTACAATTGACATAAAAACAAATCTAAAAATAATAAATTTCTTAGACATAGCACTCAAGTAAAAAAAAAAAACAAACAAACAAACACAAAACACAAACCCAAAACTATCACATATAACTAAAAATATAAATATATTAACACACAAGCATGACAAGAAACAGAAAATCATGTAACCAACACCAAACGAAAAAAAAAATCACATGTAAAGCCCATAAACATAAATACACAAAAGAACACAAACACTTAACTCTGCCCTAAAAAACCCTTCAAGTGTTATACTAACTCAGTAGAAAAAGCTCACCCTAACACAATCAAAAGAGGTGAACCTAAATGACAAGAAGAAACCAACTTATTATAAAGCAATTAAGTGGACACTCCTTCACGCAGACAATAAAAGAATCAACCACCTGTAAATAATACATCAAAAAGAAGTCAAAACAACAAAAACAATTGAAAACAATTAACCACCTGCAGACCATTCACATAACAAAATATCAAATTATACCTCTCTCCAAAAGAAAAAAAACTGGAAAACAACAGCAAATTGAAATTTAGCCCTGACAAGTAAAAACATCATCATGGTGTCTTTGCAAATCTATAAAGTTGAACTGACTCTGCTAAGTGATTAACTTCTCTACATTAATCCTATTACTGCTCTGTCTCAATAGTGAACACTTTAGAACAAAAGCCTGCAAAATATCATTTTCACAGTAAACCACTGGAAAAATAACAATATTAGCACTAAGCATTATCATAACACAACCATATATATATATATATATATATATATATATATATAAAATTAATACAAATAAAAGGTTTGTCACTTAGCAGATTGATATTACATTCAGTATCCAGACTCCAGGATGTGCGTTGTGGTGCATTGGATATTGGCTCGGAATGAGCAATCGGGGAGCCGAGTTCGAATTCCAGCTGAATTCATTGCATTCACTTATGTGCAAATACCCTTGGGAAAGGTATTAATCCGTCTATTCCTTCCAGTTATGGGTTAAATAACAGAACAGATTGGATTCTATAGCCTTGGCTGGCAACCAGTCTACCGCAGAAAGCAATGGCAACCTACTGCAGGATAATCTTCTGCCCAGTCAGTCATGTCTCTTTCGAGACATGATTGCCCAAAGTGTGTATCACGTATGGCATTTAACTGACTGACTGATCCCGACTCCAGTGTTTCATAGACGGAACCTCTGGGAATCACTTTCTCTACTTGTCAGAGTGTGTGTGTGTGTGTGTGTATATATATATATATATATATATATATAT
>JBBBDQ010000894.1:6942500-7011532 GCA_037127315.1 Ascarosepion bandense | reverse complement strand
AAAAAATTTTAGTGTCTTCAATATTTTCTGGGAGTTTGAATATCTCGAAAATGCAATAGATTTATTACGTAAATTTTGAAAATTTCAAACTTTCAGAAAATTAATTTATCTTTCAGATAAATTAATAAAAATTGTTATATCATGTTGAAAACATTAGGTAACAATAGGAAACGCTTAGATTTTTAAAAATTTTGGAGGTTTCGATACTTTACAGATGTTTAAATCTTTGAAAATTACGTTGAAAAACTATGCGAAATCAGCTAAAAAGTGATACTTTTAGAGGTATATTTTGAAATTTTCAGAGTCTCAGAAAATTAATTCATCCTTAGGATAAATTAATGAAAATAGGTGAAACATGTTGAAACCACTTGGTATGAATAGAAAACACTTAGATATTAAAAAAATTTTAGGGTCTTCAATATTTTCTGGGAGTTTGAATATCTCGAAAATGCAATAGATTTATTACGTAAATTTTGAAAATTTCAAACTTTCAGAAAATTAATTTATCTTTCAGATAAATTAATAAAAATTGTTATATCATGTTGATAACATTAGGTAACAATAGGAAACGCTTAGATATTTAAAAAAATTTTGAGGTTTCGATACTTTACAGAAATATAAACTTTGAAAATTACGTTGAAAAACTATGCGAAATCAGCTAAAAAGTGATACTTTTTGAGGTATATTTTGAAATTTTCAGAGTCTCAGAAAATTAATTCATCCTTAGGATAAATTAATGAAAATAGGTGAAACATGTTGAAACCACTTGGTATGAATAGAAAACACTTAGATATTAAAAAAATTTTAGGTTCTTCAATATTTTCTGCGAGTTTGAATATCTCGAATATGCAATAGATTTATTACGTAAATTTTGAAAATTTCAAACTTTCAGAAAATTAATTTATCTTTCAGA
Source organism: Ascarosepion bandense (assembly GCA_037127315.1). Lineage (NCBI taxonomy): Eukaryota > Metazoa > Mollusca > Cephalopoda > Sepiida > Sepiidae > Ascarosepion > Ascarosepion bandense. The sequence goes on along the minus strand of JBBBDQ010000894.1, from coordinate 7,010,619 downwards.
TAAATTAATAAAAATTGTTATATCATGTTGATAACATTAGGTAACAATAGGAAACGCTTAGATTTTTAAAAAATTTTGGAGATTTCGATACTTTACAGAAGTTGAAAAACTTTGAAAATTACGTTGAAAAACAATGCGAAATCAGCTAAAAATTGATATTTTTGAGGTATATTTTGAAATTTTCAGAGTCTCAGAAAATTAATTCATCCTTAGGATAAATTAATGAAAATAGATGAAACATGTTGAAATCACTTGGTATGAATAGAAAACACTTAGATATTAAAAAAATTTCAGTGTCTTCAATATTTTCTGGGAGTTTGAATATCTCGAAAATGCAATAGATTTATTACGTAAATTTTGAAAATTTCAAACTTTCAGAAAATTAATTTGTCTTTCAGATAAATTAATAAAAATTGTTATATCATGTTGATAACATTAGGTAACAATAGGAAACGCTTAGATTTTAAAAAAATTTTGGAGGTTTCGATACTTTACAGATGTTTAAAACTTTGAAAATTACGTTGAAAAACTATGCGAAATCAGCTAAAAAGTGATACTTTTAGAGGTATATTTTGAAATTTTCAGAGTCTCAGAAAATTAATTCATCCTTAGGATAAATTAATGAAAATAGGTGAAACCTGTTGAAACCACTTGGTATGAATAGAAAACACTTAGATATTAAAAAAATTTTAGGGTCTTCAATATTTTCTGGGAGTTTGAATATCTCGAAAATGCAATAGATTTATTACGTAAATTTTGAAAATTTCAAACTTTCAGAAAATTAATTTATCTTTCAGATAAATTAATAAAAATTGTTATATCATGTTGATAACATTAGGTAACAATAGGAAACGCTTAGATATTTAAAAAAATTTTGAGGTTTCGATACTTTACAGAAATATAAACTTTGAAAATTACGTTGAAAAACTATGCGAAATCAGCTAATAAGTGATACTTTTTGAGGTATATTTTGAAATTTTCAGAGTCTCAGAAAATTAATTCATCCTTAGGATAAATTAATGAAAATAGGTGAAACATGTTGAAACCACTTGGTATGAATAGAAAACACTTAGATATTAAAAAAATTTTAGGTTCTTCAATATTTTCTGCGAGTTTGAATATCTCGAATATGCAATAGATTTATTACGTAAATTTTGAAAATTTCAAACTTTCAGAAAATTAATTTATCTTTCAGATAAATTAATAAAAATTTTTATATCATGTTGATAACATTAGGTAACAATAGGAAACGCAACGATTTTTAAAAAATTTTGGAAGTTTCGATACTTTACAGAAGTTTAAAAACTTTGAAAATTACGTTGAAAAACTATGCGAAATCAGCTAAAAAGTGATACTTTTAGAGGTATATTTTGAAATTTTCAGAGTCTCAGAAAATTAATTCATCCTTAGGATAAATTAATGAAAATAGGTGAAACATGTTGAAACCACTTGTTATGAATAGAAAACACTTAGATATTTAAAAAATTTTAGGGTCTTCAATATTTTCTGGGATTTTGAATATCTCGAAAATGCAATAGATTTATTACGTAAATTTTGAAAATTTCAAACTTTCAGAAAATTAATTTGTCTTTCAGATAAATTAATAAAAATTGTTATATCATGTTGATAACATTAGGTAACAATAGGAAACGCTTAGATTTTTAAAAAATTTTGGAGGTTTCGATACTTTACAGATGTTTAAATCTTTGAAAATTACGTTGATAAACTATGCGAAATCAGCTAAAAAGTGCTACTTTTTTAGTTATATTTTGAAATTTTCAGAGTCTCAGAAAATTAATTCATCCTTAGGATAAATTAATGAAAATAGATGAAACATGTTGAAACCACTTGGTATGAATAGAAAACAGTTAGATATTAAAAAAATTTTAGTGTCTTCAATATTTTCTGGGAGTTTGAATATCTCGAAAATGCAATAGATTTATTACGTAAATTTTGAAAATTTCAAACTTTCAGAAAATTAATTTATCTTTCAGATAAATTAATAAAAATTGTTATATCATGTTGAAAACATTAGGTAACAATAGGAAACGCTTAGATTTTTAAAAAATTTTGGAGGTTTCGATACTTTACAGATGTTTAAATCTTTGAAAATTACGTTGAAAAACTATGCGAAATCAGCTAAAAAGTGATACTTTTAGAGGTATATTTTGAAATTTTCAGAGTCTCAGAAAATTAATTCATCCTTAGGATAAATTAATGAAAATAGGTGAAACATGTTGAAACCACTTGGTATGAATAGAAAACACTTAGATATTAAAAAAATTTTAGGGTCTTCAATATTTTCTGGGAGTTTGAATATCTCGAAAATGCAATAGATTTATTACGTAAATTTTGAAAATTTCAAACTTTCAGAAAATTAATTTATCTTTCAGATAAATTAATAAAAATTGTTATATCATGTTGATAACATTAGGTAACAATAGGAAACGCAATGATTTTTAAAAAATTTTGGAGGTTTCGATACTTTACAGAAGTTTAAAAACTTTGAAAATTACGTTGAAAAACAATGCGAAATCAGCTAAAAATTGATACTTTTTGAGGTATATTTTGAAATTTTCAGAGTCTCAGAAAATTAATTCATCCTTAGGATAAATTAATGAAAATAGATGAAACATGTTGAAACCACTTGGTATGAATAGAAAACACTTAGACAGTAAAAATTTTTTAGGGTCTTCAATATTTTCTAGGATTTTGAATATCTCGAATATGCAATAGATTTATTACGTAAATTTTGAAAATTTCAAACTTTCAGAAAATTAATTTATCTTTCAGATAAATTAATAAAAATTTTTATATCATGTTGATAACATTAGGTAACAATAGGAAACGCAATGATTTTTAAAAAATTTTGGAAGTTTCGATACTTTACAGAAGTTTAAAAACTTTGAAAATTACGTTGAAAAACTATGCGAAATCAGCTAAAAAGTGATACTTTTAGAGGTATATTTTGAAATTTTCAGAGTCTCAGAAAATTAATTCATCCTTAGGATAAATTAATGAAAATAGGTGAAACATGTTGAAACCACTTGTTATGAATAGAAAACACTTAGATATTTAAAAAATTTTAGGGTCTTCAATATTTTCTGGGATTTTGAATATCTCGAAAATGCAATAGATTTATTACGTAAATTTTGAAAATTTCAAACTTTCAGAAAATTAATTTGTCTTTCAGATAAATTAATAAAAATTGTTATATCATGTTGATAACATTAGGTAACAATAGGAAACGCTTAGATTTTTAAAAAATTTTGGAGGTTTCGATACTTTACAGATGTTTAAATCTTTGAAAATTACGTTGATAAACTATGCGAAATCAGCTAAAAAGTGCTACTTTTTTAGTTATATTTTGAAATTTTCAGAGTCTCAGAAAATTAATTCATCCTTAGGATAAATTAATGAAAATAGATGAAACATGTTGAAACCACTTGGTATGAATAGAAAACACTTAGATATTAAAAAAATTTTAGTGTCTTCAATATTTTCTGGGAGTTTGAATATCTCGAAAATGCAATAGATTTATTACGTAAATTTTGAAAATTTCAAACTTTCAGAAAATTAATTTATCTTTCAGATAAATTAATAAAAATTGTTATATCATGTTGAAAACATTAGGTAACAATAGGAAACGCTTAGATTTTTAAAAAATTTTGGAGGTTTCGATACTTTACAGATGTTTAAATCTTTGAAAATTACGTTGAAAAACTATGCGAAATCAGCTAAAAAGTGATACTTTTAGAGGTATATTTTGAAATTTTCAGAGTCTCAGAAAATTAATTCATCCTTAGGATAAATTAATGAAAATAGGTGAAACATGTTGAAACCACTTGGTATGAATAGAAAACACTTAGATATTAAAAAAATTTTAGGGTCTTCAATATTTTCTGGGAGTTTGAATATCTCGAAAATGCAATAGATTTATTACGTAAATTTTGAAAATTTCAAACTTTCAGAAAATTAATTTATCTTTCAGATAAATTAATAAAAATTGTTATATCATGTTGATAACATTAGGTAACAATAGGAAACGCTTAGATATTTAAAAAAAATTTTGAGGTTTCGATACTTTACAGAAATATAAACTTTGAAAATTACGTTGAAAAACTATGCGAAATCAGCTAAAAAGTGATACTTTTTGAGGTATATTTTGAAATTTTCAGAGTCTCAGAAAATTAATTCATCCTTAGGATAAATTAATGAAAATAGGTGAAACATGTTGAAACCACTTGGTATGAATAGAAAACACTTAGATATTAAAAAAATTTTAGGTTCTTCAATATTTTCTGCGAGTTTGAATATCTCGAATATGCAATAGATTTATTACGTAAATTTTGAAAATTTCAAACTTTCAGAAAATTAATTTATCTTTCAGATAAATTAATAAAAATTGTTATATCATGTTGATAACATTAGGTAACAATAGGAAACGCTTAGATTTTTAAAAAATTTTGGAGGTTTCGATACTTTACAGAAGTTTAAAAACTTTGAAAATCACGTTGAAAAACAATGCGAAATCAGCTAAAAATTGATACTTTTTGAGGTATATTTTGAAATTTTCAGAGTCTCAGAAAATTAATTCATCCTTAGGATAAATTAATGAAAATAGATGAAACATGTTGAAACCACTTGGTATGAATAGAAAACACTTAGACAGTAAAAATTTTTTAGGGTCTTCAATATTTTCTGGGATTTTGAATATCTCGAAAATGCAATAGATTTATTACGTAAATTTTGAAAATTTCAAACTTTCAGAAAATTAATTTATCTTTCAGATAAATTAATAAAAATTTTTATATCATGTTGATAACATTAGGTAACAATAGGAAACGCAATGATTTTTAAAAAATTTTGGAAGTTTCGATACTTTACAGAAGTTTAAAAACTTTGAAAATTACGTTGAAAAACTATGCGAAATCAGCTAAAAAGTGATACTTTTAGAGGTATATTTTGAAATTTTCAGAGTCTCAGAAAATTAATTCATCCTTAGGATAAATTAATGAAAATAGGTGAAACATGTTGAAACCACTTGGTATGAATAGAAAACACTTAGATATTAAAAAAATTTTAGGGTCTTCAATATTTTCTGGGAATTTGAATATCTCGAAAATGCAATAGATTTATTACGTAAATTTTGAAAATTTCAAACTTTCAGAAAATTAATTTATCTTTCAGATAAATTAATAAAAATTGTTATATCATGTTGATAACATTAGGTAACAATAGGAAACGCTTAGATTTTTAAAAAATTTTGGAGGTTTCGATACTTTACAGATGTTTAAATCTTTGAAAATTACGTTGAAAAACTATGCGAAATCAGCTAAAAAGTGATACTTTTAGAGGTATATTTTGATATTTTCAGAGTCTCAGAAAATTAATTCATCCTAATGATAAATTAATGAAAATAGGTGAAACATGTTGAAACCACTTGGTATGAATAGAAAACACTTAGATATTAAAAAAATTTTAGGGTCTTCAATATTTTCTGGGAATTTGAATATCTCGAAAATGCAATAGATTTATTACGTAAATTTTGAAAATTTCAAAGTTTCAGAAAATTAATTTATCTTTCAGATAAATTAATAAAAATTGTTATATCATGTTGATAACATTAGGGAACAATAGGAAACGCTTAGATTTTTAAAAACTTTTGGATGTTTCGATAATTTGCAGAAGTTTAAAACTTTGAAAATTACGTTGAAAAACTATGCGAAATCAGCTAAAAAGTATACTTTTTGAGGGAGTATTTTGAAATTTTCAGAGTTTCAGAAACACCTCCATCCTTAGGATAAATTAATGAAAATAGGTGAAACATGCTGTTGAAACCACTTGGTATGAATAGAAAACACTTTAGATATTAAAAAAAATTTTAGGGTCTTCAACATATTTTCAGAGTTTGAATATCTCGAAAATGCAATAGATTTATTACGTAAATTTTGAAAATTTCAAAATTTTCGAGAAAATTAATTTATTCTTCAGATAAATTAATAAAAATTGTTATATCATGTTGATAATATTAGTAACAATAGAAACGCTTAGATTTTAAAAAAATTTTGAGGTTTCGATACTTTACAGAAGTTTAAAAATCTGAAAATTACGTTGAAAAACTATGTGAAATCAGCTAAAAAGTGATACTTTTTGTGTATATTTTGAAATTTTCAGAGTCTCTAGTAAATTAATTCATCCGTGATAAAATTAATGAAAATAGGTGAAACATAAGCGCAGTCCAATTGGTATGAATAGAAAACACTTAGATATTAAAAAATTTTAGGGTCTTCAATATTTTCTTGGAGTTTGAATACCTCGAAAATGCAATAGATTTATTACGTAAAGTTTGAAAATTTCAAACTTTCAGAAAATTAATTTATCTTTCAGATAAATTATTAAAAATTGTTATATCATGTTGATACCTTTAGGTAACAACAGGAAACGCTTAGATTTTAAAAAATTTTGGAGGTTTCGATATTTTACAGAAGTTTAAACTTTGAAAATTACGTTGAAAACTATGCGAAATCAGCTAAAAAGTGATACTTTTAGAGGTATATTTTGAAATTTTCAGAGTCTCAGAAAATTTATTCATCCTTAGTATAAATTAATGAAAATAGGTGAAACATGTTGAAACCACTTGGTATGAATAGAAAACACTTAGATATTAAAAAAATTTTAGGGTCTTCAATATTTTCTGGGATTTTGAATATCTCGAAAATGCAATAGTTTTATTACGTTAATTTTGAAAATTTCAAACTTTCAGAAAATTAATTTATCTTTCAGATAAATTAATAAAAATTGTTATATCATGTTGATAACATTAGGTAACAATAGGAAACGCTTAGATTTTTTAAAAATTTTGGAGGTTTCGATACTTTACAGAAGTTTAAAAACATTGAAATTTACGTTGAAAAACTATGTGAAATCAGCTAAAAAGTGATACATTTTGATGTATATTTTGAAATATTTAGAGTCTCAGAAAATTAATTCATCCTTAGGATAAATTAATGAAAATAGGTGAAACATGTTGAAACCAGTTGGTATGAATAGAAAACACTTAGATATTAAAAAAATTTTAGGGTCTTCAATATTTTCTGGGAGTTTTAATATCTCGAAAATGCAATAGATTTGTTAGTTTGTATATCTCCATAATGCATTAGATTTATTAGTTAAAATTTGAATATTTTAAAATTTCAGAAAATTAATTGATCTTTCAGATAAGTTTATAAAAATTATTATAACATGATGAAAACATTAGGTAACAATAGGAAACTCTTTGATTTTAAAAAATTTCTCGTGTTTACGATACTTTACAGAACTTTAAAATCTTGAACAAATACTTTGAAAAACTATGCGAATTCAGCTAAAATGCGATACTTTTTTAGGTATCTTTTGACATTTTCAGTGTCTCAGTAAATTAATTCTTCCTTAGGATAAATTAATGAAAATAAGTGAAACATATTGAAACCACTTAGTATGAATTGAAAACACTTAGATATTTAAAAGATTTTTGCTTTTCAATATTTTCTTGGAGTTTCTGATAAATTAATAAAACTTATTATAACGTGATGAAACATTAGTTAACAATAGGAAACGCTTAGTTTTGAAAAGATTTTTCAAGTATCGGTACTTTACAGAAGTTTAAATCTTTAACATATACTTTGAAAAACTATGCGACATCACCTATAATCTATACATTTTCTTTGGAATATTCAGTCTCTCAGTAAATTACTTCTTCCTTAATACGTAGATTTGAAGATGTTTTAGGGATTTTTGATTATTTACGGAAGTTTAATAACTTTTACAATCACGTTGAAAATCTCGGAATTCAAGGAAATTACAGTTTTAACGTAAATTTTTATACTTTCAATATTTCAGAGAATTTATTCATCCGGAAGTTAAATTAATGAAAATAAGTGATAAATGTGAAACCATTTTTTATAAATGAAAATCTCTCAGATTTAAAAGTTTTTAGAAGTTTTCGATATTTTACGTAATTTTAATCTCAACTAAATGCTATAATTTTCAACGTAAATTTTGAATATGTCTTACTTTCAGAAAATTATTTCATTCTTACCATATATTAATGCATGCTGAAAACATTTGGTATCAACTGAAAACATTTAGTTTTGAAAATCTTTCGAGGTTTTCGATACTTTACGCAAGTTTAAGAACTTTTACAAATACGTTGATAAACTACGCCGAAATCAAGAAAAGCCTTTAGTTTTTACGTAAATTTTGAAATTTTCAAAAATACGTAGAAAGTACGTTGAAAATCTGAGCAGAAATCATAAATAACTTAATTTAACGTAAATCTTGAAAGTTTTAATGTCTCAGAAAATGTATTCATCCTTAAGATAAATTAATAAAAGCAATTGAAACAAGATGAAACACTTGCTCTAAATGGAAAACACTTAGATTTTTGAAAAATTTTAGAGTTCTTCGATTTTGAAATTTTCATTGTCTCTTAATTCATTCCGGTTAATGAAAATAAGTGAAGCATGATGAAACCACTTGCTATCAATGGAAAACACTTCGATTGTTTAAAAAATTTGGGTTCTTCGATATTTTACGGAAGTTTCAAAATCAACAAAATCCTATAGTTTTTCACGTAAATTTTGGAAATTTCAATCTTTCAGAAAATTATTTTATCCTTAACATAAATTAAAGAAAATTAATATAACATGATGAAATATTTAGTCTCAATGGAAAAACTTTTCGATATTTACGGTAGTTTAAAATCTTTTACAATACTTTGAAAAACGAATAACGAAATCAAGAACATGCTAAAGATAAATTTTGAATTTTTCATAGTTTTAGAAATTTAATTCATCCTTAAGATAAATTAATGAAAATTGTTTCAACATGATGAAGACACTTGGTATCAATAGAAAACACTTAGATTTTAAAACCTTTTTGTGTCTTTGATATTTTACGTAAGTTTCAAAATAAACAAAAACCTTGTAAATTTTGAAATATTCAAATTTTCAGAAAATTGATTCATATGATTAAATAATAAAATTAATCAAAACATGATGAAACCACATGGTCGCAATTAAAAACACTTAGATTTTTTATAAAATTTTAGTGGTCTTGTACATTTTATGGAAGTTTCAAAATCAACAAATACCTATAATTTTGAACGTAAATTTTAAAATCTTTCAAAAAATTAATTTGTCCTTAAGATAATTTAATGAAAATTTTAAAACATCATGAAAATATTTGGTATCAATGAAAAACACTTACATTTTTGAAAATGTTAGGTGTTTTTCATAGTGTAATTATGTAGACTCTCAGATACCGATCTTCTTATCTTTTGCGTGACAAAAGGTGGTGGAAAAGATAATGACACAGCACTACTCCATTTTTGTTTACAGTATATGCTTTCAGACGATCAGGGAAAGTTTAGATTTCATCGTCAGTATTTTGATGCGTTACTATTTCTTGTAGGTTGCAAACATCAATACTGATTGCATTTGCTGGTCGTGATAAACAATTTGCTACAATATTTTGTGAGCCTTTTATGTAGGATATATTATTAACGTATTCACTAATGAAACTGAGGTGTCGTTGTTGTCTATCAGACTTTAATGGAGACTGGCTTTTAAAAGCAGTGCAAAGTGGTTTATGGTCAGTCATTAATAACACATTTCTTCCTTCCACTAGGTGTTTAAAATGTAATACTGCTAGGTACGCAGCTAATAGTTCCCTGTCAAACGCGGAATATTTTTGTTGGGATTGTGACAATTTTTTGAAAAGAAACCAATAGGGATGGGTTGGTTATCAATCATTTGATGAAGAGATGCTCCTGCGGCATAATAGAACTGTATGTCACTATCTGATAATTAATAGCCTTCGAGTAGGGAAAAGCTAGAGCGTTTACATTTGTTAAACAGTTCTTTATACTTTTAAAAGATTCAATCTCTTCCTTAGTAAGCGTTATTGTCTTAGATTTTTGTTCAAGACGCATTCGCTCTGTCAGCGGTAATATTATGTTGCTGAAATTTGGGACAATAAAAATTCGCCATTCCAATAAATCTGCGTAAGGATTTAAAATCATTTGGTTGAGGAAATTGCGTAAGTTCATTTAGTTTCTTTGTACTAGGTTTAAGTCCATCAGCTGAGATGTGAAACCCTAGAAATTCGAGCTCAGTAACAACAAATGTACATTTTGAAAGAGAGATTTTAAAATCATACTCACTGAGTTTCTGTCGTACTTCCTCAAAATATTTTTAATGGCTATCTTCGTCTTCCGAGAAGATAAGGATATCGTCAATGTAAGTGAATGTACATTCCAGGTCACGAAAAATACTGTCCATCATTCAAACCGAAAGATATATAATTGTACTAGTATAATCCAAAAGGTGTGGTTATCGCTGTTTTACATCTGTCATCGGGGTGTACTGGTATTTGGTGATATGCTGATGACAGGTCGATTTTCGAGAAAACATTTTTGTTGTGCAATTTAGATGACAGAGAATTTGTGTTTGGTATTGGATAGCAATCAGGTTTTGTTATTGCATTTAGTAACCTGTAGTCACCTGTAGTCTGTAAGTACCGTCTGGTTTAGGTACCATATGTAGGGCTGCACTCCATTCTGACGTTGAAGGGGAAATTATTCTAGTTTTCTGGAGTTTACGGAATTCCTCCATCGCTATTTTGTATTTTGGGGTTGATAACTATCGAGTTTTTGCGAAGGAAGGAGGATTACTTCCAGTTTAAATCCTGTGGAATACCTTGGGTTTGAAAGCGTTGCTATTTTGATGTGGTGAGATTATATTTGGATATTTCTTTATAAGATTTTTGACTGTTATGTCTGTAGGATTGTTTGGATAAATATCAATGTTCATTATCGTTGAAGACGGTTGTGCTTTAGATTGTCTATTTGTTATCGTATTTATTAATTTACTACTAGTACAATCAACCAATATTTCACAGTGGCTCAAGAAGTCATAACCTAGGAGAGGTTTGGTCGTTTCTGCAACAAGAAAGGTCCAAGTAAAGTCTCTTCTGAGGCTATTTAGTGCTAACGTGTTTACTGCTTGACCAGAGCATTCTATTTTTATTCCGTTAGCTGCTACAATAGAGATTTTGGTTGGGTGGCTGATGACACCGTTTAGATATTGTTTTGGTATAACTGATACAGCTGCTCCTGTGTCTATAGAAAAATTTACTTTCTTAGCTCCTAACCGTGCGACTACTTCAAGATGCAGCGAATATGCAGAAGGTATCATATTACGCCGAATTCGTTTTCCGGGTTTATATTTGATACTGGTGAATTGGGTCTTGAACTTGGTTGTATTTGTACATTTTTCTTATTAGGCCATTTGCACCAGGGTTTGCAAAACTTTACGCGTTCAGCAAAGTAAAGATGTGCGCGATAGATTTTTTGGCTTTTGATCTCTGTGAAATGGAAGGATACTAGGGTGAACTTTGCTTTGTTATATTTTGATATCTTTGCGGTTTTCGTTAGTGTTGACGATGGCTTTCTCCGAACACTTGTTGAATATGTGTTTGTTAAAATATAGAAGATCATCGGACATTTTTCCTAGCCGGTTATTTCCAGATCTGTTTGCGCGACTATAAGTAGTTTTAAAGAAGGAGGCAGCGCTTGTATAAATTTATGTCGGACAATGTCTTCATTTGCTCCTATACGACTTGCTAACGACATCAGTTCGTTAAAATAAGTCGAAGGTCGTCCTGATATTCCTGAAGATGACATCAGTTTGTCGAGCATCTCTGATTTTAATTTTTCATATGCAGATTACTTCCTTTAAGGTATTGGAATCTTTTGAGTGTAATATATTCGTTGTTATTCTTCCTTCTATTTCTGGGGGAAGAGCTGCCAAAGCGTGGTAGAATTTTTGTGTTGCTTGTTTTATGCTTGTGATGTTGAATTGCGCTTCCATTATCGCAAACCAGGCGAATACGTTAGACTCAATAAACATGGGTGTTTTGATTGTCACCGCTTGTATGGATGGATCCTGGTTGATGATCAATTGTTCTGTGTCGTTTCTTTTTTTCTGCCATTGTTCTTGTGGTTGAAGTTTTTTTTTTGTTTTTGGAGGTCAGGAGTCATCGGTTTATAGTGGGGTATCCGTTATAGTGAAGTGTATGTGTGTTGAAACAGATTAGTTTGATTTGGCCTTGTTAGTAGATAGCCCACTATAAGAGGGGTACAAAACAAGAAAATCAAATTGTATATAGAAACAGCAATATTATATATATATATATATATATATATATATATATATATATATATATATCAATTAAGGTTTTTGCAAATAAAAGTAATGTCTTTTGGTTGGTACAAATTTGTTAAAATGTTCATAGTAGTAATTGCTGAAAAAGTATGTGCGTATGTATTTGCGAGCGTTTGATGTTAGGAGTATCTTTGAAGTCTCCGCTCAGTCTTTCAGGTAGCGGTCAGTTAAGTGAATTGGTGAACAGTGAAGAAAAAAAGATGAGAGAGAAAGAGAGACAACAATAATACGATCGCTTGACGCTTGACAAGTGATGTGTTAATTATGTTCGTATTTTCTCTACTGTCGATTGGTTTCTTGCGTCGTCCTTTCATTTCGTTTTCGGGGGTTCCAAACAGGTCATTTGGGAATTCACACCCGGATATAATTCGGCGCTTCCTATTGGACGACAAATAAATTCGTGTCGACTCGGGAAAAGAGTCCGTAAAAGGAATTTGATATTTTTTTTATAATTAAAGATTATTTGAATTTTGTTTTTCTTTTTTTTTTTTACATGTTTCCTAGTCTGCTATTTGCCGAAAAACATTTCATACCGAGGTGTGAAATTTCGCGAGTTTTGTGTGCAAAGTTTGTACATTCCAGAAAATTCGTTTTTATTTTTTTCTAACAAAATCAATGTGTCAGATATCAATTTTAAATTTTTACACTTTGTTTTGTTCACTACATATTTAATCTGAATGACTCACTTTTGTATATTTACGCACCCACATACACACACGCCTACATATTCACTATCATTTGATGTTTTTCTCTCCCCACATTAATTTGCATAAACATTCTATTAGAACTTTCCAAAACAGTCTTTTGTTAAACACTAGCTAATTGCTCGTCATCAACAATTCAACAAGAAAAGTAACAGACATTTTTCCGCCAGTTTGATGAAGAATTTGGATGGATATAAAAACAACTGGCGGGCTCTTTCCAAACAGTTGCAGTCAGACGTTCGCTATCAGCCAGGCAATGGTCACTTAACGTACAGCAGCCTCCCGACTCATGGGAAGAACCTCTGCTAAATAATATGGCAGAGAGGCCAAGTTCTCACACACCTGCGCTAATTGCAGGTAGCAATTACGCGTCAATTTTATTTCTCAGCAGAGACAGTTGGTGCCAAAATTCAACTGCTGCAAACATGTTAACGCCCAACTCACTGATAGACAATTTTGCCTAATGCAATCACACACATTCAAACATTACTTCGAACACTCTTACTTTATGACAGGTTAATTATTCTTTAACCTAAACCTAATGCAACATGTGGACTGAACCAACGAACGTGTTAGTTTCTTTCAATCAAAGAAATTCTTTATTCAACCTTGTACATAATGTATAAAAAAGACAATGGGAAACAATTCAACATTTTTATAACCTACCTTTATAATTGCATTCCTAATCTTCTCAAAATCACCATGTATATTATTGTTTGAATACGTTTTATTCCTGTTGTTTCTCAGCTGTATCATTGTAATTTCTTATCCTGTCTTAGTTTCGTAATCCTGAATGTTGTATCAAATCGAATATAAATACTGTTGGAGAGTTTCAGAAATGTTAATCAACCAGTTCAGGAGAAATCCGAAGTTTATTGTCCTTGTACCTGACGTAATCTTCAACCTGAAGGTAACATTTTTTAAAACCCACTTTAGAATAGTGACCACCGACCGCAACAAATATTTATGCTTTTTTAATTTTGAAACACGTATATATGCAACTTTTCAACATTTATGCATTTTGAATTTAGAAATTTGAAAATATTTCCTCAATATTTTGTGCTTTTTTATTTTAGAAGTATGAAAATATGCTCTTTTTCATGAAAGTAGGCACTTTTTCATCATTGATACTTTTTTAATTGAAAAATATGAAAACAGGCCATGTTTCAACATTTATGCTTTTTGAATTTAGAAAAATAAGAATATCTTACTTTTCCTCAATATTTGGGATTTTCGAATTTAGACTATGCAATTTTTTAACATTTACGCTTTTTGTATTTAGAAATGTGAATATATGTCATTTTCTTTCAGAGTTATGATTTTCGTATTTAGAAATATTAAAATATCTCATTTTCCTCAAGATAGAATAGCTTTTAGAATTTAGAAATATGAAAATATGTCACTTTTCAATATTTATGCCTTTTTTCTTTAAAAGTATGAAATTATGCATCTTTTCTTCTTTATTTATGCTTTTCGTACTCAGAAATATGAAAATAGCTCTCTTTCACTCAATATATATGCTTTTTGAGTGTAGAAATATGAAACTATTCAATTTTTCAACATTTATGGATTCTGAATTTAGAAAAATACGAAATATGCATATTTTCTTTAATTTATAAGCTTTTTGAATGTATAAATAGGAAAAACGCAACTTTTGAGCATTTATGCTTTTTGAATTCAATATGAAAATATTTCACATTTCCTCATTAAATATGCTTTTTTACTTTAGAAATATGCAACTTTTCAACTTTTATGTTTTAGAATTTAGAAATATGAAAATATGTTACTTTTCCTCAATCTTTATGCTTTTTCAATTTAGAAATATGAAAATATGCAAACTTTCAACATTTATGGTCTTTGAATCTAGAAATATGAAAATATATCATTTTTTCTCAATATTTATGCTTTTTGAATTTAGATATATTATATAGGCAATCTTTGAACATTTAGGCTTCTTGAATTCACAAATATGAAAATATGTCAATTTTCCTCAATATTTATGCTTTTTGATTTCAGCATTTATGCTTTTTGAATATAGAAATATGAAAATATGCATCTGTTATTTTCCTCAATATTTATCCTTTTTCAATTACAAATATGAAAATATGCAACGTTTCAACTGTTAGGATTTTTGAAATTAGAAATATGAATATATCACACTTAAACATTTATATTTTTTGAATTTGGAAATACGAAAATATGCAAATTTTCCCTAATATTCATTTTTGGAATTTAGAAATATAAAAATATGCAACTTTTCCACAGTATTGCTTCTTGAATTTAGAATTATGAAAATATGTCAATTTTCAACATTTAAACTTTTTGAATTTAGAAAAACGAATCTACGCAAATTTTCGTTAATATTTATGCTTTTTAAAGTTACATATATGAAAATATGAAACTTTTCTACTGTTGTGCTCTTGAATCTAGAATTATGAAAATATATCACTTTTTCTCAATGTTTATGCTTTTTAACTATAGAAATATGAGAATATACAATTTTTCAAAAGTTATGCTTTTTGAATTTAGAAACGGAAATATTTTATTTTGCAACATTTATGCTTTTTTTTAATCAGAAATATGAAAATATGTCATTTTTTCTGAATATTTCTTCTTTTTGAATTTAGAAATATGAAAATATTCAACTTTTCAATATTTTTGATTTTTGAATTTGGATATATGAAAATAGGAACATATACAACGTTTCCTCAGTATTTATGCTATTTGGATTTATAAACATGAAAACAGCAACTTTTGAACATTCATGAATTTTTAATTCACAAATATGAAAATATGTCACTTGTCCTCGATATTTATGTTTTTAAATTTAGAAATATGAAAATATGCAACTAACTTTTATGCTTTTTGAATTTATAAAATATGCAACTTTTGTACATTTATGGTTTTTTAAATACGCAAATATGAAAATATGCAACTTTTTCTCAATATTTATGTCTTTTGTATTTAGAAATATAAAAATATGCAACTTTTCAACAGTCATAATTTCTCTCACTTTCTCTCAATATTTATGCTTTTTGCATCTAGAAATATAAACATATGCATTTTTTTAACTTTTATGGTTATTAAATTTAGAAATATATCTCACTTTTACTCAATATGTATGCTTTTTGAATTTAGAAATATGAAAATATGCAACTTTTCAACATTTATGAATTTTGAATTTAGATATATGAAAATAAGTGACTTTTCTGCAATATTTATTCTTTTTGAATTTAGAAATATGAAAATATGCAACTTTTCCTCAATGTTTATGTTTTTAAATTTATAAATACGAAAAAGTGCAACTTCTGAACTTTTTTCAATTCACAAATAAGAAAATATGTCACTTTTCCTCAATATTTATATATATTTTTATGTAAAAATATGAAAATATGCAACTTTTCAACTTTCATGATTTTTATTTTAGAAATATGAAAATATACAACTTTTGAACATTGAAGTTTTTTGAGTTCACAAATATGAAAATATGCAATTTTTCTTAATATTTATGCTTTTGAATTTTAGAAATATGAAAATATGAACTTTTTTTAACATTAATGATTTTTACAATTAGAAATATGGAAAAATGTCACTTTTCCTCTATATTTATCATTTTTAAATATAGCAGTATGAAAATACAGAACAATTCAACATTCATGCATTTTGAATTTAGAAATATGAAAATATGCAACGTTTTCTCAATATTTATACAATTTAAATTTAGAAATATGAAAATATACAACTTTTCAATAATTATGCTTCTTGAATTCAGAAATGTAGAAATATGTTAGATTTTAATATTAATGAATTCAGATTAAGAAATTTGAAAATATGCAAATTTTTCTTAATATTGATTCTTTGTGAATTTAGAAATATGAAAATATTTCACTTTTCAATATTTAAGCTTTTTGAATTTAGAAATATGAAAATATCTGACTTTTACTCAATATTTATGTTTTTGTATTTAGAAATATGAAAACATGCAATTTTTCAGCATTTATGATTTTTTAATTTAGATATATAAAAATATGTTACTTTTCTTCAATATTGTTGCTTTTTTAATTTAGAAATTAGAAAATATGCAGCTTTTCCTTTATACGTAAGCTTTCTCAATTAATAAATATGAAAATCTGCAAATTTTCAACGTTTATGCTTTTTGAATTCACAAATATGCAAATATGTCACTTTCCCTCAAATATGAGAATAACTTACTTTTAAACATTTATGCTTTTTGAATTTAGTAATACGAAAATATTCTACTTTTTCTCAATATATTTGCCTTTTGAATTTAGAAATATCAAATTATGCAACTTTTCAGCATTAATGATTTTTTTAATTTCGAAAGATGAAAAAATATCACTTTTCATCAATATTGAACTAAGAAATATATAACATTTCAACTATTATGCTTATTTAATTTAGAAATATGAAAATACGTCATTTTAAAACATTTATGCTTTTTGAATTTAGAAATACGAATCTATTGAATCTTTTATTCAATATTTATGCTTTTTGAATTTACAAATATAAAAATATGCATCTTTTTACATTTATGCTTTTTGAAGTCAGAAATAACAAATATGTTACTTTTCAACATTTATGCTTTTTCAATTTAGAAATATGAAAGGGTGCAACTTTTCAACATTTATGCTTTTTGATTTCAGAAATATGGAAATATGTCATTTTCCTCAATATTTATACTTTTTGAATTTTGATATATGATAATAACCAACTTTTCAACATTTAGGATTTTTTAAATTAATAATATGAAAAGGTCCATTTTTCCTCAAAATGTATGCTTTTTAAATTTTGAATCAGGAAATAATGCAACTTTTCAACATTTATGCTTTTTGAATTTTTAAATTTTGAAAATATGCATCTTTGACTCAATACTTCTGCCTTTTGTATTGAGGAAAATGAAAATATGCCACATTTCAACATTTTTTTAATTTAGAAATATAAAAATATGCAAATTTTCCTTATTATTCATGCTTTTTGAATTTAGAAATATGATTCTATACAATATTTCCTCAGTATTTATGTTTTTTTGAATAAGCCATTATGAAAATATGCATCTTTTCTACATTTATGGTTTTCTAATTCAGAAATAAAAAATGTCACTTTTCAATATTTATGCTTTTTCAATTTAGAAATATGAAAGTATGCAACATTTCAACATTTATCCGTTTTGAATATAGAAATATTATATGACACTTTTGATGTCATTGAATTTAGAAATATTAAAATATGTCAATTTCGTCAGTATGTATGCTTCTTGGATTAAGATATCTGAAAATATGCAAATATTCAATATTTATGCTTTTTGAATGTAGAAATATGACAATATGTCACTTTCCCTCAAATATGAGAATAACTCGCTTTTAAACATTTATGCTTTTTTAATTTAGAAATACGTAAATATTCTACTTTTTCAATATTTATGCTTACTGAATTCAGAAATATGAAAATATTCATCTTTTTTAGAATTTAGAAATCTTAAAATATACAACGTTTTTCTTAATATTTATGCTTTTTGAAATTAGAAATATGAATATATGTCACCTTTCCCCAGTATTTATGCTTTTTGATTTTAGAAGTCTGAAATTATGTAACTTTCAAGATTCATATTTTTAAATTTAGAAATATGAAAATATATCACTTTTCGGCATTTATGCTTTTGAATATAAAAATATGAGAATATCTCACTTTTCCTCAATATTCATGCTTTTTGAATTTACATATATAAAAATATGCAACTTTTTAACATTTATGGTTTCTGAATTTAGATATATAAAAATATGTCACTTTTTAACATTTCTGGTTTTCATATATACCGGAAAGGGATATATATATTATTCGAAGTGGCTAAGTGGTTTTGGCAAGTGTAACCGGGTAGGACAATCTAGCAAGTAGCTGTAATGGACTGGTACTCGTCGTAGTCGTATACAGAATGCTTAGGCGTAGACTTATGCAATAGGCGTAATCCTAAGTGCCCCCGCCTTAGTCTGTATTTATGGCTGACACCAGTCAATCATATTACTGTGAGGAGGAAGTAAGGTGTATGCATATTCATTACATCAGTTTTTTAATTTAGCAATATAAAAATATGCCACTTTTACTCAATATATATGATTTTTTAATTTAGATACATAAAAGTATGTCACTTTTCCTCAATATTTATGATTTTTAAATTAGAAATATGAAAATATGAAACTTTTCAACGTTTCTGATTTTTGAATTTAGAAATAATATCTGAAAACTTTGAAACATTCACGCTTTTTTAATTTAGAAATATTAAAATAAGTCACTTCTCAACATATGCTTTTTCCATTTAGAAATATGAAAATATTCAACTTTTCCTCAATATTTAAACTTTTCGACTTTAGAAATATGAAAATATGCAACTGTTGAGTATTTATGCTTTTTGAATTTAGAAATATAAAAACAACTCTCTTTTCTCAATATTTCCCCTTTTGAATTTAGAAATATGAAAATATGTATCTTTCCAACATTTATGGTTTTTGACTTTAGAAATATAAATATATGCCACTTTTCAACATTCATTATTTTCAATTTAGAAATATGAATATATGCATATTTTCTTCAATATTTAAGCTTCTAGAATGTATGAATATGAAAATATGCACCTTTGAACTTTTATGCATTTTGAATTCAGAAATATGAAAGAATGTCACATTTCCTCAATATTTATGCTTTTTGAATTTTCAACATTTATGTTTTTGGAATTTAGAAATATTCCTCGATATTTATGCCTTTTGAATTTGATAATATGAAAATATACAGCTTTTCAACATTTTTGCTTTTTGAATTTAGAAATATATAAATATGTTACATTTCAGACTTTAGGATTTTTTATAAAGATTAGTTTAATATATATTTTCAAAAAGCATATATGTTGAAAAGTTGCATATTTTCATATTTCTAAATCCAAAAAGGATAAATATTGAGGAAATTGACGTATTTTCATAATTGTGAATTCAGAAAGCATAAATGTTCAAAAGTTGTATATTTTCATATTTATACATTCAAAATGCTTAAACATTGAAGAAGTTGACATATTTTCATATTTCTACATTCAAAAGGTATAAGGGATTAAAAGTTAATTATTTTTAAATTTCTAAATTCAAAAAGCACAAATGTTGAGGAATAGTGACATATTTTCATGTTTCCAAATTAAAAAATGATAAAAGTAGAAAAGTTGAATATTTCTAATTTAAAAAGCATAAATATTGAGGGAAAGTGACATATTTTCATAATTGTGAATTCAGTAATCATAAATATTCAAACGTTGCCTATTTTCATATTTTATTTCCTCAATATTTATGCTTTTTGAATTTAGAAATATGAAAATATGCAACTTTTCATTATTCATACTTTTGGAATTCAGATATATGAAAATATGTGAGATATTAACATTTATGTTTTTTGAATTTAGATATAGGGAAATATGTCACTTTTCAAAATTAATCTTTTTAAATCAGATATAAATATGCAACTTCTCAATATTCATCCTTTTTTAATTTAGAAATATGAAAATATGTCACTTTTAAATATTTATGCTTTTTGAATTCAGAAAAATGAAACAATATTGTTTTTCCTCAACACTTACGCTTTTTGAATTTACACATGTAAACATACGCAATTTTCAACATTTATGCTTTTTCAATTTAGAAATTTGACGATATATAACCTTACTTCAATATTTAAGGTCTTTGAATTTAGAAATAGGAAAGTATGCAACTTTTGAACATTTATGCTTTTTGAATTAAGAATTTTTAAAATATGTCACTTTTCCTAAATGTTTATGCTTTTTGTATTTAGAAAGATGAAAATATGCAACTTTTCATTTTCAACATTTATGATTTTTGTATTTAGAAATATGAAAGCACTTCTCTTTTTCTCAATATTTATCTTTCTTGAATTAAGAAATATGGAAATATGCATCTTTTCATCATTTATGGTTTTTGAAATTACAAATATAAAAATATGCCAGTTTTCAACATTTACGCCGTTTCAATTTAGAAATATGGAAATATGCATATTTTCCTCTATTTAAGCTTTTGAATTTAGAAATATGAAATAATGTCACTTTTCAACAATATTTATGTATTTTGAATTTAGAGATATGAAAATACGTTCCTTTTCACCATTTATGGTTTTTGAATTTAGAAATAAGAAAATATGTCACTTTTTTAACATATATTCTTTTTGTATTTGGGGAATATAAAAATATGTCACTTTTATCCAGTGATTATGCTTTTTAAATGAAATATATGAAAAAATGCAACTTTTCAACATTTATGCTTTTAGAAAATGGAAATATGAAAATATCTCACTTTTTCTCAATAGTTTTGCTTTTTGAATTTAGAAACATGAAAATATGCAACTTTTCAAATTTACGCTTTTTGAATTTAGATATATGAAAATATGCCACCTTTCATCATTAATGCTTTTTTGAATATAGAAATTTGAAAATATCTTACTTTTCCTCAATATTTAGGCTTTTTAGATTTAGAAATATAAAAATTGTTATGGGATCTCCTCTTTTTCTATGATAATGGACTCGACTTGAGTATACATATACTCCTTCCATAGAGAGAACAGGGACTGATCCGTAAGATACCGAAAGATACCGAAGTTACTCAGAAAATGCCGCGTCAGTAGTCATAGTAGCTCTGAGCTCCACTCAGACAGAATAATATTACACGGATATACTATTTCCAGCACGGCTTCACTTCAAAGACTTGTATATATGTATTCCTTACTAATCGTATTACTGGATTACTAACCTGCGTTCCAGTTTGTATCTTTACGTTTAATATAACCTATTTTCTATCTCAATATCTGTTTTGTTGTTCATTATTTTGTGCGGTTCCTCACCCGGAATCCACAACAAAAATATACTTCTTTTCAACATTTAAGCTTTTTGAATTTAGAAATATGAAAATATGCAAGTTATCAACATTTATCCTGTTTTAATTTAGAAATATGAAAATATGCATCTTTTCCTCAATAATAATGCCTTTTGAATTTAGAAATTTGAAAATATATCGCTCTCCTACATTTATGCTGTTTGAATTTAGATATATGGAAATATGTCACTTTTCTGCATTTATACTTTTGACCTCAGAAATATGAAAATATGCAACGTTTCCTCAATACTTATGCTTCTTGAATTTAAAAATATGAAACTCTGCAACTTTTTCATATGTATGCTTTTTTAATTTAGAATTATGGAAGTATGTCACTTTTCTTCAATATTTATGCTTTGTTAGTTTAGAAATATGAAAATATACTTTTCGTAAATATTCATGCTTTTTTAATTTACAAAATATGAAAATATACAAATTTCCTATTATATTTATGCTTTTCTAATTTGGATATATGAAAATTTGCAATTTTTCTTAAAATGTATGTACGTTTTAAAATTAAGAATACAAAAATATGCATTTTTCTCAATATTTATGATTTTTAATTTAGAAATATGAACGTATATTACATTTAATAAACTTTTTCTTAAAAATATGAAAATATAAAACTTTTAATATACATTTCTGCTTTTTCAGTTTGAAACATGAGAATACTAAACTTTATTTGACATACTTTTTTCATTTAGGAATGTGAAAATATGCAACTTTTCCTATATATTTATTCTTTTTTTATTATAGAAATATGAAAATATTCAACATTTAATATACATGTATGCTTTTTAAGTTAGAAATATAAAAATATAGAACTTTTTCTAATTATTCATGCTTTTTTCAATTTAGAAATTTAAAAATATACAACTTTTAACACACTTATACCATTTTACTAGATATTTATGCTTTTTTAATTTAGAAATATGAAAATATTCAACATTTAATATACTTGTATGCTTTCTTAATTTAGAAATTTTTAAATATGAATGTTTTTCCCTAACATTCATGATTTTAATTTAGAACTATGAAAATATGTAACTCTAAATATACATTTATGCATTTTAATTTAGAATTATGAAAATATAGAAGTTTTCCTAAATGTCTATGCCTTTGAATGGGCCAGAAATATTAAAAACCGAAGTGAAATCGGCAATGGCCAAATTAAAGAGAAACAAAACAGCGGGACCAGACGGGATTGTAATAGAGATGTTGATGTCCCTAGAAGGCTTTGGCGTCGACAGACTAACAGAAGTAATAAACGAAATCTACAGCAGTGACAATATACCGGAGGACTTAAGCAGATCAATCTTCATAACATTACCAAAGAAAACAGGAGCGAAGAAATGTGAGCTCCATCGAACCATCAGTTTAATGAACCACATAACAAAACTCATCATCCGGATTCTGATGAACAGAGCGCGCAGCAGAATTGCCCCAGAGAGAAGATAAGAACAGTGTGGCATTGTTGAACAAACCGGAACGAGAAATGCAATATTTCTGCTCAGAATGCTATCTGAACGAGAAAATACAAGGAAGGACCTTTATCTGTGCTTTATACACTACGCAAAGGCGTTTGACAAAATACGACACAAGGATAGAGATGATCGACATTCTCGACATTTTCGGAAACGACGTTAGGATAATCAAGAACCTATATTGGCAGCAAACCGCTAGTATACGGATAGGAGGTGAACTCAGCAGGTATACAGAAATAGAAAGGGGCGTAAGACAAGAATGTGTTTTCCCACCGGATCTTTTCAACCTGTACAGAGAAGTACTTATGAGAGAAATAAAAGCCTTGCCAGGATTCGTCATTGGCGGCCACAATCTCAACAATATCCGATATGCGGTTAACACAGTGCTGATAGCAGACACGGAAAAGAAAATGCAGGACCTTCTACAGACGTTCACAAAAAAAGTGAAAAGAAAGGGTTGGGCATCAGCAAATAGAGGAAACCAATATACCAACTGCAAGTTGGAAAATCTAAAATAAAACAAGTAAAATTTCAAATACTTGTAAAGTGTTTTGACAGAGGATAGAAAATGTGACACGGATATCCAAAGACGCATTGGCATGGCCAAAGACGCATTTCAGAAGTTAGCCTGAGTGCTGAAAGACAGGAAAATCTCATTAGAAACCAAGAAAAGAGTGCTGGATTGCTACGTGATATCTATCCTTCTGTATGGAAATGAATGCTGGATGATCTCATCAAAGATGAAGGAGAGGCTTGAAGCAGCAGAAATGTAGTTTTATAGAAGGATGCTAAGGGAAACCATGGACAGAGCACGTGTGCAACGATGAGGTGTTGGAAAGGATGCAAACGAGAAGAAAACTGATAATAAATATCAGGAAGAGACAGATAAGGTTCATGGGACACGTAATGAGGAAGGAGGGCCTGGAGAACTCACATGTCGGATAAATGAAAGAAGAGACAGGAGAAATCAGCTCGAGACGTACTTGTTAGGTGTGAGTAAATGGTTGACGGATCGGGGCTTGGAAGAGATACCAAGAGAAAGATTACTGGGAGCGACAAGAGACAGAGCCAAGTGGAAGTCCATGATAGCCTACGCCCTGAAGCGACACAGCACATGAAGAAGATATACCAAGATATGCAACTTTCAATACACAATTTCAATTGAAATCTAATAAAATCTATTGTTTTCTTTTTTTCCATAATATATGTTGAAACATGGGTAATGCAAAAGATTTAACAAATTAACAAAGTTATTAATTGAGGAAATGCCTATATTGGAGATATGGAAAGAGCTTCACAGAGATCATCAAATGATAAATGAGAGCTATTAAAAACTAGAAGCATAGGAAACACTTTTAAGAACTTTTCTCCTTGAGGAGAACATAAACTATAGTGAATCATAAAAAAAAAACAACTACTTTTGTCCAGGATAGAATTGAAAGAGTCAAGATAGACAAATGGTGTAGAATATTTTGCAAATTGAGACCTATCAAGAAATCTCCTAGGCAAATTTCTCTCAGTAATGAAAATATTTTAAAGCCTCAACATTGGGCCAACAAATACATGAAAATTGACTTTTGTAAAGTAATTTTCAAGGATGAATCTCAGGTGACACTTGATGGATAGGATAAAGTATGGATTTTATCTGATGAAGATGTACCTGTGACTAAAAGAAAGCAGCAAGGTGGTGGCAGTGTGATGTTATAGACTATAATTGTTAATTGGGCCATTATTGAATCATTAAAATTCGAGGACAATGTTAAACTATACTTTCTTTGAATGGTACAAGTACAAGTCTCAATGTTAAGTGTTGAAAGCAATGTCTCTGAAAATTATGGCTATTTTCAAAATATGTTGCTATTCTTGTAACAAGATCGTATTTCAATGGAATGTACATGTAAAAAGAACATTTTCTATGCATGAGAGGAAACCAGAATCTAATCAATGAAATTAAATTATAGTTTTCTGCATTATGTTGTTTGGTATATAAGAATTTTGGTTTCGAAAATTCAATCTTGATTTATTTAGGGTTATAAATTGGGTAATTTTTACATAGCCGACTGATTTAAATTTTAATTATAGGACATCAAGTCAATTAAGTGCTATGCGGGATACACGCTTGGACTCGAAATAGACATGACTGACTGGGCAGAAGATTTTTCAGCAGCAGGTCACCATTACTTTCTGCGATAGATATATTGGATTCTATAGTATTGCCAACCAATACTATAGAACCCAGTACTGTACTGCTATTTAACCTGAAGTAGGGAGAAGGTTGGATGTTTTAATTGTCTTTGTGTCAAACATAACCGAACTCCCTACAGCTTAAAGGTTATCAGAATCATCAGAATGTTGAACGTTGGAAGAATAAAAGTATTTCGTTTGTAAGTTAAAGTAGAATTTTATTAACATAACAGAATAACATCAATTTTTAGGAATAAAATGTTCAAAGAGAAAATATGGTACGTATTTAAGTGACTCCAGAATTCTATTTGTAAGTAGCAGTTTGTGTATGCAGAATTAACAGGGTTACTAATAACGTCTGTGTTCCTATCCTTTTTATGGCCGGCGAGAAAGTGAAAAAGAAGGTAAAGCAATAAAGGAAAATTGTACTTATCGTACGTTTTTAGAAGTCAGTTGAAGTGTCTTACTGTTGTTGTTGTTGTTGTTGTTGTTGTTGTTGTTGTTGTTGTTGTTGTTGTAAGAAAAGGGAGGACGAATGTGTGTCGGGACCTTATGTCCGGGTCAGTGGCTTGAAGTTTCTTTTGTCACATTTTGGTGGTGCGTGATCTCGCTTCCAACTCTGACATTCGACTTTCTTTCTTTCTTTCTTTTATAACGAAAGACTTTTTCACATCGGCTGGTTAACTTCTCTCTCAGTTTTGCAAACCGATTCCTTCCATTGGTTAGAAAATTAATTTAACATTGGATCGCGAAATTTGGCTTCGTATTTTTCTTTCAGTATGGGGTCAATCCTTATTCCTATTTGTCAAAATTAAATTTCACGCAGGATTGTTAGTTGCGAAAAAATTGAAAGGAATTTAGTTACTTTAATTCCTTATTCACTACAAAACCATAGCCGGTGGGGGAAATAACGGATTAATACATTTCCCAAGGGTATTTTCAAGTAAGTGAATGCAACGAATTCAACTGGAATTCGAACTTGGCTCTCCAATTTCTCATTCTGAGCTGATATCCACCGCACCACAACGCGCATCCCATCATTAGACATACGAAGTTAAAAACAGTAACTGTAATCAGAATAAAACTCATAAATACAAATTACATTATAATGCGGTGCGTAAAACTGTGAAATACGAATGGTGGGTTTCAATACTGGAAGAGAGTGCAATACTTTGTTTTTGGGTGAGAGGAAACGCACGCTATGTCAATTAGATTTTTTCCTTTAACGTAAGGCGAATAACTCCCTTCTACTTTTATGCACTGTGTTGAGGCCACCGAAAAAGTTAACTTTTCGGTAGCAGTGGCTATGTTCTTTCTGAATATGAGTGATAATGGCTTCACCTAATTTCCTATCCTTTATAGCTGTTAGCAATGTTTTTTGGTGGGAAGGGTATTATCGTTCCCGGTCTTTGTTATACCATCGATTTATACGAGCTTGTTTCCCACTGTCCCTATTACCTTCAATCTTGTGATATTTGACATTTCTTTCCCTTATTCTAAGTATAAACGACTTTTCGTTTCCATCTTTGAAAACATCCTCGTTGTTCATATATTTGATCCATGATATTCTCAGCATTCTTCTGTAGAAATACATCGTTGTTGCCTCAGATCTCTTTATTTTTAAGGGAATTGTACATTATTCCTAATTCAAAATATGTTGTTGAATATCAAAGTTTTAACATTATACACAAAACCTCATCTAAATTCGTTTTTTTTTTTATCTGGATTTACTGAGCTGATTACTGAACTTTCGAAACAATCGTATTTACTTTTTCTGTGTTTTGGGGTTTGTTTGTTTGTTTTTTTTTTTTGGCGGGGGGGGGGGGTAGCTGAAATATTATTGAACCATTTTAAACATACACATTATACACAGGAAACTGTTGTATTGTCTTTCTTCCAAGGGTCTCTAATTTTCAGAAAATCACATACATTGTACACATGAACATATTATTCATTCTGTTTAAAAGGTTTTCCAAAAGGAATTACGGTTGAATGCTTATCATTTGATAAGATGTAGAGAGGTTAATATAGTATTTATATTTTCTTCTAAGACTTCTCTTGATTTAAAATGTAATTAAATTGTTGTACCTTTGAGAGATGCACATTATTTACTGGAACATAACATATTTGTTCCTTCTGCTTAAATTACTCAAACTTTCACAAAATTTGACAGATTATATACTCTTTGTAAACCAGCACATTATACATAATAAATATTGTACTTAGTCTTGTAGCAGATAAGAAATTAATTAAAATCAACCTTCTTATTCACTTTTACAAAAATTCACAATGACGTGTGAAATCCTGGTTTTCCCATATATAAAAAGGATTGACCATGTGCTTAACGAAAGAGTCGAAACCAGTTTTCGCAAGTAGGTGTTAAAATTATTTTTGATGAATGGGAGCGACTTGCAAGATCAAAAAGGACTTCGCAAGTAAGTGCGAAAAATCTAGACTACAATAAAAGGACTTCATCAACGTCAGTCAGTGGGTGAGTCATTGGGAGCCGCGAGACAAATATAGCTTCAACTTCAAGTGACTCGGACATTGTCCTCTTTCTCTTTTCCCGTATCTCTTTCAACAATTACTAATACGAACATTTTGTACAAACTCTTGATACACTTAACTTGTTCATTGAACATTAATTTCTACGAATTCTTGTTATTCCTTCTTTTAATAACTTACTAATTTTAACATACAAAATGTATATTTTATTCTTATACCATTCCACACGATTTCACATATTCCATCCTGCCGACAACCAACCTTCTGATGAAAACCTTCTGTTGATAATTCTGCATAAAACTTGTAAGCTGTAGGGAGTTCGGTTAAGTATGACACAAGGCTGAATTAAAGAAACATTAACCAGCTCCCTACGCTACACTGGTGACTTCCAACGTACAAAGAACACGCACCCCTAAACTAAAGTCTAAGAGTTCTCTTGATATGATTTCAAATTATGTGCTGTGTCCTTATGGAAATACTACATTTACTGTTACTTCTATGTCTTAATTTAATACACATTATCGAATCTTTGAAACATGCGCATCTAAGAAAATATAGTGTTTAATAACCCATCTAAGGGTTGATTAATTTAATAGGAGTTGTCAAATTTGAAAACTTATGTTTTATAATAGCCAAATATTGAATTTATCCTTTCTTCTCAGATTTTTTTTTTCATATGGTATTTAAAATAGGTTCATTATATCGTGAAATATGTTGTCTTCTGTGTATTCCTTTACACTTGCCAGATTATTAATGTACTATACTTATCTGCCCTTGGCATTTTGTTAGTGTAATTACTTCCCTTACTTGCATTCGCCAGTTGACGAATTGCTTAGTCAGGAAATGTTTTGTTGATTAAATCCTTGTTAAGGAAAACCAGTCTTGTCAACTCATTTCAATTTAATCAACAAAACATATTCAACAGTATGGATAAATACTTGAAACCGGAACGTTTGGGCACCCCTCCTAATACAACATCCTCAAGTAAGCACTTTAATCACTGGCTTCGAAGTTTCTCGTCGTTCCTACGTAAAATTGTTGACCCTAACATCCATACTGATTTGGATAAACTCGATACACTGATAAACTGTATTTCTTCTGAGGTATACGAATACATTGCTGAATGTGATACGTTTGATAGTGCAATTAACCGTCTGAAAGAACTGTACATAAAACCCCCGAACGAAGTTTTCGCCCGGCATTTACTTGCCACTTGCGGCCAAAAAGAGGAGGAAAATATTGACGAATACGTGCAAAGACTACAGTTACTAGCGAAAGAATGTAATTTTAAACCAGTTGATGCGATTCAAAACCGAGACGACTGTGTCAGAGATGCATTCATCACAGGTTTACGTTCAAACGTTATTCGACAACGGCTACTTGAAAACAAAACACTGCATTTAAATATAGCTATCGACCAAGCTAGAGCGCTCCATGCAGCTCAGAAAAATTCAGAAGCATATACATACACTCAAACACCAATTGTGGGTGCAGTTCCTCAGGAAAATAACTGTACCGGTGTCCAGTCAACGGTCCCCATTAATGCTTGTTGTGCAGCTTCGGCTAACACCAAGTATACGTGTTTTTTTTGTGGAGGACCTCGTCATAACAGAAGTGTGTGTGCAGCAAGAAACGCTACCTGTTTTAAATGTAAAAAAGAAGGCCATTTCTCAAAAATGTGCCGTTCGAACCCAAATACGACATCTGCTGCAACATGCTCTCACAGACTCGCGACAATGTTGATATCCAACACTACGTCTGCCTCCTTAGGATCCCTAAAACAGGCTGCATTATACGTATTGGTCGGGAAAAATGGCGCCGGTACGGCGCTAATGGATACGGGGAGCTCAGGATCCTTTATCTCCCTCAGTTATGTGAGGAAACACAAAATACAAATAAAACCTGCTACCGGTAACGTGTCCATGGCGTCATCATCACTTAAAGCTTCTATCAAAGGACAGTGTACGGTGGATTTGAACCTTCTGGGTGAGTGGTATCCAAATGTAAAACTTTCAGTTCTACCCAACCTCTGCTCTGATATTATTCTTGACCAAGATTTCATGTCACAACATTCCACTATATCTTTTGCATTCGGTGGCTCTAAGAAAGATCTTGAAATCTCTCATCCTATCTCCTGTAGTGTGCCCTCGGCATTAGTGGACACACCATCTTTATTTTCCAACATTGATCCAGACTGTAAACCTATTACAACTAAATCTAAAAGGTGTGGAGAGGGTGACAGACGTTTCATACAGACTGAGATTGAGAAAATGATCAGAGAGGGTGTAATTCAGGAAAGTACTTCCCCTTGAGGGCTCAGGTTTTAATAGTAACAAATGAACGTCAAAGAAAGAGACTAGTAGTCGATTATAGTAGAACAATTAACAGATTTACTAGATTGGATGCTTATCCATTACCAAGAATGGATGACTTAGCCCAGGAAATATCAAAATTTAAAGTTTATAGCTCATTGGATCTGAAGAGTGCATATCACCAGATACCAATAAAAGAAGAAGATAAGCCTTATACAGCATTTGAAGCTAACGGTAAACTTTACCAATTTTGTAGAATTCCTTTTGGAGTGACCAATGGTGTTGCATGTTTCCAAAGGATAATAGACAAGATTATTAAGGAAAATAATCTAACGGGAGTGTATGCCTATGTAGACAACATTGTCGTAGTCGGGAAAAATCAGCAAGACCATGATGAGAACTTAGAAAAATTAAAAAAGATTATTACCCAGTATAACCTCACTCTCAATGAAGAGAAGTCCGTGTTCTCTAAAACATCCATTGATTTTCTCGGCTATAGTATATCACAGGGCTTACTTAGACCTGATGCAGAACGTCTACGGCCATTAAGAGAGTTACCTATTCCTCAGAACAAAACCTCTCTGCGTCGAGTGCTTGGATTATTCTCTTACTACTCCCAGTGGATACCCAAATTCTCTGATAAGATTAGACCCTTGATAACAGCTAATTCATTCCCCCTTGATCCAGAATCGATAAAAACATTTGAAATCTTCAAGGAGGAAATTGAAAAGGCCTTATTGCACTCAGTCGACGAAAAGATACCTCTTGTAGTAGAAACCGATGCCTCTGATACTGCTATTGCAGCCACTCTCAATCAAGCAAACCGTCCAGTAGCATTCTTTTCACGCACACTTACGACTACAGAACGAAAACACTCTTCCGTAGAAAAGGAGGCTTGTGCAATAGTAGAGGCAGTTAAAAAGTGGTCACATTATCTATCAGCACGACGTTTTGTGATAGTCACAGATCAACAAGCTGTGAATTTCATGTTTGATGCAAGAAGGCATGGAAAGATCAAGAACAGCAAGATCGAAAGATGGAGAATGGAATTGGGGTGTTACGAGTACGATATCATGTACCGACCAGGGAAAAACAATATTCCAGCCGATACGCTCTCGCGTGTCCAGTGCAATGCACTCGACAACATGGGAAGATTGCATGAAATACACGAACATCTTTGTCATCCGGGTATAACCAGGTTAGCTCATTTTGTTAAAGTAAGGAATCTTCCGTACTCTATTGAAGAGGTTAAGAGAGTGTGTGCAGCATGTGCAGTGTGTGCCAGATGGAAACCACGCTTCTATACACCAGAAGCTGGACGCCTAGTCAAAGCTACACAACCAATGGAACGACTCAGCATTGACTTTAAGGGGCCCCTTCCTTCAACTTCGAAAAACCGTTACCTATTAACGGTTATAGATGAGTACTCACGTTTCCCTTTTGCTTTCGCATGTACAAGCACTAATTCAGACTCTGTAATACAGGGTCTAAGTCAAATATTCATAGTATTTGGCATGCCATCCTACATCCATTCGGATAAGGGTGCATCCTTTTTATCAAAGGAAGTACGTGAATATCTCACCAATCTCGGGATTGCTACTAGCCGGACAACGCCTTATCACCCCCAAGGAAACGGTCAGTGTGAAAGGTATAACGGGATTATATGGAAACACACATTATTAGCCCTAGCCTCAAGAAATCTCAAGGAATCGCAGTGGGAAACGGTTTTGCCTGAAGTGCTACACTCCATAAGATCTCTTCTTTGTACCGCTACTAATGCCACACCACATGAAAGACTCTTTTCATATCAACGGCGAACTCCCAGCGGCCATTCCTTACCCACTTGGCTATCTAAGCCAGGGCCTGTTCTTTTGCGTCGCCATGTCCGAGCGAGTAAGTACGAACCATTAGTTGACGAAGTAGAGTTACTCGAAGCAAATCCCCAATATGCACACATAAGATTCACCAATGGTCGCGAATCTACAGTCTCTGTAAGCGACCTAGCACCAGCAAGGATCTCATTACAAAGCGAGAATGTTGTAGATGATATCCAGAAAGACCTAAATGATTCTACACCCACTAATGAATCTCCCAAGGAAAAAGTAGATAGTAACGATTCACAAACTATCGTTAACTCAGAAATTGTATCTTCTCCAAGTGATTTAAATATTATTCCTCCTCAAGTAATGTCAAGAACTCCTGACATACCCAGACGATCCCAACCGGGAAATTCGTAAGCCAAAGAGGTATGATGAACCGTAAAAAAAAAAAAAAAAAAAAAAAAAAGGAGGGGGAGAATGTACTATACTTATCTGCCCTTGGCATTTTGTTAGTGTAATTACTTCCCTTACTTGCATTCGCCAGTTGACGAATTGCTTAGTCAGGAAATGTTTTGTTGATTAAATCCTTGTTAAGGAAAACCAGTCTTGTCAACTCATTTCAATTAAATCTTTGAAAACATCATTATACTGTAGTCGGTCAGCCAATTTGTAGAGGTATAGGTGATGTTTATTAAACTGGCCTTGTGCCAAACATAACCGAAGTCCCTACAGTTTAAAGTTATTGAGAAGAACAAAACTGTTTTGTTTTTATAAATAAGTGGAAATTTATTTATAGAAAAGAATAACATCAAGTTGTATGTATGAAATTATTAACTGTGTTCCAAGAGAAAGTGTGGTACGCAGTTAAATGAATACAGTGTTCGAAGTTGTAGTGAAATATGTGTGTAGAAAAAGATTGACAGGGTAGTAGTAAAGTCTTTGTTCCTTTCTTCGGCACCAACAACAAATTCGTAAAATCCCAATGGATTTATGTAGTAATGGCTGAGTATTCTACGTAGTGAAAAGAAAGTTGATTCATGTGTTCTTTGCTACGGATGGTCACCATTATGTAGAGATCATAATACACTTATTGACCCTCTACTATTTTTACTAAATCAAATGCAGAAAAAGTATAAAATAAAATAAGTGTAGTTGTTTATAAGAGTTGAAATTTATTGGTTTGTACATCCGAATGTCGGGGACACCATTCTGTAGTGGAAGGTAAAATATTTGAAAATGTTATGCTTATATCTTGAGAGCGTTCTGGAATATTAATGAATGTTTGTACAGAGATTAAGCAGCTTGTGTTGAGAAATTGTTGGTAAAGTTCATTCAACTTACAGTTAAATGAGTTGTCTTTCTTTGACTGTATTCGTGGAATGTTTTTGGGTGAGTTTAAGAATCTCGTCTTAGTTACTTGACGAGTCTGGATGAGTTGATATCAAGATGAAAGTCTTGTTGGAGTAATTTTGACAAGCCGGTATGAAGTGAATAAGAATTACTTTAGCAAGTTGAGTTTCGTAAGAGATTCGCGCGACGTCTTAGTTCCTCTCTTTCATTGTGTGGACGGCGAGTAGGTGAAGAGAAAAGTGAGAGATTAAAAAAACATGACGAGAAGGTGAGAATGTGCTAATGTGTGTCGCCGAGAGCGGTTTGACTCTTTACTTGCTACATCGCGGCTGGTTGACTGTTCAATTCTTCCCTTGACTCTTTTCTGACCGGACGAGAAAGTACTGAAATAGCCAACTCAATTATGTGATCGGCTCGAAATCGGTTGACGCGAACTAATGTCTGCTAAAGATACACATGTACGTGCAGAGTAAAGGATAAATGGAAATATCATTACTAATATAAATTGTCCAATCAGCGTTTTTGTAACTGAATTATGGAGCCTACTTTAAGTGGTTTATAACAAACTGAGAATACTTGGCTGTGATCCACTTTTAATGGGTTTGAATATAGAACTCTATTTCTACAATACAAAGGAAAATATCATATTTACTCATTTTTCCAAGTATTCCTTTTATTTGAGTTGTATTATAGAATTGTCGATATTAAACGCATCATACACATTTCTAAGCGTTCTCTTATTTCCATAGGAGTTGCTGGATTTTGAAATCTTTGAAAACATGCACATCATACCATGGAAAATATCCTATTTTCTTTTTATCATGTTTCTACTGCAAAATTAATTTATCATGTTTCTATTGCCAAATTAAAAAAGGGGTATTATAGCGTACATATTGTTTTTCTAATTGTTTTTAAAATTGAGTTATGATGTAGCCGTAGGGAGATGGTTAATGCTTATTAATTCGGCCGAACTCCCTACAGCTTACAAGTTTTTATTCAGAGTTATCAGATTAAGAATTATCAGAAGGTTATCAGCAGGTTGGAATGTGTGAATGTGTGGAATAGTATAAGAATAAAAATATACATTTTTCATATTAAAATAGAAATTTATTAAAAGAATAAAATAACATGAATTGGTAGAAATTAATGTTCAATTAGAAAGTTAAGGGTATCAAGAAATGTTCGTAGAAGTAATTTGTTGGAAAGAGTTTATGCGTACGTACGTATGTATGTATGTCTGAGCATTTGTTTGATAGGAACGTCTTTGGATAGAGAAGAAGGAGTAAAAGGAATCAGCACACGAGGAAGAAGAAGAAAGAGGACAATTTGCGACGCGATCTATGTCCGCGTCGTGGTTGAAGATTCTCCCGTTACATTTTTAGTTGTTTCGTCTCACTGCTTCCATCTGACTGACTGGCGCTGATCTGATCAAAGCCTTTATAGTCATTCAGATTTTCGCACTGAAAATTTCAGAAAATAAATTTAACATCTACTTGCGAAATCCAGTTTCGACTTTTTCTTTAAGCACATGGTCAATCCTTTTTCTATTTGGAAAAAAAAACAGGATTTCACACGTCATTGTGAATTTTTGTAAAAATGTAGAAGGTTGATTTTAATTTTTAGTTTCCTATCTACGACAGTGAAACATATCATTTTTAATATTTCCTCTAAAAGTTCTTTTTTCCATCTCATTATTGCAATCATTAAAAATGCACACTATACACTGGAAAATATATTGTTTACTCCTTGTTTCTCTTCAATTAAACAAGCGTTACTGGAATTTTTTAATCTTTCAAAATGTATGCATTAAAAACAGGAGTATATATTAATTTCTCTTTATTACTGTAAGTGTTCTCTACATTTAAACAAAGTTTCTGGACTCTTTGTTCTTTCAAATCATTTTGTAGCGGAGTTCTTCGATAACTTTAATCGCGTCTGGCACAAGAACAATAATTATTAGATTCTCGCTGATCGGGCTTCAAGAATATCTCCAAAATCCATTACAAATATTTATATTAAGATTCGATACGACGTACAAACAACTCCAGGTGCATGAAATAGGAATAGACAACAACGATGACGCCAAAGTAACCGGAATAACCATGTATTAACAAAGGTACAAAATATCGGTTGAGAAAGTATGCAAAGAAGGAGAAGAAGTTCTCTCCCTTTAACTGTTAAAATGTTCATTGGAAGAAAGTCAAGATTGAGTGAAATAGAATTCTGAAAAGAATAAGATACATACAGTTGGTTTGAGTTCTCATTGGAGTCCGTATTGGTAAAACTGTGCAAATGCATGTGTATGTAAGAAATAAATTCGAACCACTAATACGGGTGCGTATGTGAGTTAGGTAAAACTAAGAAACATGTCCCTGCGATAACATGGCCGCTATCGCGGGCAGTAACTGAGCCCTAAATTGCTACCAACACGTGTGTCCCCTGTTTAAATAAGCGCGCTAGCTGCGCGGGAAAATAGGATTTAACACGTGAACACTGGATGACCAGTCCGGATTAACCAATCACTACCTGCTAACATAACGTGTCTTGCAGATGAAAACAAGCATGTTATTTAAATTGCGTTGGAGTGAAAATGAAAATATAATAATTAATATTAAACAAATATGCATAGCAATGTGTATATGTATGTATGTGTAAATGTATGAACACCACAATTTGTATTATAAATAAATACAATTCTTAAAGTGTGCTTGTAATTTATGTTCCTTGCAGAACAAGCATCATTGATGTAAAAAAAAAAAAAAAAAAGGAATACATTTAATGTTAGTCAGATTCTTAACATCTAATTTTATAAAAATCCGAACGTACAACACCATAGGTTCCCAACCTTTTTGCTGCGATTACCCCAAAATAAAATTTCACTATTATCCATTACCCTAATGAACAAATACCCGTAATATAAGAAAAGAAGTAATTATATTTTCATACATCAAAAGCAGACAAATGGAAATTATTCAATACCATAGTACCAATCTATATTAATCAGAGGTATAGTAGCCGTAACCTAGCCGTGATTCTTAATGTGAGTGTTGAGCTTGTATTGCCTGTGCCAGTGCCAGTTTATTTATTCTTGGCTTTGTGACTGAAAGGGCTATTCGGGCATCGTTTGCCACGTTAAGTCTGTTACGTTTCTCGGTCTTCATTCCAAGGACACAGTGTGAAGCTGATTGCTTCTTTCCAAACCAAACATCCATTACCCCCAAAATATGGGCTCATTAACCCACTGGGGTAATTTACTCCGGGGTTGGGAACCATGGCTCTACACAATTTTACGATCCAATTAAAAATGCATACACATAATAATTAATCAATTGATAACTTTTTTTTTTCATGTTTATAAACTTTACCGCAAAAAATAGCCGTGCGGACATCTTCATAAGCAAAATGGATACATTTCTCATTTTTCTAACCAATCAAAATTTATATAACTTATCATCAGAACCGCTTCTGTGCTACCGAAACACAGTGTAAACTTTCTTTTCTCAGCAGAAAGAATCCAATCGTCAACTGGATTTCACGTCCATGAGACATGTAAAAAATCTTACTCTTTTCTTTTTAACTGCATTCATTAATTTGTTTTCCTACTTTAATGATCAAAGACACTACTTCCCTCCTCTTTTATCACCAAGAAAGTCAACTTTTCGCTGACTATTGTCACCCACACACACATATAGCGAAACAAAGTACGTTCTCATGAACGAATCCATTTCGCACACATATTTGTTCATATCATTTCAATTGACTTGAGAGAAAATGCACTCTAAGAGAGACTTTTCATTGCAAACTTTCAACACTTATTTTCAAATTACCAAAATAACAAATCATATTTTCTTGTTAAACAAATTGAATTTCACAATTGTTACCAATGAGACGTGCTCATCATTTTTTGTTTGTTTAAGAGAAATTATTTCAATGTTGATAGGCGAAATTAATTCAACACAAGGCCATTCACGAGAATAACTGTTCTCGGAACCCATTACCTTCTCTCAATTTAATATGATTTGAAGGGTTTATGTTTCCTTCTATTTCTTTTTTTTTTTTTCATCCGAACTTTGGGATGTCTGACAAAAAGTGCATTGTGTATACTATAATGTTGGAAATTATACAAATAGTAACGGGTCTCCTCATTGGATGATGAATCCACCACATTGTTTTAAGACAATCCTGTTGATTGGCTGAATTAAGCCGACCTCGTTTTGAACCTTTGGCGGGCTTAGATCAGAAGGGAAGATTTCCTCTCTTTTTTTGGACAGCCGGCTCCGACAAACTCGGTCGCATTTTAGCACCGCTCCTATCTTATGCGTTGACGCGGGGCCTACAATAGGCGCCCTCATGTCTCTATTTCCCGAGACAGTTATACCTAAATCAAGGTATTTTTATTAGGCTAATGCCTTATCATTTTATTCAGAGAGACTTTCTCCAAATCCTTCGTACCCTTTGAGGTATCCTTTTTGGGCAATTGCCTTACTTGTAGAGAAAACTTCTCTAAGAATTCTTCAAGGCGAGTACATCGACCCTCTTTCGACCGAATGGAAACGGCTGTAGAAACCAGACCTCAGAAGAATAATTCCTGAACGTCGCGGAATTTGCAGCTCCATACGTAAACTTCACCCCCTTCCAAGACGAGGCCGAACTCCCTCAAGTCTCCAGAAGGAAGCTAACTACCGTCTCGAAAAGAGACTATATACCAAGCTGAGCAGAAGCTGCAAAAATCAACATATTTTTGCAAGACTAATAAACTTGTTGTTAAAACCCAGGTATGTCTTGTTATGTTTGTTGATTTCCATCCACTGCTTGAGCTCTGAGCTATGTGTGAATAATTTCTCACATAACTTTTATTGCAAAAATATGTTGATTTGTATTTTAACGTTTAAATAGCTTTTATTGCAAAATTATGACGTTACATATTTTAACGTTTAAATAGCCCTTTCGTAAAAATACGATTGTAATTCTCTTTTAAAATTGCTCCCTTACTGCATAAAAGAAAAAAGGGTATATTCTATAAGTGAATAATTCCTTAATTGTTTGTAAGATTTCATTCTAAATTGTTTCGGCAATAATTTGTTTGCATTTCTAATACTTAAGCGAGTTGACATTATTACTCGTAAAAATTTGATAATTTTCCCTTCCAGAATTGTTGTTTGTATTATGTATGATTTTTTTTTGCTATATCCTTTAGCTATATATTGAATTGGTGCTTCTTGTCTGCTACCTAAAAAAAAAAAAATTTTCTCTCCCTAATTATTAGTTATCGTTTTGTCAAATTTGTTGGAGAGGGGGAAAGTTACCTCCCTTTGACTGGCTAAGCCTTAACAATTCCTCTTTTTCTCTCTTCGCATTGTATCGTGCCTTGGCTGTTCTTTGAATTAAAATTATCACCGTTCATTGAGTATTGTTTCGTATCTTATCCTAGTATCCTTACGGGCGACATTATGGCGGCCTTAAAGGAATTAACCAATAAAATCGAAACAAAAAAATTTCGGATTCAATGTACTGTGAACTGGCTTAAGGATAATAATTCCTCTCTGTCGACCATTGAGGCGAGCGAGAAAGATATCCTAAATTGGCTGAAGGATTTGGACAATTTATTTGACCAGATTATTTTAAAGTCTCCTGAAGAAGAGCGGTTGTCATTTTGCAATGACTCTAAAATTTTCTTCTGGTGTTAGGGAAACGTTATTTGAGTTAAAATCTGGTCGAGAGAGCGGCAAAAATTTAAAACCTGTCTCTCTTCAACATTTAAAATTAGAATTGGAGTGCCCTAACTTCAGCGGGTCTCCTTCGGCTGATAAATTCGAATTTCGGACATTTTTCAGAAGGTTCGAATTCTGCACAGCCAACTTGGGCAATGCTGACAAGATGTTAATTCTCAAGTCGAAGTTGAAGGGGAAAGCCTTTGATTTGATTTCTAATTTGGATGTTTCCTCCGAGAACTACCCATTTGCATTGGATAGCTTAAAACAAAAATTCCTGAATCCTTCCCTTATTAAGGACCGAATTTTTGAGGAAATAATTCCACTACCGGTGCAAATAATCAAGTTGGATGAGCTTAAAACTTGTGTAGAACAAGTAAAGCTTGACTTATCTGAGTTGGACAAGTCCTTTGGAACAGATTTTTTTTCGGAAAATTCCACTTCTGGGTCAATGGTGGCCCATATTCTGTTCCGAAAATTCCCAGTTAGCGTTCGAAGGGAATTAATGTCGCGAACGAAGGAGCATTATCCTTCCCTTTTAGCAATTATGTCCAACCTTTTCGACATTATTGAATTTTTGCAAGCGGCGCCTTTAGTTGATAAAAGGCGGGAAAGTGGCCCACTCAAGCCGCCATTTTCTGCTTCCTCTTCATCTGAGCCTCGACCCAATTTGTCGAGCCTTAAAAATTCCAATCCCAAAAAGGGTACGGATCCCTCAAATGCCCGGACTAGCGTTAGAGAAGGCAGAAGGTTTTGCAAGTTGTGTGACTTAGCAGACCATACCGTTAAGGACTGCCCGAAATATCCTAGCCACGAATCAAAGGTTCGACGAGCTAAGGACCTACGAATCTGTTCCAGATGTCTGGGTGGTCACTCTGACCAGGACTGTAAGGGAAACCGAGGGTTTCCCTATCCCTGCAATACTTGTGGACTAAAAAACCATTACACGGTTATGTGCCCTAAGGCCTTAGAGTCCTTTGTGGGAAGGACTACACTGTCAGACCTGGAAAATTGTATATTTCCAGTTATTAAAGTGTCCATGAAGGGTGAAGGGCGTCCCGTCTCATTTCACTGTATCTTGGACTCTGGAAGTCAAAAATCGTTTTTCTCTCAGGCTATTTTAAAAAAATTGTGTCATCGGGAAAAATTAGTACCGAAACCCGTGATAATGCCGGTTAACACCCTTATAGGAACCAGGTCGGTGGACCTTCTCGAACTTAATGTCTCCATTAGATTAGGGTCTCAAAAACCCTTTCCCTTCTCTGCCTTATTTACGGACAACCTCAACCTCAAGTTTCAAGTGCCGAGATTTGATGAGATTACCTCTAATATAAAGGAGGCAGGATTTCGTCTCGGTAATGGCTATGAGGATTTGAACGGTAGAGATCTACATGGCCTTGTCGGTTTGGATTTAATCCAGCAGTTGAAGGATTCGCATTTGGTTGAATGTCTAAATGGGACTGCATGGAGAATTTCTGACGAAATCATTCCCTTCGGATATGGGCACCATTTTTTGAAGCCGGTATTTAATAGGGAGGATAAGTTAGAGTGCCCTCCCTTTAATCAAATTATTGAATCCTTGCCTAAATGTTCGTCGTTCTTAATCGACAGTGCCTTAAATCCGGAATATTCGTATTCAGATACACTTGGTCCATTTTTCGAGGATTCCTCTGTTGAACGCGGAATTGAACATTTTCTCTCTCTCGAGTCTATTGGAATCGACGAGAGTGAAACTTTATCTTCCTATGATGAAGAAAAAATAGACGACTTCAAGAAATCCATAGTTTTGAAAAATGGTAGATATTATGTGGATCTGCCCTGGGACGGAGATAAATTGGCTCGGGTGGATTCTAATTATGTGCCTTCCCTAAAAATAATGCATAGGGTGGCAGATTCCTTGGAGAAGAAGGGACTCTATGATGAGTATTTACAAGTTTTTAGAGAATATGAGGATTGTGGTATTGTCGAACAATTTTCAGTCCCTCCTGGGGAGTTTAAGAATTATTGTTGGATTCCTCACCGGCCCGTTATTAAAGAGGGCCTTGGGGTCACTACGAAAATCCGCCCCGTCTTTAATTGTTCGTTGAAACGGCGGGGGGGGGGGGGTGTTTCTATTAACGATGCAGCATATGCTGGAGTTAACTTAACAGCACAGCTACTGGACTTGTTGTTGATTTTTAGAAAGAACAACTATGTTCTTTTAGGAGACATTCGTAAGGCCTTCCTCCAAATTCGCCTGAGGATTGTTCAGGACAAAAATAGATTTTGTTTTTTTCTCAAGGTAAATGACAAATTGTATACATACAGGTATAACTCCATCATTTTTGGCTTTAATGCAAGTCCCTTTATTCTGGGTTGCATCCTTAAGTTTCACGTGGAGAGATATGATTCTGATATATACTCTTCAGTAATCTCCAACAATTTTTATGTCGACAATTGGTACCACTTTGACTGTGTAGGAGTGGTCCAGCAGGATACTTTGGGAGAGTGGATTTGTCCAAATTGTTCGGATAAAACATCTCACTAGTCTCGTAGGGACTGCAGCCCGATTATCAATTTTAATGATCTAGGTAGAACCAGGTTCATTAGTTATAAATTTTATAGTGGCAGACAGAAGCACGTTCAATTCCCCTTGAAAGGAAAATAAAAAATAATAATTACTTTCGAATAACTGATAGTTAATACAATTATCCTATTCTATAAAAAAAAAAAAAGTAATGGATAACCATTACTTTTTCGTTGCTCCTTTGGCAGTGTGTTGGAAATTATACAAATAGTAACGGGTCTCCTCATTGGATGATGAATCCACCACATTGTTTTAAGACAATCCTGTTGATTGGCTGAATTAAGCCGACCTTGTTTTGAACCTTTGGCGGGCTTAGATCGGAAGGGAAGATTTCCTCTCTTTTTTTGGACAGCCGGCTCCGACAAACTCGGTCGCATTTTAGCACCGCTCCTGTCTTATGCGTTGACGCGGGGCCTACAATAGGCGCCCTCATGTCTCTATTTCCCGAGACAGTTATACCTAAATCAAGGTATTTTTATTAGGCTAATGCCTTATCATTTTATTCAGAGAGACTTTCTCCAAATCCTTCGTACCCTTTGAGGTATCCTTTTTGGGCAATTGCCTTACTTGTAGAGAAAACTTCTCTAAGAATTCTTCAAGGCGAGTACATCGACCCTCTTTCGACCGAATGGAAACAGCTGTAGAAACCAGACCTCAGAAGAATAATTCCTGAACGTCGCGGAATTTGCAGCTCCATACGTAAACTTCACCCCCTTCCAAGACGAGGCCGAACTCCCTCAAGTCTCCAGAAGGAAGCTAACTACCGTCTCGAAAAGAGACTATATACCAAGCTGAGCAGAAGCTGCAAAAATCAACATATTTTTGCAAGACTAATAAACTTGTTGTTAAAACCCAGGTATGTCTTGTTATGTTTGTTGATTTCCATCCACTGCTTGAGCTCTGAGCTATGTGTGAATAATTTCTCACAATAAAGCAGATTTAATAGTTTTCTCAGTAGGGCAGTGTCAGAATAATATGAATTTCTAAATTTATGAATCTTGCAAAACATTCACCTTATTTGATGGAAAATATAGAATTTTTATATACTTTGTTGTTTTCAACTAGGCTGTTTTGTTATATAAATGAGCATGCTGTTCATAAAACAATGATTACTCATTTTAAAAATTACAACACAAAATACTGATAAGGTGACTCTTACTTTTGTAGGAATAGCCGAATTTATAAAACGTTCAAAATATATGTTCTATGTGCTGAAATATAGAATTTATAATTTCTTCGAAGAATATAAAGTAATGTAGGGATAATACATTTATAACGAAACAAGATAAGGAATTTATTTACAAATTTACACAATTGAACTTTCAGTAAATTATTTCAGGACAATTAATAAAACATTAAAGAAACTAACCTTCCAGACTTAGTTTTTGTTTTGCTTTGCTGTTTTGTCTCCATTTGAAAAAAATTAAAGTGTATCTAACCTGATCAGAAGCAGATATTACATACTTTTAGCTTCAAATATCACAGGAAAGCTCTGATGTGTTTTTTGAGATGTTAACACATCTACCAACAGCTTCATGTTTGGAAAATTTACAAAAATAAAGCAAATAGAACAAAAAACAATGATGCTGAGAGAAAAAAGTTTGTTTTTTTAATAGGCCAAATACAAGCAAAGAAACAAGCAACATTTTCATACTATCATATTATTTTTATTTGCACACAAAGAAAAATACAGGGTGTCCATAAAATCCCAGTTCCATTACAAGATTTTATTGCTCCATTTATGGAGGACCTCATGAATGGTTGATTTGGGTACCTGCAATTTTTGTGATGCATGACGAACAGACTTTTGATGACTACATTGAAATGCATCGTGCACATTGTAGACAGTTTGTTGACTCACACCTGGTCTTTCACTCTGAGGAAAATCCTTAACACTACCAGTCTCCTAAAGTTCTTGACCCATTTCATTATGCAGGATCTGGCACAGGAATATCTTTCATATTTTTGCTAGAATTGCCACTAAACAGTAATTAGTGATCTACTCTCAGCATACCACCACACACGTTGGGCCTTCTCCTTTGGTGTTGTCATTGTCTTTCAATTTAAGCCAATTTATACATGCAAAAAAAAAAAAAATGTAATAAAAGCTTAAAAGCTTCATTAACAATTAATGTAAATAAAACAAAAAGTAAAAACCTAAATGTAAAGACAACTTGTACATTTTACAAAAAACAGCAATATTCTATGTCATATGGCTTTTGAGCAATAAATACTTGTCATGGTACTGGGACTTTATGGACACCCTGTACATCAAAATCAGTATCAGATTTTAATGGTTAATTGTAATAAAATATGCTATTATACTTTTATAGCTGAAATACATTTTTAAGAAATTCACTGGCTTGAAAATAAATGATTTTAAAATAAACATGCATTTTTTTTCTTTTTGTTTGGCAATGTGAAACTTTTTAATAAAAAATATTTTCTATATACTTCATTACTGATTTATGATACCTAAGGTTGAAAATGAAAAATCTTTCTCAAAGCTTTTATTTTAGTTTTGATTTCAAGCTAATAGATTAAATTTAATATTTCCAATAAGTAAAATATTCCAAAACAATTTAAATTGACCGAAGAGGTTTCATTTGTTTTTTTCTTGCAAAAAAAAAAAAAAAAAAAAAAAAAAAAAAAAAAAAAAAAAAAAATCTGATTTAGTTATCATTTTTAACCCGCATTTACCCCAATGTAATTCTCTTTATTAAAAATTCTTCCAAAAATAGAAACAACACCTTTCTCCACCTCTCCCACTTTCAGCCCAAAACTCTTCCTTTTAATATCACAAATTTTATGCAAAGAAACACTTCTACATTCATCCAGACATGCTTACAAAATTGCCCTTGGTCTTCTAGGGAAGATTAGATTTCTCCCATGTTACTCATTACATAACAGGAACTCATTTATTAATTTTTTTTATCCCATATTACACATTAACATAACAGGAAGTCCTTTATTTTTTATTTATTTATCCCATGTTATTCATTACATAACAGAAATTGCAGTATTTATATTTTCATTTATTTATCCTATGTTACTCATTACAATATAGGAAGTCCTGTATATTCTTATTTATATATCCAATGTTACTAATTACATAACAGGAGTTTTATTTATTTTTTAGCTCATGTTACC
This sequence comes from Ascarosepion bandense, assembly GCA_037127315.1. NCBI lineage: Eukaryota > Metazoa > Mollusca > Cephalopoda > Sepiida > Sepiidae > Ascarosepion > Ascarosepion bandense. The sequence goes on along the minus strand of JBBBDQ010000894.1, from coordinate 6,965,634 downwards.
CATTACATAACAGGAAATCCTGTATTTATTTCTCACATGTTACTCATTACATAACAGGAAGTTAAGCGTGTATTTTTTTTATTTATTTATTTATCTAAGGTTACTCATTACACAACACAAAATCCTTTATTTATTTATCCCTTGTTACTCATTACATAACAGGAAGTCATGTAGATGTTTTTATTTATCTTATATTGCTCATTACATAAGAGGAAGCCCTTAGTAATATATTTCATTTACTGTCAGTTACTCATTAAATAAAAGGATGTCATTTATTTTTTTTATTTATTTATCCCATGTTACTCATTAAATAACAGGACGTCCTGTATTTAATTTTTATTTATTTAACCCATGTTATCCCTTACATTTCAGGCAGTCCTGTATTTATTTTTTTATTTATCCCAAATAACTCATTACATAACAGAAAGTTCTGTATTTTTTAATTACCCTATGCTACACCTCACATATCAGGAAGTCCTGTATTTTTATTTATTTATCCCATGTTACTCATTACATAATAGGAAGTCCCTTATTTTTTTATTCATTTATTCCATGTTACTCCTTACATAACAGGACGTCCCTTATTTTTTTATTCATTTATTCCATGTTACTCATTACATAACAGGACGTCCTGTATTTTATTTTTTTTTTATAAGGTTTTCACCAAGAGCAAGACATGTCACTGCCACTACTGTGCAGGGGGCTACATAGAGTGGAGAAAGGATGATTAAATATAGGAAATATCAGAGGGTGGGTGATAGGCAGGTAGGGATACCAAGAATGGTTAAATATAGGAATGTCAGAGGGTGGGTGATAGGCAGGTAAGGATACCGAGAATGGGGGTTAGGTAGATGAGAGTGTTCTGAGAATAATTGGGAGTTAGAGTGATAGGAGGTGTCTATTGACCCTACATTTAAACACCTGGAGATTGTAGCTGTCAGGAAAGCAGACTTGTGGAAGGGAGTTCCACAGGAGGGAAGCGCGAGAAAAGAAGCTCCTGTATTCATTTTTTATTAATTATTCCATGTTACTCATTACATAATAAAGTCCTGTATTTTTTTCTTATTTATTGATCCTATGTTGCTCATTACATGAAACAGGGAGTCCTGTATTTATTTTTTTATTTATTTATCCCATGTCATTATATAAGAGAAAGTCCTGTATGTATTTTTTATTTATTTATCCCATGTTACTCATTACATAACAGGAAGTCCTGTATATCTCTCATTCAATTTATCCACACAAGTAATATTTCTTTTGTTTGTCTCTTATCTGTCAACCACTTTATACTACCTGAAGATCATCATTTATGTTATATATACTGACATATAAGAGGAGGAGGAGTTTGAACATACACAAATGGTTTCATTTTACTAGGCTGTTTAAATCCTGATGAAGTGTACCATGGCAGCACACAAAAGCTAAAAAGCCACTCTTGTTTGGCACCTTTCACATATACCAAACTGGTTTCTTTCACTCATCTGTCACAGAAATCCTCCTTGGTCAATTTTTGCTTGTCGCATCTTATCATCACCCTGAGTTAATAATAGAAAAATGCAATCAGGTCATGATGAGACAGCATATCCCCATGCAAGATCAGGCTCTGCTTGGTATTCCACACAACCAGTTTGGCTATTATAGCCAAGAGCATGAGGAACATCTTGCATTTCAGGTCCTCCATGTGAGTGACAAGATCCCCTATATATTACCATATCAGGTAGACTTATGGGCACTGATAAAAGGCATGTTCATCCATTTCCTCCAGATCACAGTATCTCCCACACTTGGCAAATTCAGCTACCTCCATCCTGAACCTGATGTCATTAAGTGGCAAGACATTTCGTGCCAGGAGGAGAACTCAGAGTTGGTGAGGAAATTAGTAACTGAGGTCCAGTGCCAATGGGACTGGAGGACTTCCTTTGTCAGATCAAGGTGCTAGCAGAAGTGATCACAGAGAGCCTCTTTTACCAGAACATAGTAAAGGATCTTCTTCACTCTCATTGAGTTTGCTATCCGAGGGGTTTAAGCCAGTGCTACTTGGCACTTGCAGAGAAAGGTGATTTCTCTAGTGAGTCTGTGACACACCTCCATTGGACAGTGCAGGGCTCTCTACTTGGTTCCTGGTCATCATGTGACACAAGTAAGCTAGCCTCAAAGCCCAAGGTGTGGCAAAACCCATTCTTCATAATGTGGATGTTGAATGCTGACTTCTCTGCATGCTATTGGTTGCCCAGTGTAGTTTAGAGGAGCTGCTGGAATTTAGTCAGCTTTTTCGCTGTAATGGGAAGGACTGATAATCTGTATAGGATCAGAGTGTAGATGTGACACACACCTTTGCTCTGTCCATCAGGGACAAAAACCATCTTGTTTACCTTGGATTGCACTTCTGCCCAGTTTTTCTTGAGCTGAAGATATTGGGTCCAAACCACACCATTAATGTGAACAAGTATATTTGACCACTCAAACCTTCCCAGCAGAACCCTTCCTTTCCACACCCCTAGCCTGATGGACTTGAATCTATAGGCCTTGGCCCCTGTCACTTGCTCATTGCCCTGAATTTATATGTTTATCCAGCTTATGTCCTGGCAGCTGAACAAACGTGTGGCATTTTGAGGAGAATTTCATAAGGAAGGCCATCAAGTCCTGGAGCTTTGTTGGCACCAATTTGCCTCAGAATAGTGACAGTCTCTCCTTCTGTTATTGTACATTTATATCTAAATGCCTAGTGCAGTTCTAATATGTGAAAATCAGACAAATACTCTTGGAAAGATATCTCATGCAGATCAGGCTTGCTGGCAAAGAGACCTTCAAAACGGTATTAGAAAGCAGTATCAGAAGCTGCTCTGGAATGTGCACAGGGTTCCTTTATCCACCTGTCAATGATGGCATTCCAGTCCCCTATCAGGACCAACCAGTGTGGGTGCAGTCAAAAGTAGAACAAATTGTCTAAAATAAAGAGTGTTACTCTTTCCCATTATTGGGGACATGTATCACAACCAGTTGAAAGGAGCTGCCACTTCTTAGGTCCCCCACAACCAGACACCCATCCTCTTCACCTTGTCTACACAATATTGACATCTTTGTCCAGAGACCAACTTAGCAAATGGACCCCCCACCTGCATGCAATCATCCCTATGAAAAGACATCAAACTTACCCCTTAGCACATTGGTATCCCTATTACAGGGGAAATGGATTTCCTGGATTATAGTCATATCCACACTCAAAGACTCAAGCCTTCAAAACAGGTTGTGCTGCCTTAACTGCATTTCTCAAGCCCTTTACATTTAAACTAGCCAATCTAAGAGATATATCTTTTTAGAGGGTGTTGCAGCTGTCTGGATCAAAGTTTTCCAGCAAGAGCTTCCCAACAACCTGGCTGAGAGTGCTCTACCCCAGTTCTTTGTTAATCCATCCAATATGGTGTTAATTGCACCCATGCCGAGGGAAAATTTCAATTTCAGGACTTTGTAAAGAGATAGGCGCACAAGCACTGGTGTTCTACCCATACATTGTGTGACCACCCGGTATTCAGGTACAACTTTTGAGCATACTCCTCAGCAGTACCTAAAATAAGTCCCATAGAATGGCCTGTGTATATATTTAATATCCACTCCTCTACTGTTTTTTTGTGTAGCATTGGCAAGCTTTCCACTCCTGATGCCCATTGCCACCAAACATACTGTCCTTGGCTCTACTACTTCTAGTGTCCCTGGATAAAGAACGATCTCATCTTCCTTAACATATTCTATGTATTTTCAGGCACTTTTCAAATGTTTAACTTTTGGTTCCACAGATCTTTGACGGAATCTCTCCTCGTTGAGAAACTAGTCTTCATCATTCATTCCATGACTCCTCATTAACAACTTCTCCTTAGGTATCAAAGATTGAAGGCTAGAAACTCTGAATTACCTCTTCCCATTAATTGACAAGGGAGGCATTCTGGTTTGTCACCCCTCCCTGATGTGGATTATGGATAATTGCTCTTTTTACTCATTAAAATCCTATGTCTGAACTAGAGGATCAGAAACAGATACTACACTTTGATCTTAATATTTATTGTCATATCTGGTTGGGTACTCCTGCAATTCATCTCGAGATTCTCAACAAAATCTAAAGAAGGATTTGCAATGTAATCAGTTCTGACTTGGCATTTGACTTCAGTCACTTTCTCACCAACTTGACATAGCTCCCCTCTGTCTTTTCTACAAATATTTTCAAAGCAACTGCTCCTATGAGCTTTAATCCCTTAGTGTCCCATCCATGTAAATTTAAGCGTGCTTCTAGATTGGCATTCTGATCCCACCTTTTTTGAAATAGTTAAATGTAAGGATACTCCACAGGTTCTCAATCAGATTTAAATCCTTTGGTAGCAAAAGAATCTGTAAATAAAAGTGTACAATTCTTGTATCACAAAAGAAAACGAGAGAGATTTTAAGAATATTTCTTAATAACAATGACAACTTTTTGTGAAATAAAATTTTTTGGTTTATTTTCCAAGGGACCAGAAATTTTGTGGATTTACTTGGATAACAAATTAAAAAAATCCTTTAGCGAATCTGAAGAAGACTACAACCACCTTTAAATTTGTTGTTTTTCAGGTTTTTTTACTTTTTTCAGTACAGTCTAATCGGTTACTACATAAGGTTTCTGATTATCAAAAAAAAAAAAAAAAAAAAAAAAAAAAAAAAAAAAAAAAATTTTGAAAAATTTTAATATTTAAACAATTTGGGGGAAGGGGGCTCAATTTCTCATACAATGTTATAGTAAGTTGATCCTCCATCTTGGAACCACTCGCGTTGGGGTCACTTTGCTTTTTTTTTTTTTTTTTTTTTGAGGACGAGTTGTTGCTCTTGTTTTTGTCTTGTTTTCAAGTTTTCTTTAGTTCTTACGATGGCATCTTCCTCGGAAACTCCAAGAATGGCTTTATTCAAAAATTTTGCAAAGGATTCAGTTGTTGAATATGCGCAAGCAAAAAAGTTAATTGCACAGGATCGATTTACTATAAAAGATTGTATGAAAAACTGAGCTCCCCTCTAAAATTGTTTAAATGTTGAAATTTTTACAAAATTTTTTGTCAATCGGAAAGTTTACGGTTTAATCATTAAGATTGCACAGAAAAAGTATAATAAAAAAAAAATTTGATAATCAACCAATTTACAGGTGGTGGTAATGTCATACTGGCAAGTGGTTCCAAAATGGAGGATCGATTTACATAACGTTGTATGAAAAAATGAGCCCCCCTCCCCCGCTAAAATTGTTTAAATATTGAAATTTTCATTAAAATCCGTCAATTATTTGATTTATGTGAGAATTTCAAAATTAATGTGTTTGTCACTGGAAAAAAAAATAGAGCTATGTAATATTACGTTTTCAATTGTAAAACCCTCATAACGTTTTGGTACTCGCTAACTCAAATCAAAACAAGATTTTCTGCCAAAATTTCGAACATTTTTTTTTAATTAAAAATTTTAAAAGATAAGTAAAAATTACTTTGATCTTTTCTCTTAATAATAATATAAACATTTTAATGTAAAAAAAGATTGTTTTCTTTAAGTTTGGGGCATTTTTTATTCATACTATGCTTTTTTTTTTTTTTTTAGCAATTTAGTGGAGGGACTTACATTTTAGCATGCCATCTCTAATTTCTACTCCCATCTGACTGACTGATTCCACTTTCTTTCCCTCTTCCTTTATACAGATTCACCTTTTCACACTGGATTGTTAACTTTGCTTTCAGTTTTGCAAATTGCTTCCCTTCATTGGTTAGAAAATAAATTTATCATTGGATTGTAAAATTTGGCTTCATCTTTTTCTTTCAGTTATAGGGTCAATCATTTTCTATTCTTAAATTAAATTTCACACTTGATTTTGAATTTTGCCTTTGTCTAGTTTTTCTAAATTGTTTGCAGTCATTCGGATTCAATTTTGCAGGTGTACAATTGTACTTTTGTGTTTCAGTTAATTGACAGATGATATAGGATATATCCTTTAGAACCAATAGGTCCTATAAATTATTAAAGAAACTGATACACTTTTTTTAATTTGTATTTATTTCCAAGATGAGTAATCTTGAAATTATTTTGAACTTTGTTCTCATCTTGGTTGATATAGGTGATATACACACATGTTTCAACCAAGTACCTTCTGGTCATCATCAGATGTCCATAGATTGGCTAATGTGGATTACCTCGTTGATTATGACAAAATATCCTGTGAAATCAAATATTGTTCTTTTATGTTGGACTTGGTTTGTCACTACCAAGTCCAAGGATTGAACTCATGACTACTACACATGTATAACCAACTTTACCACCGTTCTGAAAGACTTTAATGGTGTATTTTTGGAGCTTTCAAATTCCATCTGGCACTGAAAAGGCTCCAAAAATACACCACAAGTTGGTGGAATAGTGGATTACCTTTTCCCAAGGGTATTTTTTGTGCGTAAGTGAATGCAAGGAATTCAACTGGGATTCGAACTCTGGCACCCCGATTTGTTGTTTCGAGTTGATATCCACTGCACCACAACACACATCCAAGAGGGTACTTGGTCAAAACGTGTATCATAAAGCCTTGTTTGAACAAGTGATGAGAAAAAAGTTAAATAATTCCAAGATCACTATCTTTTTTTTTTTTTTTGTCAGCACACACGTGACTGGTCGCAACTAAAAATGTCTTATTTCTTCTATTATATATATTTTTTTTAATTAAAATTTACCCAGTCTAATTAATAAGAGTAATTAAACTAAATGTTCAATTCCTGCTAGAACCAAATAGGTCCCAAGAAATTAAACAAGAAATTGAAAAACATTTAAATTTTACATTTTTTTTTTTTTAATTGGTTGAGTTTTTTATGATGTTTGTTTTACTTCGTCACTGTGTCCGAAATTGTATATCACAACATGGAGAGGGGGGTATACCCACTTTTACTCGCGACGCTCTTTCATTTTACGAGCATATATAACACCAATGGATTAATAAAGACGAGATATTTATCTACAAAAATGGTGTAAATTTTGGAATTTTTTAAATTGAATTTCTTTGGTATTTCATCTACTAAAAAGTTTTCAACTTTTTTTTTGAAAGTCAACTTAAAACACTATGTTAAGCACACCATATTGACAAGTGACCATTTTTCTTTAAAATGAGACCATTTTTTAAATGTGTATCACGCATACGAAGTTTGAAAAACAACTTTTCATGTAAAAAAGCAGTCATCATCAAAAAATAGTGATCTAACTTGAAGTGGCCTGGAAAAAAAAAAAAATATTAATAACACAATAGAAAGAATTGTATCTTTATAAAGAGAAAGGATAAAGTTTTGTTTACATCAAACAAAATAACCCAAAAATAAGCAATATATCGCAAGTTGAAATTAAAGAGAATTTTTTTCATTACTTACTAGTTTTCACACACTAAACTAATCATGGCAACCAGCAAGACAATATGGCTACTTCATCTCATCAACCAGTTAATGGGATTGATGCTTCAACAAAGCTATTCGAATTAAAATTTGTATTCGAAGTCATTCTCATTCAGCACTCATCCCATCGGCACACTCATCTCTTCTAGGCTGCCTAGAGAAACTCAAAGACATTTCACATTGATTTCACATTCAATACTTTCTCTGGGACACACAACAACGTCACATTCTGAGATGATGGAAACTCAACAATCACAAGCACCATCAACTGCATCAACACCACAACAATATCATAAAGACATTGTTACAAGAACAGGCAGAAGAGTCCACTGGCCTGCAAAATTCAGACAATATTTCTAGACTGTGGAAATGAACAATTACAAAAACAAAAACTCGGTTACAATTTTTTTAAATTTCCGCCAGGGTATTATGACACATGCACACACCTGTGGAAACACACACACACACACACTTGTGGAAACACACACTTACTTACGCAATCACGCAATTGTATGTATTAAATTTTGTATGTAACCATTTTATATTTGAATAAATGTAAGCTGTTTGCTCATTGGTTTGAGCTAGCCAATCAGAATCAAGGTAAGTGAACTACATATTTACCGCCAAATTGTAAGGACGTTTTAACACTTATTTATATGCAATTTGTCACACATATTTTGACAGTTAACAGCAGTCCAAGATAACACCAAGCAAGGCAGTGACAGTCTATTGCGGGGTTGCATTATTCAACATCAAGTAATTCTCTCACACACCCACACTAATTGCAAGATGCAATTGATGTCTTTTATTTCTTTAAATAACACATCATGTAGAAATATACGAGCTTTAAGTCCAACTCATTCTCATACAAATTCGTTCTTCTGTACAATTACAAAAGATTTAAACTATGTGTCGAAAAACAATGACTTTACTCAGTCAGTAAAGACGTAGACTTAAATTATGTTGACGTTAATCTGACTGATTGAGGAAAATGAAGGTTACAACGAATCTCATAAAATAGTTCTGAATACATCTGAGCTGAATTTTTCTTACGGGAATGTCCAAAGAAATCAATTATTCAAGCTTATCAGAAACTAAAAAAAATATGAGAGAAGGAATTCAGATGAGATACGCAAGTCAACATAAGAAAAAGGAATTGTTCTCAGGAACATAGAAGTGAGGAAAAATTTTAAAATGTCCATTATGGAACAAACTTACAATTTTGGGAGTCCAACCACATGTGGCGATTTTTTTGTTGTCGCCAAAACTTATTGAAGACGAGAAGACTTTGTTGAAGAGATGTTTCTTAAAAATAGGATGCATTATTTTTTATTTTGTTCCTTGGATGAATATTCATTTTCTTAATTGTCGATGCTGATGGACAAATATGAGATGAAACAGGTTGATTTGAAACTTTTCATGGAGGTGTAGCTCCCTGACATTTTTTTCTTGAACGAAGCTTAAATCAGGTTGACTTGCCAGACCGAAATGAAGAATTATCTGTTGAAGACGGGACGATTCTCTATTAAACCCATTATTAGACAATATTTTTAGGTGGTTTAAAAGACTAGGTTAAATTTCAAGCTGTATCTGCCGTTTGGATCAAAGATCTGCCTGGTCAAAATTCTCCAGACATTCTACATGTGGGCTTCTGGTACCAAATAAACTGTATCATTTTTTTTTTGTGAAAATATCTTCAACACTGACGTTGGGTTATCAAATGTGGGTAGTGACCAGTGCTATAGAATTTAATTTGAGATTTCAACACTCACGTCGGGTCACCAAATGTGAGTGCTAACATCGGCGGTCACCAAATGTGGCTGGACGTTGGGGTTACCAATATTGGATTTTAAACAGATTTAGGGGGCTTACTATGCAAGGTTAATTTAAATTTGGATTTTTACATGGCACAAGGCCACTTCCCAAAGGAACTTCCTAACTAAATCCTTGCATGCCACCATTATTTTTATAAGCATTAAAATCATTCATTAAACAAGCAAATGGAAAGTGGAATGAAATTGACAAAGCATCAATTGCAACTATAAAGTGTATTAACAATAACAAGAAATACATACATTACATAGATGTTGAATTTGTTTGATTGAAGGTGTCTTCCATGGACTGTATGAAAATTGTGTTAGAGATTTTGAAGTAAGTTGTAATGTTCATTGTTGCCATAAGATTTATCAGTGTGATAAGAAAGTCTGGTTCCAACTGTAGTAATTTGTATATGTGTTATTCAAAGAAATAAAAGACATCTAATTGCATCTTGCAATTAGTGCAGGTGTGTGAGAGAATTATTTGATATCAAAGAACGTGATCCTATGATAGCAGTATGTTTTTGCGGGCAGCTGTGACTGCCTTGCTTGGTGTTCTCTGGAACTGCTGCTAACAATATTTATTTTTTGTATAAAATACAAAAAATTGTGGCACAAAGCTGAAAAGAGGAGGGGTAGAGGTTTGTTCTCACTTAACTATCTTATACCTAGCTAAACACTATCACGACCCATTCACTTATTACAATTTGCACAATTACCACAAGAACCCATCCATCAACTCCCAATCCTTCATACACCACAATGCCACAAACTTACAAGGGGCACCTAAAAAAGTGGGGAAAAACTCATGACAATAAAAATGTATTTATTTACAATATAAAACATATGTACACTATAATATAATATGTACAATACTATGTACAATATAATATAAAAGATTTAATGAAAAATAAAATGATAGGAGGGAGATGAACCCCCCCCACCCCAAAAAAAAAAAAACTGAAAATACAACAAATTTTTAAACTAAAATAATAAACAATGTTAGTAAGACCTGTCCATCCCAGAAAAAAAGAGTGGCCACTGTATTTCGCCAAACAGCGAAATCAAGAAGCACACTCTCTAAGGGAGTGAGGAGGGGGTAAAAAATTAATGGAAAGGGACAATAAAAGGCTGAACTAGCTGAGATAAAAGGAGGCCAAAACAAACTGGGGAGGTTGGGAATCTCAACTTGGATCATAACAAAAGAGAAAACCGGGTACAGGCTAGGAACACATTCATTCACTTTAACTAGGTACACAAAAGAGAGCTACCTTAACCAGGGGAGGGTTCTAGAGGAATCCACCCCGATGTAACCAGCAGATCTAAAAGAGAAAATCAAGACTAGCCCCCGTTCACACGAACCAGGCTCGCCACATTTACCCACCTTTTGCTGAAGTCTGTCGAAGTCAAACGTTTCCAATCAGTTCTAATCCTTATTTTGAGCATCAGCTCAAAATAGCAGATCAGATCCTGATGTGAAAGACGCTGACCTCGCAAGACTTCCTGCGTTTGCGTCGTCCAAATCACCATTCGAGCCGTGGCTAGCAGCAACAGAAACACCATATGCTTCATCCCAGAAAACGGGGGTGACACATTGTTGCAGGCAACATGATCAATGAGCACGATACAGCGCGATACGAGCAGTCAACTCGCCGACCCGGTCCCATAGAGGGCGAACTGGAACTGCTGCTAACTGTCTGAAAATGCACAGCAAATCGTTTATATAGTTGTTCAAACATCCTTACAATTTGGCAGTAGAAATGTAGTTCACTTACCTTGATTTTGATTGGCTAGCTCAAACCAATCAGCAAACAGCTTACATTTATTTAAATATAATATGGTTACATACAAAATTTAATACATACATTTGTAGAATGCAAGAGTAAATGTGTGTATCCATATGTGTCACACACCTACTTCTACAATCTCTATGTTTCTGTTTAAATAAAATCTGTTTAAAATAAAATACTGCCTTTTAAAAATAGAAAATTTCATCAATAAATGATAAAGAAAAGGTAAAAAAATAGTAAATTAAATCTTGAACACGCCGACTGAAAGAAAAGAAGTATTTTCTTTTATTAAATTCATAGCTAAGAAAAGAAAAAAGTGGGGGGTTTCGTTCAATAGATATGAAACCATACAAATTACAAATTGATTATAAAAAAATAAACCAATAAAAATGAGAGAAAAACTCAGCCTCCGGGTAAAATCCAAACTATACATTTTTTTGGGGGATGTTGAATTTTGGTTTTAAAAAGATATAATACAACCTAAGAAACTACTCTTTACTGTATTAAAGAAAAATAGTTTCTGTATTGTATTGCAGAAAGAGGAAATACTCCAGCGATGGGAAGAGTATATAAAGGATCTTTTTTACGACAGAAGAGAACAACCGAGAATACACAAGGAGGAGGATGGACCGGAAATATTAAAATCCGAAGTGGAAGCTGCAATGGCCAAACTGAACAGAAACAAAGCAGCTGGTCCAGATGGCGTCGTAATAGAGCTGCTGATAGCCCTGGAAGAATATGGCATAGAAAAAATTACCGAAATAATAAACGAAATTTATAATAGTGGAAAAATACCAGACGACCTATGCAAGTCGATATTTATAGAACTGCCGAAGAAACCAGGTGCAAACTACACAGAACTATCAGCTTAATGAGTCACATTACACTGTACAGAACCGAGGCCGTCGCTATAACCAGGCCTATTCTATGATTAAAGTTGACTTGCTGACGTCACACTTAGTAGTGTTGTTTTACTACCCGGCGTCCGTTAGCGTTAACTTATTTTCAGAACCAAATTGCAAAGGGGAATATAAAAATACACCGAAAGTTCATTGTTTTTCGTTTCCAAAAAATAAGCATTTATTTGACAAATGGAAACATGCCATTAAAAGGGAGAATTTTACCCCAAGTCCATTTAGCAAAGTGAGTAGTTAAAATTTTATCACCATTTATTTCAACAGTCGCGGCTAAAATCAAAATTTGCTAAAAAATTAGTTTTGCCGTAGCACAAGAAAGAAAGCACTTTGTTTATAATATATCTTTTAAATTAATATAATAAAATAAGATATTTTTATTTCTTTGAATAAAATTGAAATAAAAATTATCTTAAAAAATATCTGAATTAAAAAAAATAAAATTTATGGCTATTCGTTCGTAAGTTTTTTTTTTTCGAAATGTTTTAAAACTTAAACTGAAGCCGAAAAAAGTTGTTAAACATTATATTTTCTAAGAATATTTGAATTAATATTTTATTGATATTTTATTTCAGAAAATAATGTTTTCTTTTCAATGAGATGTTTTAAAAAATTCTTAGGAATAGAAAGTAAAATCTTACTTAACTTTTCTATACTTGCAACTTTATGAATCGTTTTTAAACATGAAAAAATATTCCTGAATTAAATTTTTTTATTCTTTTTTATGTATTAACAAAAACTACAAAATTTATTTTTTAGTCAATTTTAAAAGAATTTGTTTTATTTTTAAGGTTTTTTATTTGAAAACTCCGTGAAATTATTTCTTGCAAAAGTCAAGAAATCACTATTACCGAAAATTAAAACATGAAAATGATGTTTTAAACTTTGTTTAAAACTACTATTTCTGAATAATTTTTGAATTTATTTGAAACATACAGGCCTAAATCACACCACACTTGAATTTTAAAACCTAATTTTTAAAATATTTAATTTTTAGAAAATATTTAGCACAAAATGAACACCCTCAAAAAATATTTTCTAAACATTTTTTTTCCTATTTGTGATAATTTGAAGTTAATTATCGATAATCCATAGAAAAAATTGGAAATAAAAAAAGTAGAATTTTAACTGGAGAATAAATCTTTTATAGTTGGTTTAGGGATTTTTAATCCTTAAAAAAATTAATTAATAAGTAAAACATTAACCAAAAAAGAGTTTTGCAAAAAAAATGATTTTTTTTTAAACAGTTTAACATCATAAATGAAATAGAAACATTAATTTTTACTTTTTTTTTCATTTTTTACAATTAAAATATTTTAAAAATGTAATTGAATTACCAAATATCCTAGGATTTTTAGGTGTATTTTTTTTAAAGGTAAAAATTTATCTTTTTATTTCATCCAGTAGGATTAACAATGGATTCAATCAAAATATTTCAAAATATTATTTTAAAATTCGAACTCCGTTGTTTTTTAGCAGAATTTCCCTAAAGACAATTTGTTGATATTAATAAATCTATTGGATTAAAAGTTCTCAAGACGTTTTTAAAAAATCTATTTCAGATTTAGCTATCCTATGATTAATTCGTTCGATTCATAATTATTCATTGCTGTTAGTGTTATGCCGTTAAAAAAAATGAAATGTTATAGTTGTAAAAGTTTAGTATCAGGAAGAGATGATACGCTAGCTGATATAAACAGTTATTTTCAAGGAATTAATAGAGGTTCTCTGTTATATCCCAATGATGTAACAACAAATTTAGTACTATACAATTATATTGTTATTAATAAACTTGTAAAGAATCCTTCTTTTCTTCATTCAATGAATCAAAGAAAATTGTCTATGTACATAACATTGGATGTTTTGGCTAATGATGAACTTCTTTTTCATGTTGACTCATGTGGTGAAGGTCACAGCATTGAAAAAATGATTATCTGAACCTCTTTTAATGCATTATTAAATATTTTTTGTAGCAAGGAAAATAATATTACTTGTAAGAAGTTAAGTAAAAAAAGAAAACTTCAAACATTCAGCTGAATTTTGAGACATAAAAAACTTTTATAAGTTTGATTTAAAAAAAAAACAGTAACTTAAACTTATTTAGTTTGAATTAATTTGCTTGAATTTAAATTGTTGCATTTTTAAATATTTTAATTAATTTGCTTATTTATTGTTGCTTCTTGTTTGTTCCTAAATTCTAATGGTTTCTTGATTGCTATATTTGAGTGATTCTGATTTAAAAATTCTTGCAATTGAAACAAAAGTGATTGTGATTTTTCATAATTAAATTAAAAATATGAAAATTTAAGCAGTGTTTGTTAAATTTTTAGAATTTAGACTAATAAACGAAAAGTTTTGTCTTTAAAACTGTGTTTACTGTTTACAAACACGACCGACAGTCAGTAGTCAACAATGATGTTTATATTTTCTTATTGTTTTCTTAATTTTATTTAAAATTAATAAAACCAGCATAAATCAAAACATGTCTTTCTTTTTTTTTCTTGTTACATTTTAAAAAGTTTTAAAATCTTTATTAAAAAATAACGTCTTTGTGATTATCAACATTGTCATGAAGACGGCTAACGCTACGGCTACGATTCATGACACTACTACCGTGACGTCACATTTCATTTGCTTAGGCCTTGGTTAATATATAGGAGGTCTTGACAGAACTGATTGTCAGAATCCTGATGAATAGAGAGCGAGAACAGAATCAGGCCAGAAATAGGACAGGAATAGTGCGGGTTCGTCAAAGACACTGGAACAAGGAACACCATAGGATGCTCTCTGAAAGGGCAATACAAATGAAGAAAGACTTGTACAGCGTAACCCTGATAAGAGAGTTGTCGGGGTCGGATAAAAGTTCTCTTATATCCGGGTTTGGTCTATTTTATATCCATTACCACAGAGAAAAACTTATATCCGGGTTATACTGTACCGATGTTTTATTGATTATGCGAAGGGATCGACAAGATACGACACAAAGAATTGATGGAGATGCTCGGCAGCCTCGACATTTTTGGGAAAGACATTTTCAGAGTAATCAACAATCTCTACTGGCAGCAAACGGCCTGCATACGGACAGGTAACGATTTCAGCAGATTTACAAAGATAGATAGAAAGAGACGTAAGACAAGGAAGAGACAACTACAGTTCCTGGGACATGCAATAAGGAAGAAGAGCTTGGAGAACCTGATACTGACTGGCCAGATAGAAGGAAAAAGAGACAGAGGAAGGCAGCGGATAACATATTTGCAGGGCCTGATCAGGTGGATGACAGAGAGGGAGACGTGGAGAACCATGATCACCTACGTCCTGAAAGGACAGGGCACATAAAAAAAGTTTCGTATATAAATAAAATTTTTATGCATTTTCACAAATATTGGTTGGTATGATTTTTATTTTTAGTCATTGGTAAAACAAAAATGTAAACAAATATAAAAATTTGTTTAAAATCCAATATTTAGTTTCGAAGCCATGTTTTAGTAAAAAAAATTTAAGGATTCATTAACAGAATTGGATTTTAAACATTATTCTCATTAATTTATTAAGGAAAAGGTGCGCATTGCCTTTCAACAAGATAAAAATGCCATGCGACTTAGTGCGAACACGTGGAGACAAATTCCTACTATAAAAATAAAATAATTTACTTACCAAGAACATTTTTTTAGCAAATAACTCATGATATTCAGTAATTAATTAATTAGCAACTAGTAGAAGCAACTTTTTACATTTCTATATTTTTAAAAATAGTTGCAAAATGTTAAATAAATTTAATTTTGAGACTGCATTTTTCATTAATTTCGTTATTTACGGAGGACAAAAAATTCAACATACATTTAAAAAAAAAGAAAAAAACGTTTTTTCTCTTAAAGAAAATTAAATTATTCACGAAAAATTAAACTTTATCCTTAATATGGTCAGAGTTGATGAAGAGTAGTAGTATAAAGAAAAATAAATTTAAATTATGAATAGTTTTTTTAAAGTTTTATGAATTTTTAATGACACTTTTTAAAAGTTCGCACTAAAAAAAGTTTGTTTCTTAAACAAAGATAAAATAAGCAAGTTCAGAAACAAATAAATAAACATTATACTTACTTTAGTATTTTACACAATAAACTTAAGTTGGTAAAAAGTTCTTAATCTATAATTGAATTCCAGCAACGAGCTTTCACCTGTTAACAATTAGCAAATCGCTCACAGGAACATTGAATATAGGGCTGAGAATATGCGTAGTTTAAAAAAAAAAAGAAATAAAATTAAGGGTAATGTAAAGAAGATAAATCAGTAATTGGTATGCAAAAATCATTCGAAATGTTAAACTAAACATTATTCCTAAAAAATAATGAAATTTAATTTATGCAACACAAAATTAAATATAATTTTACGAAACTAAGATTTGAAATAGCAATTTCGTTAAACAAGTGTAAGGACAAAGTCGGTGGTAAGTGGAAAATGACATAGTACAGGAATTTATTTATTTTGTTTCATTTTTTTAAATTAACAGTTTTTGTTTCTAAATTTTTATTTGAAAATTTCTCATAAAGTAAAAAGAAACAGCTTTATGTATTGTAGATATGTTAAACCTCCTTTGCAAGGTTCGTCCAATCTTTTTTCAAGGTGTCCTTTTGAAATAATTCAGTTCAGCTTGTTACATAATATCACTCATTGACATCACTCTCTACCTTAAATTTTCTTTTGTTTGTTGAATATCTCTCTTAAATTGTGCGATTCTATAAATTTTTAATCTTATTAATGAACATCATTAAACCGTGCGATTAGGTTAAAGCAGACTACACCACCACGTTTAATTTCGTTGTTTTTCTTTTTACTTTTTTCAGCGCAGTCCTATCGATTGTTACCGAAACTTTCCGATTATCCAAAAAAAAAATTGAAAAATGACAATATTTAAACAAATTTGGTGGGGGTCAGTTTCTCATACAACGTTAAAGTAAAGTAAATCGATCCTCCATTTTCAATCCACTCGCGTTGGGGTCGCTTTGTTTATTAATTTCGTTGTTTTCATTTTTACTTTTTTCAGCGCAGTTCTATCTATTGTTACTTAAACTTTCCGATTATCAAAACAAATTTTGAAAAATTACAATATTTAAACAAATTTTTATTGGGGTTCATATTCACATACAACGTTATAGTAAATCGATCCTCCATTTGCGACCACTATAAGGTTGTATGAGAAACTGCCTCGCCTCCTCCCACAAATTGTTCAAATATTGAAATTTTTTTTTTTTGTCATTCGTAAAGTTTAAGGTGTAAAAGATAATATTGCACTGAAAAAAGTCCCCAAAATTTGATAATGAACAAATTTGCAGGTGGCGGTAATGTCCTTCCGGCGACTGGTTTCAAAATGGAGGCTCGATTTACTATAACGTTGTATGAGAAACTGATCCCCCCCCTACCAGAAAATGTTTAAATATTGAAAATTTTCAAATTTTTTTTTTTTTTTTGTCACTTAAAGCTAAGGGGGTAATCGATAGGACTGTGCTGAAAAAGTAAAAAAAATGAAAACGAAATTAAACGTGGTGGTAGTCTGCTTCAGGTCTGCCAAAATTTGACAAACAAAAAGCATTCTTAATTCTTTCTTCGACCAATCCTGGCAAAAACATCACTTTCAATACCTCTATTTAATATTTGTCACAAATGATTGATGCGTTTAAAATTATATTTTTTTAAATAAATTATAATGCTTAGTTTTTAGCAGCTTCAGTCAAACAATTTTTTTTAATTATGTTGCAACTACATCATTATAGTAAATAAATCTATATTAAGAGCTGTCTGCGTGTATGAATATTTACCAGCTCCTCTACTCCCCTACTAGAGCAAGATGTGACACAAGGTTAATGTGGAGTGCCTGAACGCGTACGAGCGGGCAAGGCACAAAAAATGACCAGTCCCCACCACTTGTTCACTCCTCTTGTGCAATGGGGTGGCACAGCCTAGGGACACTGTTACCCCGGACCGAGCACCTCTCAGTTTCTCAATTGCATGCCTGTCCTCTGACAGAGACACAAGCAACTAAGCCTCACTTAGGACAGAGATGCAATTGAAAGATGATTTGGATCATCACCCACCACAAAAATGTCTGAGTGCATGGATATTTACCTCCCCCCCTCTAGGAAGTGGATGCAACACAATGTCAAGGTTTAATGTGGGGAGTCCAAACATGTATGAGCAGGCAAAGCACAAAAATTGCCCAGTCCTTGCAACTGCTGGTTGCACTGGCCCCTGTGATGAGCACCAGTCCACCTCCTTGTGCAATGGAGTGGCGCAGCTTTGGGACACTGTTCCTTGGGACTGGGCATCTCTCAGTATAATTTTTCTCAATTGCATGCCTGTCTACGAACAGAGACATAACTGAGCTGCATTCTATTTTTGAGGACAGAGATGCAACTGAGAGATGATTTGAATCTGCATCCACCACAAAAAGTGGCAGGTAAGTATGTCTGTGTGTATGTGTTGTAAATGTGTATGCCTCATTCTGTTATGTGTGAAGAGTGACTCACTCACACATACACACAAATGTTGGATCCAAAATTCAATGAAAATCTTAAATTCTCAATTTACCTAGTGCCATGCACTGTTTGATTTCTACTCATCATTCCTATTGCTAGTTTTGTGAGTTTTATTCAAAATTCAATTCAAATAGTTAACAATAACATAGATTTCAAAGGCATACAAGAAAACCACACAAGAAGCTGACCAACATTATGAAAACAGCACTGTCCAGGAAAAAATCTACGCTGCAAAAGTGAAATAATATAAGATTAAAAATTTACAGACATTATATGAAACAGGTAAGAAAAAAAGCAGTGTTAAAAAAAAAAAAATCAACGAAGTGCTCTTACATTGAGTAAATCCCCAAAACATTTGCAACAACATGCCAGTTTTCAATATCTAAATTATAAATTGAATTTTTAAAAATAAAAATGTTTTGAAAGTTTTATTTTAGTTTTAATTGAAAGCTAAATGATAAAATTTACTATTTTCAGTGAGTAAAATACTCTGGTGTGTTTCAAACAGAAATTATATTGACCGGAATCTAAAATTTTTCAATTTTTTTTTTATCTTACAATTTTTTGGCCATTTTTAAGTGATCGACATATTTGTAAACAAAAGTTAATAAAAATCTTGCAAAAATATAATATACATCTGTGACACATTATTTTTGAAAAATTTACAAATTTTATGTTAAATTAATCTAATTTACACAAGTATTATTTATAGCATGAAATTTAGAATAAAACTATTTTTTAATCACAGAGTTGAACATTTTCACCTGGTTACCATATATCAGATGTGTTGTCAGATTAGAGATAAGCATGGTCATCACAATTGACATAATTGTACAAATTTTTTCGAGTAAGGGGAGGAAACTCTGAATAACATTACCTTTTAACTTACACAGAAATTACCATACAAAAAAAAAACTTCAAATACACAAACAAAAAAAAATATATATATTTTAAAAATAGGGAGGCCAAATGATTTGTATTAAACTTTTTAATTTTCGTTTACTAAATATAATCTTCAATTGATAACTAACCCCAACAACTCTTTGAAGTTTTTAAAAATATTTTTGAAAATTTATAAATTATTATAATTAAAAAAACAAAATGAAAACAATTATTTTAAAATTTCATTATTAATTGAAAAAATTTTTTTCTTCAGACTATTATGTCCTTAATTTTTAATATTTATTCAAGCAAATTAAATAATGTCATATTTATATTGCATTTTTTATTTGGCTATTGGGATCAGATTTTCAGAAATAGAGGCAATTTTTTTTTTTTTTTTTTTTTTTCAAAAAATTAATAGATGAATTACATTCCTTAATAAGTGATGCATTTAACTAATAAAATTATTCATCACAACAAAATTTAATTTCTAAAACTTTCATAAATTTACATGGAGGTGGGGTAACATGTAAAAAAAATAAATAAATAAATAAAAATTTTTTACCAAGATTTTTTTTTAAAATAATGATTTCAAAAAGTAATTTAATTCATTTGCGAACAAGTCCTGAAAGTTTCATTTAAATTCAACAATTATTTGATTTTTCTAAGAATTTTCAAATTAATGTGTTTGTAACCGGAAACAAAGTGAGTTATGTAATATGTTTTCCATTGTAAACTCTCGTAACGAGTTGGCTCCCTGCTAACAAGATTAAAAACAAGATCTTTACCAAAATTTTGAAAATGTTAAAAAGGATTTTAAAAAATTTCTAAATAATTAAAAAATACCTTGATCTTTCCTCTTAATAATAACAGGAACTTTTTCATGGATGAAGTTTGTTTTTATTAAGTTTGGGACCTTTTTTTCTTCTTGCTATGCTGTTATTTTTTGTATTTTTGTTTTGTTTTTGTTTTTTTTGTTTTTTCAGCAATTTAGTGTGTGTACCTATCTAATGTACTTTTAAAGTACCATCTCATAAGCAGCTATTACAAAAACAGTTAATGTTTTATTTGGCTTGAAAATAATTCCTGTATAAACACATTTCTTTGTGCAATAATCAAAAGAACAAATTTACTTTGGCTAAAGTAGATATTAAGAAGTGATTAAGTTTCTCACAATTAAGTCTCACTATGAGGTAAACTAGATCTAGCTAAGTTTGTGTTCATACATGAATGTGTGAAAAAATGTACTATGATGGGTTTGTGAGAATCTCTCGTTCATTGACATGCTAGTAGAAATTGAAAGCAGACAAATTAGTTAAAACTAACTCAAACTAAATTTGACTGAGAATAATTTAACTAAAACTCTAACCAGATGAAAAATGCTTAAGCAGTTTTTCATGTTTTATCTAATAAAATATCTATGACAGAATTCCAAGTTGGAAGGCTGTTTTAATCTACTCTTAATTATCAATGTACTTTGTGTGAAAAATTTTAAAGTGAAAATTCAAATTTCCATTTGCCTGTGATCCTTATTTTGCCTCCAAAATGATT
Organism: Ascarosepion bandense; assembly: GCA_037127315.1. NCBI lineage: Eukaryota > Metazoa > Mollusca > Cephalopoda > Sepiida > Sepiidae > Ascarosepion > Ascarosepion bandense. The sequence goes on along the minus strand of JBBBDQ010000894.1, from coordinate 6,944,729 downwards.
CTAGTAAAATTATCTGTTTGATAAACACTGTCTGCATCAGTCACTATTAATCAATGTCAAAGTTCTCTTTCAGAATGTCAGCACCTCAACATAATTTAATTTAATATAGGAGGCCTTAGCTACTGAAATTAGTTTTTCAAAATACTGTTTTCTCTTGTGTCCAAATCTACATTTGGTTTGTTCAATTCATTTCTTGTTTGACAAATTTAAACACGTAACTTCTTTCTTTTGTCATTCAATATCTTTTATTTTGACCTAATTTTAAAGTAGGTACCTCTAAAAAACAGCATGAAACAGCATAGTATGAATAAAAAAGTTCATAAACTTAATAAAACAAACTTTTTCCATCAAAATATTTATTTTTATTAAGCAATTTTTTTTTATCAGAGCCATTTTTAATTATTTTAAAAAATTTTGAATCCCTGCTAACATTTTTGAAATTTTGATAGAAAATGTTGTTTTATTTGAGTTAGCGGCTAAAAAAAAAAAATTATGCCTTTATTACAATAGGTTACGTAAATGATGATACAACCCACTTTTTTCCTGGTAACAGACACATTAATTTGAAAATTCTCGCAAAAATCAAATAATAGTCAGATTTGAATGAAACTTTCAGTACTCATTCACAAATGAATGAAATTATTTATGAAATTATTATTTTTTAAAATTTCTTGTTGAACATATTTTTTTAAACTCTGTTACCACCCCCCACGTAAATCCATGAAATTTTAATAAATTTTAATTAGCTGTAAAAAAATTTTTTATTAGTTAAATGCAGGACTCATTGGGGCATATAAATCATCTATGTTTTTTATTCTAAAGTGGACAACCTGGCCAAAAATCTGCTCCGAAGAGTAAGATAAAAATGCAATAAAACTCTGATATAATTTAATTTGATAAACTTTTAATTGCTGGAATAAATAATAATTATTAAGAACATTATAGTCTGAAAAAAAAAATTTTTTTCGTTTACTAATAAAATTTTGAAATAACTGTTTATATTTTTTATTTCTTTATTATAATAATTCATAAAAGTGTTAAAAATATTTTAAAAACCTGTTATAAAAACGTTGTTGAATTTCTTTTTTTACTTAAGAATTGATTATCATATTGCCTATCGAAAATTGAAAAGTTTAATAAAAATCATTCACCAATTTTATTTTTAAAATAACTTAAAAAAATTAAATTTTGGAAATTTTTATTAAGTACTGTGTTCCATGGGGTCATAACAAGTTTCTGTAGACGTCGTATTGTTTTTAGAAGTTAACAAGTGTTTGGATGAATTCCCCTTACATCGAAAACTACACAAACTACACTTTCATTCTAATTTTCTTTTTTTATTAAATTAAAATTATTCTAAAAGAAATTTAATTTTTCAGAAAGCATATTAATAATTTAAGATAAATATGTAATATCTAAACATAAAAATATTTAATATTTCAGAAAAATATTAATGAATAACAAAATATAACTTAGTTTGGTTATTTTAATTATTTCTTTTAAAAGAAATTTAAATTTTTATTTATTCAGAAAGCATATTTAAATTTTTATTTATTCAGAAAGCATAGTCTGGCTATAAATCTAAACTAAAATTCTATAAAATATTATACTTGCTGAAAATATTGTTAAATTTTTAATTTTACTATTTAGTTAAAAAAACAACAAAAAACATTTAAATTTCCAAATGTTACATTTTAAGCTACATGATTTTTTTGTCACTTTCGGTCGCCATCCAAACGTCATTCACACCTGCTACTTGTCAACACATAATTTATCGCTTAGATAAGCGCTGACAAGTGGTCTACCATCAGTAAAGAGAGATTTATTTCGTAAATTTCCCGACAGTAAGCAGTTAATACTTGTTTGAAATCAGATAAAGGTAAGTTTCAATTATAAAAATCAACTTAAATAACATGTCAAGGAGGTATATTTTCTTTTTTTTTTTTTTTTTTTTTTTTGTGCAAGATTTTTAAAACAGAAATTTAGCTACTGTTTACATGATGTGTTGATTACTCAATAATGGCGGTAAATTTAAAAAAAAAAATTTTTCAGCAGTTAAATTTGTGATTCCGAGCAATATAATTTCAGTTTGAACTAAACCAGGGTAATTTTGCTTACGGTAATTAGTAAATTTAATCTCTTGGCTTTCATTTAAAGCTAAAATTGAAGCTTCAAGAAAACATTTTTATTTTTAAAAATTAAATTTAAATTGGAGTATGGAAAATGAGC